>OY744525.1:137247902-137267902 GCA_963556195.1 Sepiola atlantica
ATACATATACATGTATATACATATACATGTATATACATATACATACATGTATATACATATACATGTATATATATATACATACATGTATATACATATACATACATGTATATACATATACATGTATATATATATACATACATGTATATATATATATACATAGATGTATATATATACATAGATGTATATATATACATAGATGTATATATATATATACATGTATATATAATATACAATATACATACATGTATATACATATATACATAGATGCATATATATACATAGATGTATATATATACATAGATGTATATATATACATAGATGTATATATATACATAGATGTATATATATACATGTATATATATATACATAGATGTATATATATATAGATGTATATATATATACATAAATGTATATATATATATATTATTATATATATACATGTATATATATATACATACATGTATATCATATATAGATGTATATATATATACATAAATGTATATATATACATGTATATATATATATACATACATGTATATACATATACATGTATATATATATATACATACATGTATATACATATACATGTATATATATATATACATACATGTATATACATATACATGTATATATATATACATACATGTATATACATATACATGTATATATATATATATATACATACATGTATATACATATACATGTATATATATATAAATACATACATGTATATACATATACATGTATATATATATATAAATACATGTATATACATATACATGTATATATATACATGTATATACATATACATGTATATATATACATACATGTATATACATGTATATATATACATACATGTATATACATATACATGTATATATATACATACATGTATACATATACATGTATATATATACATACATGTATATACATATACATGTATATATATACATACATGTATATACATATACATGTATATACATATACATGTATCTACATTTCCATGTATCTACATACATGTATATATACATACATGTATCTACATATACATGTATCTACATACATGTATATATACATACATGTATATATACATACATCTATATACATACATGTATATACATATACATGTATATATACATACATGTATATACATATACATGTATATATACATACATGTATATACATATACATGTATATATACATACATGTATATATACATACATGTATATACATATACATGTATATACATATACATGTATATACATATACATGTATATATATACATATACATGTATATATATACATATACATACATATACATGTATATATATACATATACATGTATATACATATACATGTATATACATATACAGGTATATACATATACATGTATATACATATACATGTATATACATATACATGTATATACATATACATGTATATACATATACAGGTATATACATATACATGTATATACATATACATGTATATACATATACATGTATATACATATACATGTATATACATATACATGTATATACATATACATGTATATACATATACATGTATATACATATACATGTATATATATATATATATATATATATATATACATGTATATATATACATACATGTATATACATATACATGTATTTATATATAGATATACATATACATGTATATACATACATACATGTATATATACATGTATATATATATATACATATATACATATATATATACACATATATACATATATATATACACATATATATACATACATATATATTCCTATACATATATATATATATACATACATATATATTCCTATACATATATATATATACATATATATATATACATACATATATATTCCTATAAATACATATATAGATATACATACACATATACGTATATATAAATATTCATATATATATATACATGAATATACACATATACATATATATTCCTATCCATATATATATATACATACACATATACATATATATTCCTATACATATATATATATACATACATATTCCTATACATATATATATATACATACATATTCCTATACATATATATATATACATACATATTCCTATAAATATATATATATATATACATACATATTCATACACATATATATTCCTATACATATTCATACACATATACATATATATTCCTATACATATACATATATATATACAGGGTGTTTCAAAAGTCTTGGGAACATAACGATTTTTAATAACTCAAAAACTATTAGGAGTTGAAAAATGAAATGGTACCGTTGGAAAGGTTAATGTTTCAAGTTTTGTGGGGAAATCTTCAAAGTTGCTCAATATGAGCACTATTCGTCACACGGCAGACATCTAGTCGATAGTCCATTTCCTGACAAACGCGTTCCAGCATCTTGACGTCAATGGTTCCCACAACTGTCGTTACTCGAGCCTTTAGTTCGTCAATATCTCTTGGAAGGGGTGGCACATAGACTTGTTGCTTGACAAAGCCCCAAAGGAAAAAGTCACACGGGGTAAGATCTGGATACCTAGGAGGCCAGGGCATGAGAACGTCATCATCTCGCCCAGATCTTCCAATCCATCTACCAGGCAGCCTTGTGTTAAGAAACTGCCTTACTCTAAGACTCCGGTGTGGTGGTGCACCATCTTGTTGAAAAATGAAGTCATCAGATTCTGCTTGTTCCAACTGAGCCATTAACCAGTCTTCCAGCATGTTGAGATATGATTAACCAGTGATAGTTGCTTCTTCAAAGAAGAACGGTCCATAGACACCTTTCTTGGAAATTGCACAAAACACGTTCACTTTTGGTGAATCTCGCTCGTGCTCAAGAAGTTCATGAGGATTCTCAGTACCCCATATGCGAGTGTTATGCTTGTTAACTTTGCCATTCAGATGGAAGGTCGCCTCATCGCTAAAAACAAGCCGGTCATCAAAGCTGTTATCTTCCAACTTCTCTTGCATTGCAATGCAAAAGTCACGGCGAAGTGGCGTATCAGTATCCTTCAACTTTTGGACCAACTTGAGCTTGTAAGGTACCATTTGCAGTCGTTACCTTAATACATATATACATATGCATACATATATACATATGCATACATACATACATATATACATATGCATACATATATACATATGCATACATATATACATATACATACATATACATGCATATATATATATTTATAAATAGATATTAATTATTAATAACATAACGACATCGCTGTTTCATGCTTGCACACTCTTCAGGAAGCTAATTTTTGACGGTCGACCGGCACAAACTCTGACCACAAATCGCCACTGATTCGCAGTCAAGAGATTTACCAGTTCGCCACCAGAAATTAGTTAGTATTTTGAGGAGAAATTTGACTTTGTAACTACCGAGTTAGTGAGTATTCAGAAAATTTAACTTTGTAAATACCAAGTTAGTGAGTATTCAGAGCAAACAACAACAACAAATTGTGTTGGATCTCGCAATGAAGCTAGTAGTACTTCTTGTTAGTTAACTTCACTCAGAGTGGCCAGCCTTAGTAAATATAGTAATATTATTCATAAAGAAATATTAATTATTTATTACATATAAACATCGATGTTTGATGATTACACAGTCTTTGGTGCAGAATATATATATATATATATATATATATATATATATACTCATCCACAGAAAGACTATTTCGCTGTAAACGTAAGTAATTATTTTTTAAGATGCTACTATTTCAGCAGAAACAAATTTAAAAAATAGCTAAGAATAAATAATACTAATAATAATAATAATAATAATGATAATAATAATAATGATAATGATAATACTACTACTAATAATAATAATAATAATAATAATAATAATTGGGGTCATGACTGAACAACACTTTCCGGTGGGGAATGGGTGATCATTTTATGTTAAATTTATTTGCGAAACTAATCCTTCACTCTGATAAATATAGAAGATTTTTAACAATTTCAAACAAAAAAGGGGTTAAAACAAAAATAGTACAATAAATAACTGGTACCAAACTCAAGAAAAATGTTTTCTACTGATCTGCCTAATATTCTAGTTTTTTTATAGTATTTTCATGTGTTTTTATTTACATTTTTCTCGTTGTCTCGGGGTCGTAGAACAATCTAAAAATCGAAAATTAAACAAAAATGCAGCTAATAAAAATATACAGATCTGTTGAAAATTTAATTTTCCACCGATGTGTGACAGTTATTAGCTGTATTTTTGTTAAATTTTCGAACTATGGCATCGAGGTTCAGTTCAAGTAAAATCAAGCACCATTTTGAGTACGTCGTGTCTACAAGACTCAAAAGGTATGAATAACACATGTAAATAAAACGCGTTCAAATACTTTAAAACACAAATAAATTAGGCAGTTACGTAGAACAGTAAGTTTACTAACATTTGGTAATTTCTAGTTGTTTACTATTTGTTTTTTTATCCCCTTTTTTGTTGAAAGTTGTTCACCACCGTCAATTATATATATATATATATATATATATATATATATATATATATATATATATATATATATATATATGTATATATAATGTGATGTTTTTTTCTTAAATAACTTCTGCATGTTATGGTGTAAAGGAATTTCATGAAGGACGATTTGGAGTCAGAAAAAATAATACAAAATAAAACAAAATCCTAATTGCTGTCAGAACGATCGTATGTCAAATTATTGCTATGTTTGAATTCTTGGAAATAATATAGATAATTTTCTAATTTTGTTGATCTAATCTCTCTCAATATATATATATATATATATATATATATATATATATATATATATATATATAGGTACGTGCAAAATCAATGGCCCCCCTTCAGTTAAAAATTCACTAAAATTCAGGAAATCAACCAATTTTAATGAAATTCTCAATATTTGTGAGTCACCAATCAAGGAATATAATTAAACCATTTTTTTTTTAAATCTTAGTGAAAATGTATTATTTGTTTTAAAACAAAATACACCTTTACTAAAATTATATTTTTATATATTAATCAAAGAAATGCATTAATTTTTTTCTGTGTTTTATGAAAATAGTTGCGCATTGGAATGCGGTAGTGAAATGAGGCAGTTCAAAATAAAATGACACGAAAACCTCACAAAATACTTAATATTGAAATATATTAACGTACACAAAAAATACGGAAAATATCGAGTATTTTTTAAATTATTATTTAGGAAATAGTCCAGAGCAGTCCGAAATCTGTTAGTCAATTAAACAAAAAAATTAAAAACTATTTCGTATATATTACGAAAAAGGACCCTAAATACCGTGTTAACAAAATTATTATAACTCGAAGAAACATTAACTTTTTGACTTAGCGATATTATTATTAATTAAAGCTGTGTTTAATCAATATTTTCATTAAAAAATAATATAATTGAAAAAAATATTTCATGTGATTTTAATGATTAGAGTTTCTGTGAAAATAAGAAATGCGACATAATTATATTTCCCTTTCATACATGAACGTGTCATCTTCAGTGCAAGAAATTTGTTTTCATAGTTTTGAAAATAAACCAAAAATTGACAAATTTGAGATGCAGGAACATAACAAAAAAAGAATTTATAAAATTGAATAATTTCTACTAATGATTAACTTGGATTTGTATGGTAGCCCCGTTCTGTAACAACCAGGTGGGATTAATCCTCCACACAACTCACTTTTACACCGCCCTCAAAATTTTATTTTTAGAGATTCAACAATTTCGTTAATTTCACAATTCATCGTCAATTATTTGGAAATATTTGTATTTTTCTTTTTTATTAACAAATATTTAAAAAAATTTAAAATAATTATTTATTAATGAATAAATAGAATTCAAACATGACATTTTCTTTCAAAATTGAATTCTATTTATCTATTAATAAATAATTTGTAATGTTTTAACTTTTTCTTTCAATGAATATTGTCAGTGTAGTCATTGACTTTATTTACTTTTTCACACTTAAAATTAAAAAAAAATACTCTTAGCTTTATTTTAAAAGAATTAATGCAATTTATCGTTACGACACCTGTAAGAAATTCTTAAATGTGTCGTAACGATAAATTAGTTATATTTATTCTTCAAGAATTTTAATTTAAAATTACATAAATTCTTAAAGAATAAATCGAGAAATGTAATTGTTCAAGATTTTAATCAATCATCATGTAAAATTAATTAATGAAATTGATGCAGTTTGTAACGTAAAATAAAAATAACTATTACGGCAGTTTGAGCCTTCCATACTTTGAGATTTTGTAGCCATAGTCTGTTTACATTTACAAAACTGGCTCCGGACATGTTTTAGTTAATTTTATTTTTTAAATTTTTTTATAATTAAGCAACTTTTAGTAAAAAAAAAAAGAGACGTACATTCGTTTGTAATTCACTCTTTTAAGACTTTAATTTAATAATTGTTTGAAACAGTTCCAGAAAACTGATATTTACTATACCAGCGATTTTTAAACATGCTTTATTGAATCTTCACTTTTAACGGATTTTTTGCTGTTTTGATAAGATTTTCCATTCTAATTTGTTTTTTTACGCGTAAATATACATTTGTTTCCTTTTAGATATAAACTGAATGCTTTTATCTTTCAAACATAATAAAAAGTTAAACGAAAACTACTTTTAAAAACTAAGAAAAGACACTTTTTAGAACGAGAGTAAGTACAAGCGCCGGTCATTTTTGCACGTACCTAATTATATATATATATATATATATATATATTGTCTTTTTTGTCTTCTTTGGTTTGAAGAGGTTGACTTTCTCATGAAGAGTACAACTGAAACATGTATGCGCATATGTAACCAATAATATTTGTATAAATCAAAAAAATTATACTTAAGAACAGCTCTAGATATTTTTATTAGTTAGCACGATAAGCGACATAATAACAATACAAAATATGTATATGAAAGTTTCGGGACAAAGTACGTTTATATAAATATTACTAATACCAGATGTTTTTTTCTCGAATTTAATGATAATTAAAAAAAGGGTTTGAGATGTAAATTAATATCGACATTTTCACTAAATAATATGTCATGCCTCATAAGGAACACTCTTAAATAATTAATAACAGTAAAATAAATAAACTTATTAAACATTATACTTACTTGTATACAAACGGCTTTCGAATTATCAGATTTGAAGAAATTAAATAATAACAATACTAACACGATTAAATTTGCGAATTAAAAGATAAGATATAGGTTTAAGGGAATCGAGCTGAAAATCCAAGATGGTGACCAGAAAAGCAGCTCCGCATAAAACATCAGAGGTAAAACATATAAATAAATAAATAAATAAATAAAAAGGGCCACTTCAACAACAGTACCGATCCTTTCCGAATTAGAAATCAATTTATTTAAACTTCATTTATTTCAATATTTACTTACAAGGTAGATGGCTAAAACTGTCATAAAATATATAAAGCTCTTATTTACATTTTTGGTAATGGTGCAATGGGATGCGGTAGTGAAATGAGGCAGTTCATAATAAAATGATATGAAAACTTTACAAAATACTTAATATTGAAATATATTAACGTACACAAAAATTACGGAAAATAATCGAGTATTTTTTAATATTATTATTTAGGAAATAGTCCAGAGCAGTCCGACATCTTTTAGTCATTATCAGAGATTTTCATCTTAGTTAATGACTAAAGATGAAACTGATTGTCTCCCTTTTGCGTTATCAGCACAAAATCACTAAATTAATTTCATTTTTTAATTAAAATTTTACTTGTTTATTTTCCTACATTTTCGATGTACGCTAATATTTTTTTAATAACAAGTAATTATTTCATAAAGTTGTCCTGTCATTTTATTCTTAACTGTCATATTTCACTAACGCGTACGAATACACAAATACCACTATGTTTTTTTTGTTGTTTTTTTTTAAATTCGCTTCATAGAAGAAACCCTGGTAAACGTTAAGATTAGGTGATGGTTAAGTTTTTTTCGAAAAGGCGATACATAATTGTGTATAGGTAATAAACATTTTTTTATTGTTTAATGATATGACAGGCTGGACGCATAGAAGTTGAACTAATTCAGTATTGCGTATAAATATGAAGAAAAGCAATTTAAAATGAGTAAATGTGATAGTATTATAAGCTTATTTTCTAGATGACATGTCTGATTGGATCGAGGTTAGTATTTAAAACCCGGAATCAGAAATATGTTCGATAAAAAGAAGTAGACATAATTTTTTTAAAGAAGTGTTGCGAAAACAAATGAATTATTATTTTCAGCAAATATTTTTATAAATATTTGGATTTTTTAAATGAATTATTTTATGTGATGCATTAGTGATATAAAAAATTGCGTTGCGACAACACACGACTTATTTTTTAAACTAATATTTTTATTTTTATTTTTATATTTTTTTGGTACTTGTTCCTCTTTTACCATAGTTCGTTTTTCACAACTTTTTACTGACCATTTTTTTTTCTTTTTCCGGTGTACACTTACCTATCAGGCTGCTAGAGCATTCCGGGGTTTTGGGAAATTTAAAAAAAATATTTTTCATTTTAGGAGGGGGATCAGTTTTGACCATGTTGCATGTGTTGTTCTTATGGACCAACCATAAAAAATTGAGATATAAAAAGGGGAGGGGGGATCAGTCTACGTTGAATTAACATTGGAAACTGCCCACCCTCGTAAAATGTAAAATATTTGAAATTTTTTTCCAAAAACCCCGGAATTCTCTAACAGCCTGATAGGTAAGTGTACACCGACAAATGAAGAAAAATGGTTAGTAAAAAGTTGTGGAAAACGGACTATGGTAAAAGACGAACAAGACTGATCCCCCGTCTTAAAATGTAAATTTTTGATTTTTTTTCCAAAAACCCCGGTATTCTTTCGCTACATGATAAGCAGAAGAATAATTTTTAAAATTTGAGATGGTCAAAAAGAGGGGGATCAGTCTACATTGAATTTACATTGAAAACTGATCCCCCGTCTTAAAATCAAATTTTTTGAAATTTATTTCCAAAAACCCCGGAATTCTCTACTGACATGATAGGTAATTGTATACCGAAAAAACAATTTTTTAAAATTGAGATGGTAAAAAAAAATTCTCTAAAAAACCCGGAAGTCAGTGTTATTGACACCTATTATTCCTATCTTGATGGGAAATATAGTAGGGACATTCTTCATAAGAATGCCCGTCCTTGTTATGGAATTCAAATTCCTGCAGTTTGGATTTCACTTTTGGTGATAAATGTTTAATCAGAAATTTGATTTATTTTAAACCATCAAATTGGGCGGTGTTATCTTGGCAACATGGTCGCTTTCTCTTTGGAGAATGTAGTCATCTTCTGTTGAAGAATATTACTGTATGCATTCTTATCAAATAAAGTATAAAAGAAAGTATAAAATATTCAAAGATGCCAATATATCTATTTTAACAATGACAAAATCATTTTTACGTTGATATAATTTTTAAAAGTTTTTATTATTAACCATCATGTTGCACAAGTTTAAAAAGTCTTCTACTAAAAATAAACGAAAACTTGAAACGTGTACAAGTGTAAAATTAAAACAAGTCTAATAGATCCTACGAGTGAACAAGTGTAAATGTTATTTAGAAGTTGGCTTTTTTGGATTGTATATTTGAACTGAAGTCAGCTTTGCTATTCAAGACGCCTTTTAAAGCTGAATGATTAACATCAAAACGACTCATATTTACAAAAGTATATATGAATTAAATAAAAATAATTCAACAAAGTGATTATACCATTTTTATTTTAGTAATATAATATTATTAGCTATGTCAGAAGTAAACAATAAAGAAGGATATATTCTTATACATCCTTCCCAACAAAATTATTGTGATGTTAGAAAATATTGTTCGCCGACCAAATAATTTCTAATTATCATGGAGGCACATGTCAAGGGCAGTACACCGGGTCTCAGCCACTCACAAATTGTAATTTGCAAAATATTCGGGAAAAGAACAATTTTGTGGCCATGAATATCCCTTGTTAGAAAAGACTCGCAGTGGCTGTTTTTGCCTTTCGTTCTGATCTAATTAGTGATTGGGGGGGATTTCTTTGGAAATTGCCTTTGCCCTGCTGTGTGCGTCTGTGTAGGTTAATTAATTGACATACACTAGAGTTCAGGCACCGTTTTGCACACTGCGAGGCGCCCACTCTCGAATGAATTTACTTTTTTAAAAGTTTACTCTTTAAAAATAGAAGTGAAAGTATGTTCAGTTTATTTTATTTATGTTTATATTATCTTTTCAAAATAGATTTTAATGTTTATCATTAGAAAGATGCTTTTCTACTGAATGATTGATATGAAAAGTTCTCATATTTACCAAAGTACGTAAGAATTAAATAAAAATAATTTAAGTGATTTTAATATTTTTATTTTAGTAATCATATTATATTCGCTATGTAGGAAATAAATAAGAAAAAAGATGTATTCTTGTAAACACAACCTAAGAAAATGCATATTTTTGTAATGTAACAATAGTTAAAGCACCTTTAAAAATATAAAACGTCATTTGCTTAAGTGTTTGCAGATATTTAATTACTTGTGTCTACTATTAAAATTGATTAGTTCTAATATTTAATTCTAATTAAACATGTTGATTTGAAGCTAACAACTGAAATTAGCAATTTCGATTTGAAACTTGAAAACAATGCAAATTATTTATATAAACTCATATTTACAAAGTATACAAACATTAAACAGATATATAACTTGAATTTAATATATGCAATATTTAATTGTTAAAATTTTAAATATAGATGTGCATAAGTTTCATCATATAATCTTTACCTGAAGTTTTAGTATATAAATGAAATCCCTTATATTTTAATAAATAGTTGAGTACAGAATGTGATAACTAATTTGGTCAATTGAAAATGTGATATTTCATTTTCTTGTCATTATACAAAAGGTTATATAGAAAACGTGTTGCTGCTAAAGTGACATCGTTTTCATGTAAAACAAAGTTTCATAAACATGTGTTATTTGCTTAATTATTTTTATGATAGAAATTATTTGTTGAGCAAAAATTGTAAGATACAGAAAACGTTAATATTACTCATCTCACTTTGAATATAAATTTACTAACTACGACTAAAAATAAAAGCATTGAACAAAGTGATTGTAACAAGGAATTTTATTTCGATAATCATATGTGATATATTATTGTAAAGAAAATTAATTGAGGTTGGACATAGGGAATACTTGTTTCCAATAAAACTAAGGTTATTCAGTTCAGCACTGGAAGTTAAAAAAATATCTTTCAGCTGAGATAAATGAAGAAGACAACTGGGAAACAGAAGTGATTTGCATTGCAGAGAGAAAGTGGTTTGAAGTGGGATTACCGTTAAAAATTTTTTTATTTTAAATTATTTTTTGCACAGTTATGTAATACTTTCATAAAAAGATGTGTATTTTTAGTCATTTGATATATTGTTTAAGACAGGTGAATATGTATCAATTTCTTAAATGGAAAATTAACTTGCAAGATTTAACCAAAGGAATTCTATTTCTAGGAAAGTCTTAGTAAGTGACACTACCACCAATTTTCATGACGTGAGTAGATATGGTTTTAAAGAGAGAACTTGTTTCAGGCAATGACTACCTGTCTGTCTCATATAACAGAAGGCTTTTTTGTTCTATCCTCAAAATATAATATCTCATCTTTTTCATGGCAGGATTTGTCATATCTTTGTTAAGGAAATACATTTAGGCTAGCTCTCTGTGTTTATAGTATATTTTTGACTTGATCATCGATTTTATGTTCCTGTTAAGGGTTTTGATTATCGATCTGTAAGTAGATTTGTATGTCTGTTACTTCATTCTATTAGATACTATGGACCCATTTTCCATTGGTTGATACACTTGATAAGCACTTGAAATACTTGTACATTTCAGAAACGCATACGTGGATATGTAAATTATCAATAAACAAGATAGAGTTTTGAAGAGACAACTTGTTACAGGCAATAATTACCTGTCTAAAGACAGTGAAGAAGGCTTTATGGTGTTTCAGCTAGGTAAATCAATTTGTATACTGCCACAGACCATTGGCAAAATTTAATTTCTCATCTTTTTCATGGATGAATTTGTCGGATGTTTGTTAAAGAAAAACATTAAGGCTTGCTCTCTGTTTTTATTGCATATTGTATTTGTGATTTGATCAGAAGTTTTTATGTCTGTTACGGATTTTGATTATCGAGCTGTAAGCGTTCCATCTGCTCACTTACATTTTTCCAAATCGATTCTATTAGATCTTACGTACCAATTTTCCATTGATCGAAGTGCTTTTACATCACTCAAAATACTCATATATTTCACAAATGCGAACACATATATGTAAATTATCAATAAACAGTGTTCGGCTAGCTCTGAGGAAACGTTAGTATTATTAATGTGTCACAGAGGGAGAAATCTAACTTTGAATATAAATTAACCAACAAGGACTAAATATAAAAATAATTGAACAAAGTGATTGTAACAAAAAAATTTATTTCGATAATCATATGTTGTATATTATTGATAAGAAAATTAAGTGCGATCAGAGATAGGGAATACTTGTTTCCAATAAAAGTAAGATTGTTCAGTTCAACACTGTAAGTTAAAATAATGTCTACATATTACTTCTTTTGTCCTACTTGCTGCAATAAACTTATCACCAAGCATAATTTCAATAAAAATAATTTCTTACAGTGTTGTACATGTTTCTTCACGTTTAACTTTCTGCAATAACCAGAATAGCCGTTCAGGATCCCAGAAATGTACATCTTTAGAGACAAATATAACAGACCATGTGGCAGTTTTAGAACAATTTTTGTCGTATTGCTGAAGAACTGGTATTCTAAAATGGTTACGATCTGGAAATACTTCTTTATCCATTTGAGAATGTAGTAATCTTGTGTTGAAGAATATTACTGGAGTCAAATAAACGGGATTGCTCAGTCAATAATTATGCAGTATTTGATTAACAAAGAAAGTTCTATCTGTTTTAACAATGACACACGTATCTTGGCATATTTGATTTAGTAGCGTGCTTTTTCGGATTAGATATCTTTAACTGAAGTGAGCTTCGGTATTCAAGTGTGCTTTAGTATTGCAACAAATTTCAGATGAGTTCTTACTCTTAATTATTAAATTTCAACTAGACAAATGTAGGTTCAAAACATTACAAGAATATGTTTTTATCATTTAAAGCATGTGGATCTTTTTTTTTGACTTTTTTCTTTACCAAACAGAGCAGAAAGGGGGTTCTAAGGACAAGCAGTTTGATGATAGTAACGTTTCCGAAATCAGGAGACATCTACAATGAAGGGTAACATTTTTGTACTCATCAGGTTAGTCTGATGTATACATTACATAAGAAGATTACATATGAACAGTATAAAGTAAACGTTGACTTTTATGGTATGGCCACGTTGAAAGAATGAATGATAGTTTGTGGGTTAGTAGATGTAAAATTCACAAGGAAAGACAACGAAAAAAGGGGTCAAAGTAATAATAATGAACCTGAGAAAATAATGATAAATACGAGAGAGATAAAGACTTGGTAAGAATAAGTTTTGAGGTGAACATCTGAAAATGGTTCTATATATGCCAACATGTAAAACAGATGTTAAACTGCATATGATTAGTATGATCTTCCTTTTTTCTCATGATAATAGTTTCTGGATTGTCATAATCCTCTGTAGTTTCCTCCAGTGTGCATGTGCCTTTCTTGTAATCGAACATACTAGAAATGTAGATGGTTTTTACAATGTTCTCAGCCAGAATTTCGTTTTTTGCAAATTTTTGAGTAGTAGTCGTAAAACAATAGTACATTTTTCTGGTATTGCTCTATGAGCATCTAATTTTGTTTATTTGTTGCACATGGCAGAGATAGGGGCCAAAGCCTCCTCTATGGATGCTTGATGGCTGATCCTGGTAAAACTCGGTCATGTTTGGAGTGAAACTTCCAGGAGCAGAAACGTTATTCAGTTGGTATTCATCTTTTTATCAGTTCCACTTTTGACATCTTCTTGTTTGTTATTCAAAGCTCCCATAATCTATTAATATCCTTTTGTGGCCAATCAATAATTCGCACGCTGTATGTTATCACTGGCATAGCTAATTGATTAATCGCAGTTTCTTTGTTTTTGTTTAATAGCTGTGATTTGCAAATTCTTCTAACACGGCGTATATATTCTGTGCCAATTTTTATCTCTCCTTGGCATGTTATATTGAATCGTTTTCTTCTATGCCAAGGTATTTGTATTGTTCCTGTTCTTCTAGGTCTTTGACGTCAGTATCTTCATCAAGCTCTATGTTTTCGGTTTGGATCTTCTTTCACAGCTCTAAGGGAGAACTTGGCACATTTGTCCAGGTCAAACCTCATTCCAATATCTTTGGAGAAGGTATGTACAACCTGTAAGAGTCGGCTTAAGTCAGCATCTTAATTAGCATACAGCTTGAGGTCATCCATGAAGAGCAGGTGGTTGGCTCTTTTGTGTAGATCTTGGTTGCGGCCCTGGCTCAGACTGTATGCACCATAGCTTTTGTTTAGTAATTTGATTAGTAGATCAATTTCCAGGCAAAAGAGTAGAGGAGATAGGCTACCTCCTCAGAAGATTCCTCTTAGGATCTTGATGTCAGTAATTTGTATTGTTCTATTAGTGTGTCTTAATGCCATAGTTGTTTTCCACATATTTATTTGTACAGCTATGATTTTCTTGATTACCGGATGGATATTATATAGGTCAAGGCAGTGCAGTAGTCATGCATGGGGTACACTCTCATATGCGATTTGGTAATCGATCCACACCATATATAGATTTCTCTGCCTCTTCCTACAGTCCTCAAGGATGGTCTTATTGATCAACAATTGACTCTTGGTGCCTAAACACTTCCTCCTACTCTCTGCTGAATAGATGGTGTATGGCTCATTCCCCACGGTTCTCTCATTTAGATGTTCCCAGGGTCAGCTGTTACACATGATATTCAGTTTCTTACAGATGATCAAGTAAAGGTACCTTCACACTCCATTATGTCGTGCTGTATAGGAGACATCTGTCAACATGATTTTGCAACTCGATATGAGGTGGCTCACAATCTCCACTTCAGTGTGGCCAAACCGGCACTGTGTGAATTCGCATGTGATTTTTAAACCAGAATTAAGTGTAAATGTAGATTCACAAATTTTACATGTGTATGGCTTCTCATCACTGTGTATTCGAATATGTCTTTTTAGACCAGAATTGTGTGAAAATGCAGAGCCCCAAACTTGGCAAGAATATGGTTTCTCTCCTGTGTGTGTTCGAATATGCATTTTTAGATGAGAATTCTGTGAAAATGTAGAGCCACAAACTAGATAAAAATATGGTTTCTCTCCTCTGTGTGTTCGCATGTGCCCTTTAGAGAATAATTTACAGCAAATAAAGATCCACAAACTTGACATGTATATGTTTTTTCCAGTGTGTGTTCACATGTCAATTTTTGATTACAATTGTGTGAAAATGCAGAGCCACAACCTTGACAAGAATATTGTTTCTCTACTGTGTGTGTTCGCATGTGCTCTTGTAGACTAAAATTGTCTAAAAAACCATATCCACAACCTTGACAAGAATATGGTTTCCCTCCTGCGTGTGTTCACATGTGTTTTCTTAGAGTAGAATTCTGTGTAAATGCAGTGCCACACACTTAGCAAGAATATTGTTTCTCTCTTGTGTGTGTTCGCATGTGCTTTTTTAGATGCGAATTCTGTAAAAATGCAAAGCCACAAACTTGACAAGAATATGGTTTCTCTCCTGTGTGTGTTCGCATGTGATTTTTTAGATGCGAATTCTGTGAAAATGCAAAGCCACAAATTTGACAAGAATATGGTTTCTCTCCGGTGTGTGTTCGAATATGTATTTTTAGACTAGAATTGTGTGAAAATGCAGAGCCGCAAACTTGGCAAGAATATGGTTTCTCTTCAGTGTGTGTTTGCATGTGCATTTTTAGACTGGAATTCTGTGAAAATGCAGAGCCACAAACTTGACAAGAATATGGTTTCTCTCCTGTGTGTGTTCGCATGTGCTTTTTTAGATGCGAATTCTGTGAAAACGCAGAGCCACAAACTTGACAAGAATATGGTTTCTCTCCAGTGTGTTTTCGTAGGTGCCTTTTTAGATCAGTATTGTGTGAAAATGTAGAGCTACAAACTTGACAAGAATATGGTTTCTCTCCAGTGTGTGTTCGCATGTGCATTCTTAGAATAAAATTCTGTGAAAATGCAAAGCCACAAACTTGACAAGAATATGGTTTCTCTCCTGTGTGTGTTCGAATATGCTTTTTTAGACTAGAATTGTGTGAAAATGTAGAGCCACAAACTTGACAAGAATATGGTTTCTCTCCAGTGTGTGTTCGCATGTGCATTTTTAGAATGAAATTCTGTGAAAATGCAGAGCCGCAAACTTGGCAAGAATATTGTTTCTCTCCTGTGTGTGTTCGAATATGCATTTTTAGATTAAAATTCTTAGAAAATGTAGAGCCACAAACTTGACAAGAATATGGTTTCTCTGGGGTTTTTTTAAAATTTTTCTTTTCATTAATTTGCTGGGGACGGGTCATTCTTCCAAATGCCATACGATCACCCGCTATTTACAGACTCCAACCGAGAGCTCTTTTCAGGATTCTGGCCGTTCCCTTGAGTGCAGTTGTCTGGATTTCTCTTGCACTTGGTTCACCAGGTATACTTGCTAAATACTTTTTCAAGTTCTTCTTCATGATATGATAACTGGAATGCAGTGTGTTTGCATGTGCATTCTTAGACTAGAATTCTGTGAAAATGTAGAGCCACAAACTTGACAAGAATATGGTTTCTCTCCAGTGTGTTTTCGCATGTGCCTTTTAGACCACAATTATCTGAAAATGTAGAGCTACAAACTTGACTAGAATATTGTTTCTCCACAGTGTGTGTTCGCATGTGCATTCTTAGACTATAATTCTGTGAAAATGCAGATGAACAAATTTGACAAGAATATGGGTTGTGTTCTGTGTGTGTTAACATGTGTTTTTAGACAATATATATATGTAAATGCAGATCTACAAAATTGACTACAATAGGGGTTCTCTCCTGTATGTGTACGCATGTGCCTTCTTAGAAGATAATTGTTTAAAAATTCAGATAAAAAAACTTGACACATATATTATTTCTCTCCAGTGTGTTCGCACATGCTGTTTTAGATGAGACTTCCATGACAATTTAAATCAACAAATTGACATGCATATGGTTTCTTTCCAGTGTTTATTCGCATGTGATCGTTTAGACCAGAATTCTTTGAAAATGCATATCCACTAACTTGACATGTGTATAGTTTCTCTCTTGTGTGTTTTCGCATGTGCATTTTTACACTATAAATGTGTGAAAATGCAGAGCCACAAACTGGCCAATAATATTCCTTTCTATCCTTTGTGTGTACACATGTTATTTTTTAGATAAGCATTCTGCGAAAATGAAAATCCACAAACTTGACATGAATATGTTTTCTTCTGTTGTGTTTTTTCATGTTAAAAACACCTATTCTTACATATATGACAATGTGTTTTTCCTGTTCTGTATTTGATGATATTAATATTCACATGTACGTTCTTCTATCTTTACTTGGATGCAGTTTTTAAAAAGTACATTCACTAAAATTACAATTCAAGAACTTCATAATTATATTAGTTCTTTATTATGTAGATTTTTTATTTTAATAGGTTTTCTGACATTATTTTTTTCAAAACGCTTCTACTTTTTTTAAAGCTGAACTAATTTAGAAGAACGTATCAAGTTGTTTTACAAAAATATGGCAGTAATAATGTAGTACTTATCTAAAACAGATACCAGACTTTTCCTAATCCTTTGCCAAATTGGAAAATCATCATTTTCGTTATAAGTTTCCATCTGTAATAAAAAGAAAATATCAACAGAAATCTAAAGATTTTGCATTATTTTAGTTTTCAATAAATCAAAGTAAAAAGGTTACTTTTAAAAAAGGTTATTTTGCACCCATATATTTTGATATGCCTCCATATATTTCAATATTTCCATAATAAGCATGACTGTTACTTTGAAGTTTGAATTAAGATTTTGAGATGTGTCCATTGATTAATATAATAAGCCCTTACAGGCTGAAGTGTAAAATAACATTTTTACATTCATATATATGAAGTATCATGTGTTGGTTGGTGTGTCAAGCTTAAGTTTCAAGGATGTTTCTTCAGATCTGTAATTCTATAGGTTTGTAATGCTTAAATTAGAAATAGAATTTATAGATGCTTCTATGCATCTGCATAAGAATCTACTCTTGCATTGGTCTGTTACACTAGAAAAAGATGTTTATGATGGTACTCTATTTCTATATCTTAGTATAATGAATCAAGAATCGGTTTTCGATATATTTTTTTATCGACATTAATCTCTGGCCATACATGTGTCATGCATAGATCTGATGAATTATTTTTAGATTGTTCATGTATTTCTATCAGTAGTAATGCCGTGTTGTCAGTCTGTCACACTGAAGGCTGAACTTGGTATTTATAGAAACGCCCACGAGCTCTTATAAGAAGCAGTGTCTGTCTACTGAGTGGTCTGGACGTCTTAAGTAAAACATTTACATGAACCGAGCAATGTTTATAAAACATTATGTCTATCTGTACATATGTCACGATTAAGCTAAAGTAATACTTGTCGATGTGTGCATGTATATCTTTAGAGGCCATGTTTGAGTTAATCAGCCAATTTATCATGGCTGAACATGAATTAAGATCAGATACAGACTAACTACATCTTATCACTTTTTCTCCACATACATCTTACACAATGTGTATATAAATTAAGTATTTTCAAGAAATCACTCTCACAATGTACCTACTTATGGCTCGTACATGTGCACATACACATATAGATGTTCACTCACATGTACGAGAAATTGAATATATATATAAATGTATATATATATATACAAATGTATATATATAAATGTATATATATATATATATAAATATATATGTAAATATATATATAAACATATAAATATATATATATATATAAATATATATATATACATATATAAATATATATATATAAATATATATATATACATATATAAATATATATATATATATATATAAATATATAAATATATATATAAATATATAAATATATATATATATATATATAAATATATAAATATATATATAAATATATAAATATATATATATATATATATATATATATAAATATATATATATAAATATATATATATAAATATAAATATATATATATATATAAATATATATATATATATAAATATAAATATATATATATATATAAATATATATATATATATATATATAAATATATATATATATATATAAATATATATATATATATATATATATAAATATATATATATATATATAAATATATATAAATATAAATATATATATATATATAAATATATATAAATATAAATATATATATATAAATATATATATATATATAAATATATATATATAAATATATATATATATATATATATATATATAAATATATAAATATATATATATATAAATATATAAATATATATATATATAAATATATAAATATATATATATATATAAATATATAAATATATATATATATATATATATATAAATATATATATATATAAATATATATATATATATATATATATAAATATATATATATAAATATATATATATAAATATATATATATATATATAAATATATATATATATTTATATATATAAATATATATATATATATAAATATATATATATATATATATATAAATATATATATGTATATAAATATATATATATATATATAAATATATAGTAATCCAGGTAGGGTAAAAATCCGCAGGGTAGAAATCCAAAGGGAATCAAACCGGGTTTATAAAAGAGTGCTCAATAAAAATATAGAGCTGTATTGTGAATGCTTTTATT
>OY744525.1:137272902-137300402 GCA_963556195.1 Sepiola atlantica
TATCTACAGTTTTTCATGGTAAACAACTGATGATCCCTTAAATAATGTTAGAAGCAAACTAATATAATAACTGAAAAAGTTAAATTTACTTACATGAGTGATTTTCCACTGAACGACTTGGGACTTAAGGTTTTTTTTTGGGGGGGGGGGGGTGTTTAAAGATATAGTTTTAATGGTTCAGAAACTTCCAAGACTATATATATATATATATATATATATATATATATATATATTTCCCGAAACAGTTTTTCATGGTAAACAACTGATGATCCCTTAAAATAGTGTTAGAAATTAACTAATATAATAACTGTAAAAAATAAATTGACTTACATGAGTGAATTTCCACTGGAAGACTTGAGACTATAAGTTTTTTTGTTTTTTTTTAATATATTTTTTTATTTTTTTATATAGTTTTAATGGTTGAGAAACTTCCGAGACTATATATATATATATAATGTTTTAGTCATTTTTACCACCAAGTTTTTCGGGGTGTTTACACGTTATCGCCTAAAAAGTAGAAGTTAATTTTCCTTTTGGGGTGAATTAGCATAGGATGTAGAGTTTTAAAAAAACACAGAAAGAAACATGGTATTACGATGGATTCTCCAATTTAATGTCATCCACATATATTTTATTAGATAGCACGATAAGCGACATAATAACAATAAAAATATGTATATGAAAGTTTCGGGACAAAGTACGTTTATATAAATATTACTAATACCAGATGATTTTTTTTTCTCGAATTTAATGAAAAAATTTTCCAGACGTAAATTAATATCGACATGTTCACTAAAAAAATTTCTTATGACTCATAAGGAACGTTTTTAAATAATTAATAACAGAAAAATAAATAAACTTATTAAACATTATACTTACTTGTATACAAACGGCTTTCGTATTATCAGATTTGAAGAAATTAAATAATAACAATACTAACACGATTAAATTTGCGAATGAAAAGATAAGATATAGGTTTAAGGGAATCGAGCTGAAAATCCAAGATGGCGACCAGAAAAGCAGCTCCGCATAAAACATAAAAATATAAATAAATAAATAAATAAATAGGAACACTTCAACAACAGTATCGATCCTTTCCGAATTAGAAATCAACTTATTTAAACTTCATTTATTTCAATATTTACTTACAAGGTAGATGGCTAAAACTGTTATAAAATATATAAAGCTCTTATTTACATTTTTGGTAATGGTGCATTGGGATGCGGTAGTGAAATGAGGCAGTTAATAATAAAATGACATGAACACTTTACGAAATACTTAATATTGAAATATATCAGCGTACACAAAAATTACGGAAAATAATCGAGTATTTTTATTTTTTATTTAGGAAATACTCAAAAGCAGTCCGCAACCTTTTAGCCATTATCAAAGATTTTTTATTTTAGTTAATGACTAAATACGAAACTGATTGTCTCCCTTGTGCGTTATCAGTAAATTAATGTTATTTTTTAAATTAAAATTTTACTTGTTTATTTTCTCTTCATTTTCGGTGTACACTAATATTTTTCAATAACAAGTAATTATTTCATACGGTTGTCCTGTCATTTTATTCTTAACTGCCATATTTAACTAACGCGTACGAATGCGAAAATACCACTATGATTTCTGTTTTAATTCGCTGCATAGAAGAAACCCTGGTAAACGTTAAGATTAGGTGATGGTCAAGTTTTTTTTCGAAAAGGCGATACATAATTGTGTATAGGTAATAAACATTTTATTATTGTTTAATGATATGACAGGTTGGACGCATTGGACTTAAACTAAATTAATATTACGTATAAAATATGAAGAAAAGCAATTTAAAATGAGTAAATAAGCTTATTTTCTAGATGACATGTTTGATTTGATCTGGGTTAGTATTATTTAAAAAACGGAATCAGAAATATGTTCGATAAAAAGATTTATTTTTTGTTAAAAGAAGTGTTGCGAATACAATTGAATTATTATTTTTAATAAATATTTTTATGAATATTTTGATTTTTTTAATTAATTATTTTTATTTGATGTATTACTGATATAAAAAAATTGCGTTGCGACAACACAAGAATTATTTTTTAGACTAATATTTTTATTTTGATATACTGAGAAAACAAGAAGTTTTATCGAAAACAAGAATTATATTGTGAAACAAATATTTTTAAAAAGTATTTTCGGTTTTTAAATACTGTGAAACAAATATTTTAAGAAATATTTAGTTTTTTTTAATAATTTATTTTTATAACTCAATGAAAGACTATATTTATTTTAATTACACCTCGTTTCCATTCCACTTTTGTTTTATCGATAATGCCAAAATCACGGAAATAGACGATGAACAAATTCTAAAAGTGATAAAAAAGTACATAATTCTAAACTGATTCGAACAACAATTTGTTCAGCATGTCATAATCCTTTAAAAAATAGACAGTTTTTGAGTTATTTCATATCGCGTTTTCGACAAATCTTAAGCATCATCACGTGTAGAATAAACCTAAAATGATGATCAAATAAGTTATTTAAAAAGTGAAATGAATTTTAATTAACTGTTTTCAAATCTGTCAAGCTTATACAGCGAATTTACATTGAATTATTTTATTAGTTTTACAGCTAAATTAGTGTCTAAATTAATATTTGGGGAAAGACGATAATAAAGACATTCTTTAGAAAATGGTCAGAATGGAAAGACATTTCAGTAACATTATACGGTTGTTCACCACGGTTTATACCCGAGTGAAATGTGGCACTTAAAAACAATATACAGGAAAACTTAATGGAATACTTACTTGTGATGGTAAAATATTAGCGTACATCATCATTTACGTAAATAATCCATAATTTTGTATTATTATTGAAGACATTCAACTTTTATTCGTATGCAGCAATCGTTGCTTTTTTCAGAGATTCTCAGTAATGTCCACGGAGACAATTCAACTCTTTAAGATAGTTAAAATGTTATTTTCTATTGTCTCGGGTAAGGTTAGGGATTTGTTCTTTTTTACAAATAGTGTTAGAGTTTCTGCGATTGTAAGAAACAAATAAATTTTAGCACATCTCTAGTGAAAAAAAACACCCTTTAAATTTAAGTCTAGAATGTCATTATCGGAGATATAGCGATTGTAAGAAATCAACAAATTTTAGCAAATCTAGTTTCAAAAAATCACTTTAAATTTAAGTCTAGAATGTCCATTATCGGAGATATAGCGATTTTAAGAAATCAATAAATTTTAGCACATCTCTAGTGAAAAAAACACTAAATTTAAGTCTAGAATGTCCATTATCGGAGATATAGCGATTGTAAGAAATCAATAAATTTTAGCACATCTCTAGTTAAAAAAAATCACTTTAAATTTAAGTCTAGAATGTCCATTATCGGAGGTATAGCGATTGTAAGAAATCAATAAATTTAGCACATCTCTAGTTAAGAAAAAAACACTTTAAATTTAAGTCTAGAATGTCCATTATCAGAGATATAGCGATTGTAAGAAATCAATAAATTTTAGCACATCTCTAGTTTAAAAAAACACTTTAAATTTAAGTCTAGAATGTCCATTATCGGAGATATAGCGATTTTAAGAAATCAATAAATTTTAGCACATCTCTAGTGAAAAAAAACACACTTTAAATGTAAGTCTAGAATGTCCATTATCGGAGATATAGCGATTGTAAGAAATCAATCAATTTTAGCACATCTCTAGGTAAAAAAAACACTTTAAATTTAAGTCTAGAATGTCCATTATCGGAGATATAGCGATTTTAAGAAATCAATAAATTTTAGCACATCTCTAGTGAAAAAAAAACACTTTAAATTTAAGTCTAGAATGTCCATTATCGGAGATATAGCGATTGTAAGAAATCAATAAATTTTAGCACATCTCTAGTTAAAAAAAATCACTTTAAATTTAAGTCTAGAATGTCCATTATCGGAAGTATAGCGATTGTAAGAAATCAATAAATTTAGCATATCTCTAGTTAAGAAAAAACACTTTAAATTTAAGTCTAGAATGTCCATTATCAGAGATATAGCGATTGTAAGAAATCAATAAATGTTAGCACATCTCTAGTTTAAAAAAAAAAACACTTTAAATTTAAGTCTAGAATGTCCATTATCGGAGATATAGCGATTTTAAGAAATCAATAAATTTTAGCACATTTCTAGTGAAAAAAACACACTTTAAATGTAAGTCTAGAATGTCCATTATCGGAGATATAGCGATTGTAAGAAATCAATAAATCTTAGCACATCTCTAGGTAAAAAAAACACTTTAAATTTAAGTCTAGAATGTCCATTATCGGAGATATAGCGATTGTAAGAAATCAATAAATTTTAACACATCTCTAGTAAAAAAAACACACTTTACATTTAAGTCTAGAATGTCCATTATCGGAGATATAGCGATTGTAAGAAATCAATAAATTTTAGCACATCTCTAGTTTTAAAAAAACACTTTAAATTTAAGTCTAGAATGTCCATTATCGGAGATATAGCGATTGTGAGAAATCAATAAATTTTAGCACATCTCTAGTTAAAAAAAAAACACTTTAAATTTAAGTCTAGAATGTCCATTATCGGAGATATAGCGATTGTAAGGAATCAATAAATTTTAGCACATCTCTAGGTAAAAAAAAACACTAGAATGTCCATTATCGGAGATATAGCGATTGTAAGAAATCAATAAATTTTAGCACATCTCTAGTTAAAAAAAAACACTTTACATTTAAGTCTAGAATGTCCATTATCGGAGATATAGCGAACGCCGTTTCTGGAATCATCTAATTTAATGTAACTGATTTCATACCATGCACATAATTCTTCTAAAATAGAGAATACAAATGGCGTCAATCCAGCATAAAATCGCTCATATAAAAAAATAACCTAATTTTTGTAATAATTATATAACTACTTATAAAAGGGCTTGATGAAATGAGAATGAGTCCACAAGGATTTCGTGGGCACGCCCACTGATAAGACTGAACTACTTGCGCAGCATTTCGCCTCAAACTCCACTTTGGACACAGCTAACAACCACCTCCCAAAATGTTATTGCGTACCGAAGCCAAACTTCATAACCTGGTCATCACCCCATTCCAGGTGAGATACATCACAAACAACCTTGACACCTCCAAAGCTTGTGGGCCTGATCTTATACCTGTAATAGTAATAAAGAAATGCTCTGCTGCACTGGCCCCTGTCCTCTCCAAACTCTACAATAAATGCCTAGTTGAATCTTGCTTCCCCGATAGCTGGTAAATATCCTCTGAGGTACCAGTCTACAAGAATTCTGGGAATAGTACCGATCCACAGAACTACCGCCCAATCAGTCTACTGCCGATCTTTGCTAAAATCTTTGAATCCTTTATCAACCTAGCGATAGTACGGCACTTAGTTAATGCTAAACTTCTTTCTGAACGCTAGTATGGATTTAGACAAGCACGATCTACTAAATACATCCTAACGGTCATCTCTGAACGCATATATCATACACTCGACAAGGCAGGAGAAGCTAGACCATTAGCGCTTGATACATCCAAGGCCTTTCACAAGGTATTGCATAAAGGGCTTCTCCTGAAAATACGCTCATACGGTATTACTGGGCAATTACTTAATATAATTAGATCTATTCTAACCAAAAGAAAAAATCCAGGTTGTCCTCGATGGCCGTTTATCTAAGCAACATGACATAAATGCTGGTGTACCTCAGGGATCTATCCTTGGACCTTCATTGTTCCTGATCTTCATAAACGGTCTCCCTGATGACATAGAGTCTGAGATTAGTTTATTTGCTAACGACATCACATTTACTCTCGTCATGTTGGCAAAACAGACGTGATCACATCCGAGGCAATGGCTGAATCCTCAGAAAAGGTCTTCCAGGCTGTTGTGGATTGGGGTCATAAATGGTTGGTAACTTTTAATGCCGTAAAAATAAACAGCCTTTCCTTCAATAACTACAAGAAACCTCACCAACCACCGATTGTCATGGCAAATAAAACCGTACCCGAGAGTTCAACATTCAAACTCCTCGGCCTAACCTTCACACGCAACATGAATTGGAATGGCCGCAGCAAAGAAGGTGGGCTCCCTCTCCCGTGCTAGTAAACTACTCACACCTGAGATTATCCTTTATCTCTACAAAGCCATCATCTTTCCATGCCTGGAGTATTGTTGCTACATCTTGGCTGGCGCATCATCTACTAGTCTCTCCCTCCTTGACAAGGTCCAAAAAAGAGTCGCGAACCTAATAGGTCCCTCATTGTCAACAAAGCTCCAGTCACTGTCCCATCGCCACAATGTAGCATCCTTGTGCTTGTTTTACAAATACTTCAATGGATTATGCTCTGATAAATTGGCTAGTCTGGTGCCCCATCGACGTAAATCCACTAGACCAACTCGACAATCAACTAAATCCCATCCATTTACTGTAGAGGTCACCAGATGCCGAAGAGCTTTCTACTCCAATAGCTTCTTTCCTCGTGCTGCTAGCCTACGGAACTCCTTCCCTGCAACCTGCTACCGGTTTTCCGAGGGTACTGACATGCAGAAATTGTAAACTAATGTAAACAGACATCTCGCTGCGAATATCCCAATTTTCCTTGACCCCCCAACCTTCTCCCTTTTTTTCTCAGAATCCCCTTACGTCTACAGTGGCGGTCTGCCTTGTTTAGGATGAACTATGTTAAAAAAATTGAACTTAATTTTGGTAATAATTATACAACTACTTATAAAAGGGCTTAATAAAATGAGAATGCTTCCCTTACCCAAAAGCTAGTCTAGTGCCGCATTTTCCTTATTTTTCCAGACTTTTGTCATGAATACAAAATGTTATCATCAAATTGGCCCTGCTTACAGGTTTTGTTGGCTCTAGATCTTCATTATTCAGTCTTATTTTAATACTTTTCCCTACATGTGCATTCATAAGAGAATTGGGGTTAAGCTATGCAAATCCTTGGAACTTCTATAAGTCAGGGATGGCTATTAATGGCACGTAGTACATAAAATGATATAGTCCGAAAACTAAAATAGTCCAGTTTTCTCTTCCTACTTTTTTATACAAAGATGTTTTTTATGATTTTAATTGTCTTTTACGAAGTAGCTCAATACTAAGCTGACTAAAGGGAATGACGTCATGTTTTAGGTAATCATAATTAATGATTCATGCTGCTGCAATAAAAGTCCTTGAATTGTCAGTGAGAATTTGAGGATAATCCATTAATTTTCGTGAATCGAACAAAAGTCTGTATGAAAGAGGATGCACTGATATCAGAGACTTGTTCTATGTGAACAGCTCTGATACTCACCTGATGTTAATGCTGTAATCGACACCTGTATTAAAATAGTCTCAACAAAAGAATAGACAGCTCCGTACATACATGGGACTATGTTGAATTGTTCCAGAAATTGGATTGCATCAATTTCCAATGGCCATTTAATGAGAACACATTTGTTTTATGAACAGAGTTTGGTTGCCAATCTGTGCTTTTTAGATTTTTTTGCATGTGTGGAAGCTTTTGTAATTCGTAAAAAAATGTTTAACTGACTGGAACAAAATTGAGAGAGGAATGTTGCCATTTCAAAAAATGAATCTCAACTCAAATGAAGCTTATTTAAAGTTCATTATTCCTTAGCTTAAAAAGGTTGGCATCTTAAACACCTTTTTCGTTGGCTACTGAATGACAATTTAGTTTTGCCAGGACTGGGTTTCTGTGTTAAGAACGGGCTTACTTTGACCCACTTATATTTGCTTTCTAACAGTTTTTTTTCTGATTATCCGACGGCTTAATATTGCAGCCGTTAAAGTTATTCGTTGCTGTTCTCAGACGTCACATATTTTCCATATGCAATTTTTTCAGTCATCTTAAAAAGAACCAGTGTTATTGACACCTATTATTCCGAGATTGATGGGAAATAGAGTAGGGACAGTCTACATAAGAATTCTCATCCTTCTTATGGAATTCACATTCCTGCAGTTTTGATTTCACTTTTGTGAATAAATGCTCAATGAGAAATGTTATTCATTTTCAACCATCAAATTGGGCGGTGTTATCTTGGCAACATGCTCTCTTTCTCTTTGGAGAACGTAGTCATCTTCTGTTGAAGAATGTTACTGGCGTTATTATCATAAAAAAAGTATAAAATTTAGTATAAAATATTCAAACATGTAAATATATATATATTAACAATGACACAATCATTTATACATCGAAATAATTTTTTAAAGTTTTTATTATTAACCATCACGTTGCTCAAGTTTTAAAAGTCTTCTACTAAAAATAAACGAAAACTTGAAACGCGTACAAGTGTAAAATTAAAACAAGTCTAATAGATCTTACAAGTGTACAAGTGTAAATTTAATTTAAAAGTTGGCTTTTTTGGATTGTATATTTTAACTGAAGTCAGCTTTGCTATTCAAGACGACTTTTTAAGCTGAATGATTAACATGAAAACGACTCATATTTACAAAAGTATATATGAATTAAATAAAAATAATTTAACAAAGTGATTGTACCATTTTTTTAGTAATACATTATTATTAGCTATGTCAGAAGTAAATAATAAAGAAGGATATTTTTTATACATATTTCCAAAAAAATTCATATTATTGTGATGTTAGAAAATATTGTTTGCCGACCAAATAATTTCTAATTATAATGGAGTCACATGTCGGGGCTCAGCCACTCACAAATTGTAAGTTGAAATATATTCGGGAAAAGAACAATTTTGTGGCCATGCATATTCCTTGTTAACAAAGACTCGCAGTGGCCGTTTTGCCTTTCGTTCTGATCTACTTAGAGATTGGGTGGGGATTTCTTTGGGAATTGCCTTTGTCCTGCTGGGTGCTTCCGCATAGGTTAATTAATTGACCTACACTAGAGTTCAGGCATCATTTTGCACACTGTGAGACGCCCGTTCTCGAATGAATTTACTCTAAAAAAGTTTACTTTTTAAAAATAGAAAGGAAAGTATGTTCAGTTTATTTTATTTATTTTTATATTATTTTTTCAAAATAGATTTTTATGTTTCTCATTAGAAAGATGATTTTCTACTAAATAATTAACATGAAAAGAACACATATTTACTAAAGTACTTAAGAATTAAATACAAATAATTTAAGAAAGTGATTTTAATATTTTTATTTTAGTAATCATATTTTATTAGCTATGTCGGAAATAAATAAGAAAAAAGGATATATTCTTCTAAACACAACCTAAGAAAATACATATTATTGTAATGTAACAATAGCTAAAGAACCTTTACAAATATAAAACGTCATTTGTTTAAGTGTTTGCAGATATTTAATTACTAGTGTCTACTATTAAAATTGATTAGTTCTAATATTTAATTCTAATTAAACATGTTGATTTGAAGCTAACAACTGAAATTAGGAATTTCGATTTCAAACTCAAAAACAATGCAAATAATTTATATAAACTCATATTTACAAAGTATACAAACAATGAACAGATATATAACTTGAATTTAATATATGCAATATTTAATTGTTAAAATTTTAAATATAGATGTGCATGAGTTTCATTATGTAATCTTTACCTGAATTTTTAGTATATAAATTAAATCCCTTACATTTGAATAAATAGTTTAGTACAGAATGTGATAACTAATTTGGTCAATTGAAAATGTGATATTTCATTTTCTTGTCATTATACAAAAGGGTTATATAGAAAACGTGTTGCTGTTAAAGTGACATCGTTTTCATGTAAAACAAAGTTTCATAAACATGTATGTTATTTGCTAAATTATTTGATGATAGAAATTATTTGTTGAGCCCAAATTGTAAGATACAGAAAACGTTAGTATTATTAATGTCACAAAGGGAGGAATCCAAATTTGAATATAATTAAACAAAAAACGTCTAAAATAAAGTAATTGAACAAAGTGATTGTAACAAGGAATTTTATTTTGATAATCATATGTGATATATTATTGTCAAGTAAATTAATTGAGGTCGGAGATAGGGAATACTTATTTCCAATAAAACTAAGGTTATTCAGTTCAACACTGTAAGTTAAAAAAATGTCTACAACTTTCTTCTTCTGTCTTACTGTCTCTAATAAACTTATATAACATACCATGTTGCATTTTTAGAACATGTGTTGTCGTATTGCTGAATAACTGGTATTCAGAATGGTTACATCTATTTGAAAATGAAGTAATCTTCTGGTTAAGTATATTACTGGAGTTATTCTTGTCAAGTATCTTGGTGTATAAATAAATTTGATTTTGTAGCTTCTTTTTCGGATTGGATATCTTTAACTGAAGTGAGCATCGGTATTCAAGTGTGCTTTAGTGTTGAAATGTTTTCATGTTTGCAACAAATTACAGATGAGTTCTAAATCTTGATGATTAAATTTCAACTGAACAAATGTTAAAATGTTTTCATGTTTGCAACAAATTTCAGATGAGTTCTAACTCTTGATGATTAAATTTCAACTGAACAAATGTAGGTTCAAAACATTACAAGAATATTATTCTATCATTTAAAGCATGTGGATCTTTTTTTACTTTTTTCTTTCACCAAAACAAGACATATTCACTTAGACCAAATTTGCGACTCTGATAACGAACTAGATTTATAAAAAGAATACTAAGTACAGACATCGGTAGAAACATTTATTCACATTACATTTTCATGTTTAAACAGTTGGGGAAGACAGAGCAAGGGAGTTCAAAGGGCAGGCAGTTTGATGATAGTAACGTTTTCGAAATCAGGAGACATCTACAGCGAAGAATAACCTTTTTGTACTCATCAGGTTAGTCTGAGGTATACATTACAGGAGAAGATTAAATATGAACAATATAGATATAATGTTGGCAGAACAGGAGACTTTGATGGTATGGCCACGTTGAAAGAATGAATGAGAGTTTGTGGGTTAGTAGATGTAAAACATTTGAGTTACACAGTTCAATTTACAAGGGAAGACAAAAAAGGGGACAAAGTAATAATAATAAACTTGAGAAAAAAATAGATTAATAAAGACATGGTAAGAGATAAGTTTTTAGGTCAACATCTGAAAATGGTTCAATATATGCCAACATGTAAAACAGATGTTAAACTGCATATGATTAGTATGATCTTCCTTTTTTCTCATGATAATAGTTTCTGGATTGTCATGATCCTCTGTAGTTTCCTCCAGTGTACATGTGCCTTTCTTGTAACCGAACATACTTGAAAAGTAGATGGTTATAACAGGGAGGATATATCGTTTAATGTCCGCAGCCAGAATTTGCTTTTATGTCCTGCTCCACTTTGCAAATCTTTTAGTAATGGTCGTAAAACAATAGTACATTCTTCTGGTATTGCTCTATGAGCATCTAATTTGGTTTATTTGTTGCACATGGGAGAGATAGGGGCCAAAGCGTTCTCTATGGTGGCTTGATGGCTGATCCTGGTAAAACTCGGTCATGTTTAGAGTGCAACTTCCAGGAGCAGAAACGTTATTTAGTTCGTATTCATCTTTTTATCAGTTCCACTTTTGACGTCTTCTTGTTTGTTATTCAAAGCTCCCATCTTATTATTAACAGGGTTCCCGGGCGACAGCACATGATCTTTTTTGAATAGTTGGTCAGGGTCTACTACATATGTCAAGTATCTTAATATCAGGGTGGCTTAAGCAAAACCATTTTACAGAGAGAAAGAGCCGAGGGTTGTGTCTAGAAGACATTAAGTTACTCTAATCTAAGTGTAAGCGCTTGTGCTTTGTTAAATTGAACTAATGTGAAAATGCAGATTTGATAAGAATATAGCTTATCTCTATTTTTTTTATTTTTCTTCTCTTTCTGTTTTTGCTGGAGATGAGGAATCCTACCGGATGCCAGACATTCACCGGCTATTTCAGACACTCTAGCCTAGTGATCTTTTTAAGATTCTAAGCGTCCCTTTGTATTTCTCTTGCACTCGGTTCACCGGGTATACTCGCCAGATAGCTTTTGAAATTATTTTTTATTAGTCCTATTGCTCCTATGATAACTGGTATGATTTAGAATTTCCTAAGATTCTAGTTTCTTTTCATGTCGTGCATAAGACCTTGGTATTTCGTAATGTTTTCTCGTTCAACTCTGTTTAATCATGGATCATCAGGGACAGACTTCAACTAGGGTTGCTATATTCTCCCTTTTGTACAATATTACGATGTCAGGTTAAACAGCTCTGTTTACTCGATATGTAGCTCGATATTGATGTCAATTTCTGAGAGACCCATATGCCCTGTTCCTCTTGGCAGATACAGCTTTGGTAGGCACTGATTTCTATATATTACTCTGCACATTATCAACATTTGGCTAGTTTTAGTGTCTAATCTATTAATATCCTTTTGTGGCCAATCACTAATTCAAAAGCTGTATGTTATCACTGGCATAGCTTATTGCTTAATGGCATTTTGTTTTTGTTTGTTAGCTGTGTTTAGCAATTTTTTCTAACTTATATTCTCTGCCAATTTTTTCTCTCTTCTTAGCATGTTGAATTGAATCGTTTTTTTCTATGCCCAGGTATTTGTATTGTTCATGTTCTTCAAGGTCTTTGATGTCAGTATCGTCATCAAGCTGTATGTTTTCGGTTTGGATCTTCTTCCCAGCTCTAAACGAGCACTTGGCACAATTGTCTAGGCCAAACCTCATTCTAATATATTTGGAGAAGGTATTTACAACCTGTAAGAGTCGGCTTAAGTCAGCATCTGAACTAGCATACAGCTTGATGTCATCCATGAAGAGGAGGTGGTTGACTCTTTTGTGTATATATTGTTTGCGGCCCTGGCTCAGACTGTAGGCACCCTAGCTTTTGTTTAGTAATTTGCTTAGTAGATCAATTGCCAGGCTAAAGAGTAGAAAAGATAAGCTACCTACTTGGAAGATGCCTCTTCGGATCTTGATGTCAGGGATTATTATTGTTACATTAGTGTGTATTAATGCCATGGATATTTTCCACATATTTATTTGTACTGCCATTGTTTTCTTGATAACCGGATGGGTATTATATAGATAAATGTAGCACAGTAGCCATGCGTAGGGTACACTATCATATGCCTTTAGGTAATCGATCCACACTATGTTTAGATTTCTCTACCCTTTCCTAGTCCTCAAGGATGGTCTTATTGATCAACAATTGATCCTTGGTGCCTAAACACTTCCTCCTACACCCTGCTGAATAGATGGTGTATGGCTCATTCCCCATAGTTATCTCATTTAGATGTTCCCAGAGCTTGCTGCTACACCTGATATTCAGTTTCTTATAGATAATTCAGTAGAGGTACCTGTCCACTCCATTATGTTACGCTGTATATGAGCCATCTGCCAACATGATTTTGCAACTCGATGTGAGGTAGCTAAAACTCTCCACTTCAGTGTGGCAAAACCGGCACTGTGTGTATTCGCATGTGATTTTTTAGACCAGAATTAAGTGAAAAAGCAGATTCACAAATGTTACATGTGTATGGCTTATCACCACTATGTATTCGAATATGCCTTTTTAGACTAGAATTGTGTGAAAATGCAGATCCGCAAACTTGACAAGAATATGGTTTCTCTCCTGTGTGTGTTCGCATGTGCTTTTTTAGATTAGAATTCTGTGTAAATGCAGAGCCACAAACTTGACAAGAATATGGTTTCTCTCCAGTGTGAGTTCGCATGTGCATTTTTAGATCATACTTGTGTGAAAAGGCAGAGTCACAATCTTGACAAGAATATTGTTTCTCTACTGTGTGTGGTTGCATGTGCTCTTTTAGACTAGAATTGTCTGAAAATCTAGATCCACAACCTTTACAAGAATATAGTTTCTCTCCTGTGTGTGTTCGCATGTGTTTTCTTAGAGTAGCATTCTCTGTAAATGCAGTGCCACAAACTTGACAAGAATATGGTTTCTCTCCTGTGTGTGTTCGCATGTGCTTTTTTAGATTGCAATTGTGTGAAAATGCAGAGCCACAAACTTGACAAGGATATGGTTTCTCTCCGGTGTGTGTTCGAATGTGCTTTTTTAGATGCGAATTCTGTGAAAACGCAGAGCCACAAACTTGACAAGAATATGGTTTCTCTCCAGTGTGTTTTCGCATGTGTTTTTTTATACCAGAATTGCTGGAAAATGCAGAGCCACAAGCTTGACAATAATATGGTTTCTCTCCGGTGTGTGTTCGCATGTGCATTCTTAGACTATAAGTCTGTGAAAATGCAGATCCACAAACTTGACAAGAATATGGTTTCTCTCCAGTGTGTTTTCGCATGTGCCTTTTTAGACCAGAATTCTGTGAAAATGCAGATCCACAAATTTGACAAGAATATGGTTTCTCTTCTGTGTGTATTCGCATGTGTGCTTTTAGACAAGAATTATATGTAAATGCAGATCTACAAAATTGACAACAATAGGGGTTCTCTCTTGTATGTGTACGCATGTGCCTTTTTAGAAGATAATTGTGTAAAAATTCACATCCACAAACTTGACATATATATGATTTCTCTCCAGTGGGTTTGCACATGCTGTTTTAGATTAGACTTCCATGAAAATTCAAATCCACAAACTTGACATGTGTATGGTTTCTCTGCTGTGTGTGTTCACATGGACATTTTTACACTATAATTGTGTGAAAATACAGAGCCACAAACTTGCCAAGAATATTCCTTTCTACCATTTGTGTGTCCGCATGTTATTTTTTAGATAAGCATTCTGCGAATATGAACATCCACAAACTTGACATGAATATGTTTTCTTCCGTTGTGTTTTTCATGTTAAAAAACCTATTACATATATAATGTGTTTTTCCCACTTCTACATTTTTCTAAAAACTGAACTACTTTAGAAGAACGTATCAAGTTGTTTTACAAAAATATGGCAGTAATAATGTAGTTCTTATCAAAAACAGATACAAGACTTTTCCTCATTCTTTGCCAAATTGGAAAATCATCATTTTCGTTATAAGTTTCCATCTGTAAATAAAAAAAAATGATATCAACAGAAATATAAAGATTTTCCATTATTTTAGATTTCAATAAATCATAGTAAAAAGGTTATTTTTTAAAAGGTTATTTTGCACTCATATATTTCTATAAAAAGCCATGACTGTTCCCTTAAAGTTTGAATAAGGATTTTGAGATGTGTCCATGGATTAATATAAGAAGCCATTACAAGCTGAAGTATAAAATAACATTTTTACATTCATATATATGAAGTATCGTGTGTTGGTTGGTTTGTTAAGCTTAAGTTTAAAGGATGCTTCTTCAGATCTGTAATTCTATAAGTTTGTCACGCATCTGTATAAGAATCTACTCTTGCATTGGTCTGTCATGCTAGAAAAATATTTTTATGATGGTACTGTATTTCTATATGAAGATCTGCTCTCCCGTTAGTATACAAATCAATAATCGGTTTTCAATGTATCTTTTTATCGATATTAATCTCTGTCCATACATCCGCCATGTGTAGATCTGATGAATTATTTTTAGATTTTTCATGTATTTCTATCAGTAGTAATGTCGTGTTGTCAGTCTGTCACACTGAAGGCTGAACTATGTATTTATAGATACGCCCACGAATTCTTATAAGAAACACTGTCTGTCTACCGAGTGGTCTGGACGTCTGAAGTAAGACATTTAGATGAACCGAGAAATGTTTATAAAACATTATGTCTATCTGTCAATCTGTCACGATTAAGCTAAAGTAACACTTTTCGATGTGTGCATGTATATCTTTAGAGTTCATCTTTGAGTTAATCAGCAAACTCATCATGGCTGAACATGAATTAAGATCAGATACAGACTAACCACCCAATAGCACTTTTTCTCCACATATACCCAGCACAATGTCTATATAAATTATGTATTTTCAAGAAATCATTCTCACATATTAGCCTATTTATGGCTCGTACATGTGCACATACACATATATATGTTCACTCACATGTGCGTGCAATTAAATATAAATAAATATATACACTATCAATATTCTAGATAACATTAAATTTATTCTTCCCTTCTTCAACTATATTGTTAAATAATCAGATTTTTCTCCACACATGATATATGAGCATACACCCATGTGCATGTTGTATACACATGCACGTATATATATATACACACATATTGCATATGTATATACTTATATGCTCATAAAAATAATAATCATTGATTAATTATTAAAACAGAAATTATTAAATAAATACTAATAAACAAATACATTCACACAAATAAATTTGTAGATAATATTTCCATTTTTCTTTTCTTTGGCCACATTTTTTGTGTTTTATATTTTTAGTTTTAAAAACTTTTCATGCGATTACTTTTACATATACATTATTTTCCTTCTTTCCCTCCACTTTTTAAATTCCAAAAGTGGCATTGATTTTCACATACGCATGCTTAATTGTTACGCCCATACACAAACTTGCACCCACTTCACCATCAGCCCTAACGTTCGTTCGACACGATGACCGAGAAAAAACCTTTCTTTTAAGGCTGAAGTAATAAACTCATCTCCACTAGCACATCGATCCCCCACCGAAAAATTGTACAGACTGCCGTTGACGCACATATTTTGCTGTTGGCGCACATCTTAAAAAATTCTATAGACTGCTGCTGCTGACGCACATATTTTTCTTTCTCACTTTTTTGATTTTCCTTTTACCCACAAACAAGCTGAAGCTCGCCCTTTTTCAGGCAAATCAAATTGATGCTTGTGTGATTTTTTCTTCATTCTGAGGAAGTCTCACAATAAAGACAAAACATTGATGAATACATAAACAATATAGTTTTTGGCTTTTCTTTTTCATTTTCCATCATGTCGGATCATTTTACTTCTATCTTTATTCATATATATATATATATATATATATATATATATATATATATATATATATATATTATATATACTCATCCACAGACAGACTATTTCGCTGTATCACAGCTACTCAGTAGGCTAGACAAGCAACTGCTTCAAAACGGGATTGAAACTAGATGATAATCAGTACTTAGAACTGTATGCCATCTGGGCGCTGATAATGTCGTTGAAATCATAATGATAAACATGACATGCTTACACAAAAATCATTGCATTCATGCACTAGTAGCAGTTATTAATTTCACTTACCAGTATGCTCAACCAAAAAAGGAAGATTATTATAGTCCATCTACAGACAGACTGTGGCGCCGTATCACAGCTCTATATAGCCATACATACTGAAGTATTTATAAACAATGCTAACCAATGATTTATAACAATAGTCAGTAACTTATAAGGCAGCATTTTCAAGCAATCAAGAGAACAAAACTGTTTTTCATTCTGTATTTTCCGGCAGTTTATGTTATTATGCAAGAAAATTCGATTTTGTCTAAGTCAAAATTGTAGCAGTACCTACTTCGTCAATCCTAAGTTCGGGTGGCAATCCACATTTTAAAAAAAACCTACACGATTAATATGCAACAGGACTGTGAAAACTCAATTTAACTACCAAAACGTAAGTAATTTTTTTAAGATGCTATAATTTCAGCAGAAAAAAACACCACAATCGATGTCAAACCAATTAACAAAATAGTTATGAATAAATAATAAATAATAATAAGAAGAAGAATGAAAAAATGGTTTCATGCCTGAAAAACGTTTTCTGGTGGGGAATGGGTGATCATTTTGTGTTCAATTTATATTCGAAACTAATCCTTCACTCTGAAAAATATAGAAGATTTTTTACAATTTCAAACAAAAGATGGGTGAAAACAAACAAAATAGTGCAATAAATAACTGGTACCAAATGCCAGAAAATTTACTTTTCTACTTATCTGCCTGATATTTTTGCTTTTTTCTATTATTTTAATACGTTTTCATCTACATTTTTATCGTTGTCTCGGAGACGTAAAACAACTAAAACATCGAAAAGTAAACAAAAATGCAGTAAATATAAACACACAGATCGGTTGAAAATAAATTTTTCGACCGATGTGCGACAGTTATTAGCTGAATTTTTGTGTAATTTTCGAACTACGGCATTGAGGTTAAATTCGAGTAAAATCAGGCACCATTTTGAATACGTCATGTTTACAAGACTCAGAAGGTATGAATACCACATGTAAATGAAAGGCATAAAATACTTTAAAACACAAACGAATTAGGCAGGTAAGTAGAACAGTAAGTTTTCTTACATTTGGTAATTGTTAGTTGTTTACTATTTGTATTTTTATCCCCTTTTTTCTGTTGAAAGTTGTTCACCACCGCCAATTATATATATATATTGTCTTCCTTGTCTTCTTTGGTCTGAAGAGGTTGACTCTCTGTGAAGAGTACAACCGAAACATATATGCACATATGTAACCAATTATGTTTGTATAAATTAAAAATTGATACTAACGAACAGCTCTACTTGTTATTGAGCACTTTTTATAAACACTGGAGTTTCAACGGATTTACATCTACAGAAACTAATACAATACGTGTGTCATATATATATATATATATATATATATATATATATATATATATATATATATATATATATATATATACATATATATATATATATATGTATACATATATATATATATATATACATATATATATATATATACATATATATATATATATGTATACATATATATATATATATATACATATATATATATATATACATATATATATATATACATATATATATATATATATATATATACATATATATATATATACATATATATATATATATATACATATATATATATATATATATATACATATATATATATATATACATATATATATATATATATACATATATATATATATATATATATATATATATATATATATATATATATATATATATGTATATATATATATATATATATATGTTTTATTTAGTTTTACCAGCAAGTTTTTCAGGCTGTTTACATGTTATCGCCTAAGAAAAATAGAAGTTAATTTTCTTTTTGGGATGAATAAGCATAGGATGTAGAGTTCAAATAATACAGAAATAAACATGTTATTACGATTGAATCGTCCAATTTAATGTCTTCTACATATATTTCATTAGTTAGCACGATAAGCGACATAATAACAATAACAAGTACGTTTATATAAATATTACTAATACCAGATGTTTTTTTTTTCGAATTTAATGATGATTAGAAAAGGTTTTTCAGACGTAAATTAATATTGACATTTTCACTAAATAATATGTCATGCCTCATAAGGAACACTCTTGAATAATTAATAACAGAAAAATAAATAAACTTATTAAACATTATACTTACTTGTATACAAACGGCTTTCGTATTATCAGATTTGAAGAAATTAAATAATAACAATACTAACACGATTAAATTTGCGAATTAAAAGATAAGATATAGGTTTAAGGGAATCGAGCTGAAAATCCAAGATGGCGACCAGAAAAGCAGCTCCGCATAAAACATAAAAATATAAATAAATAAATAAATAGGAAAACTTCAACAACAGTATCGATCCTTTCCGAATTAGAAATCAATTTATTTAAACTTTATTTTTTTCAATATTTACTTACAAGGAATATGGCTAAAACTGTCATAAAATATCTTTAAAAAATATGATTAACATACGACTTTACACATTTCTTTAAAAAATATGATTAATATACGACTTTATAAATTCTTGATAAAATAAAATAAAACTTTTTGTTTAATTCGTACAATATAATTTTGTAAATAAAATGAAATTTATTAGTTGAATAACAAATAAAATTGATACATTAAGTCCAAGTTGTAATTAATTTCGAGTTGTAATTACTTCCGGGTTGTAATTAATTCCGAACCCCTTTCATTGACTAATTGGAAAACAACTTCTTTATCATAGGAACTTCAAAAGATATAAAAGTTTTTCATTGGCTATTGGAATTTAATATTTTGTCTCTTTTCATTAGTAGGAGTTCTTAAAGCCGAATAGCATGTCGAATCTTGAACGTCCTCAGTTTAATACCGAACATATAGTGAACCATGTCTTTACTCCTCTCGAAATTACAAATTTAAAATGGACATTGAGTTCAATTTTACCCAAGGTAACAGAAGACGATGTCAAATGCACAGTTTCGCTTGGGTTAATAAGTAATGCTAGCCGGTCTGCATTATGTGAAATACCTAGGATTTTGATCAGAAGAAGTAAAATCACAGACGGATGGCAGTGGGTATACTGTAATTGTCGGTCTGTGGTTTTATTAATCTACCTCCCACAAGGTAAGATGTGACACAAGGTCGGGAAAGTGGGATTAGATAAGCCAGCGCTCGAGAGGTGAGCACTCTGACCATTTAAAAATTGCCTGGGAAGCCCCGTCGGCATTCCCCGGCAGGGGTGCCTCAGACACTCAGCAATAAACTTACTCCTCCCCAAAGAAGGGAGGCAAAGCCTGGAAGGGTGCACTTTCTAGAACTGCACAGGACGGACACCCCCCAATAGACCAGCGTAAATCCAGACCCAAAGGGCCGGATGATACCGGTCTATTAGGTGGGGTAAAAAAACCCTGTCGGTCAGTGGTTATCTTTGGAAAAAGGGTATTTCTTTGCAAAAAGCAGTCTGCATGTGATATAACTTTAGTAAATGATGTTTCTTGATTTAAAAAATCAAGAAACATCATTTATTTTTTAAAAAAACATTGGCCTCCTCACTTGAAGCTTGCATTCACAAACCTGTGAGAGTATAGAACACACATCGATGACATAAAATCATTTCTCCTAGTAAAGTCTCCAGCATTAAGTGAAACTTCTCTACATTCGTATATCTCCTATAAATATGTTGACATGATTGGCTACCTCTCGTTCTGTCGTAAGAACTAAGACAAGCATATGTACGGACTCGGAATTTATATTCATAACACCCTTTCCAAGACTAGAGAACAAATGATAAGGTCTGCATGTGTCTTAGATTAACCTTACAGCACAGCATTAGTTAGTTTTACTTCTACCGTTTTCCTTTGACCCAGGACAATACACTCCTTGACTATGTCTCGGATAGTATTGAAGCAGCACTTTCTAGAAACCCAAAACCCCAAATACATGTACTTGAGGATTTTAATGTTCACCACAGATATTGGCCTGGTTTCTTTAGTTATACAAACACAGCTGGTTACACATTCCCGTTCACAGACTGTCACTTTATGACCGTCTCCGATCTTGAAGATCAGCAAGCCTCACTTTATCTATTCTTGACTATATGCAGTAGGCCTGTGTGATGAAAGGTCACAGCTCATTGTGGAACGTTGATCAGCCAGTGATAATCGTCGATATAAGTAAAAACTGTCGAGCTCAAGCTGAAGAGCCGTTGCTAAAAGCGACTAGATTCTACAAAGAGCTGATTGGGAATCGATCAGATATCATATCAGAGATGTATCATGGGGTAAAATATTATCTTTCTCGCTGCTGAGCAGTGCTCAAATGAGTTTGCTGAATGGGAAATTATATTACAAGCCTCACTGTCCACAATGGTTAACTTCACTTAGTGCAGCTCCTATTGAAAGCAGGAAGCATTCCACCGACTTAAACGCGAAAAGTCTGATGCAAACAAGGACACTAATATAGCATCAAGAAATCATCGCAAGAGTGAAATAGCCGCAGTTAAGAGTAGGTTAACTGAGATGAACGAAAAACACATTGAGTTACAGAAATGAGGAATTTGCGATTTCTGGAAAATCTACAGTAGTGTGGTGAATAATGGACAATCAACAACTCGCACACTATCAAACCACAACTGATAAGGCTGGACTACTTTCCCAGTTATAGGCATTGGACTCCACAAACGACTCCTTCCCAAATTTTTCAATGCGGACATAAAGTCACATCCCTCCCCAAGTCTGAGATATCATATACCTTAACACTTTCAAAGTATGTTGGCCTGATCGTATCCCTGCTATAGTGTTAGCTTTTCACTAAAATATTTGAATCCTTAATAAATTAAGCGATTGTCCATCACCTCGTTTATGTTAAACTTCTTTCGGGCCAACAGTATGGATTTAGGCAAGTTTGTCTAATGTAGATATTCTAACGGTCATCTCAAAATGCATATAGCATATGCTGGACATAACTAGTACGTTTAGTAAGTAGCGTTAGATATATCCAAAGCTTTTAACAAGATCTTCTCATGAGAATTAATTCATATTATATTACTAAACCAATAATTTATATAATCACATCCTTTTTAGATTACTGTACATCTAAACAACACAACATTATTATTCCTAATTTTCATGAACAACTTGCCTGATGCTATTGTGACTGAGATGTGTATATTTTTGGACAACGTACTATTCTCGACGTATTAGAAAAACGAACACACACATATCTAAGGCAATGGCCGAATCCTTAAAAATAACCCTTGTGTGTATTCGAATGATGACATACACGGATGGTAACATATAATGCGACAAAGTCAAAACTATTTTTCTTTAACAATTATAAGAAACCTTTTTAACCATGGCTAATAGTGCCCTATATGAGAGTCCATATTTCTAACTCCTCGGCTTAATATTTACAGGTAACATGTATTAGAAAAGATACATGGAAGACATGGTCAAGACTGCTGCAAGGAAAATGGTCTCCTTCTACCGAGCTAGTTAAGTATTTACATCTATCAGCTACTTCGCCTAAGCATGAAGTATTGGATTGTTTACTAAACACTAACATCGCCACAATGTTGCACCCATGTGCTTGTTATACAAGTACTTTAATTGAATATGTTCCAAAGAAGTTGCTTCACTGGTGCAGCCTTGACATAAATACCCCCACCCAACATGTCAACAGTATTCAACTTCTTCACTTAAGAAGTCCCCAGATGCCGGATAGATTTCTACTATAATAATTTCTTTCTTCGAACTGCTAGCTTTTCTAATTCCTTTCATTCTTTGTTTCCCTGACCGTACCAACATGCAGACGTTAAAATATCATGTGAACAAACATCTCGCTGCACAACTTAAGATGCCATTAATTCACAGTAGCCCCTTACGCTCTTTCTGTGCTTTTTTTGCAATCGGTAATGTATATATTTATGCATTCGTGAATACTTCTTAAGTAAGGCAAGTTAAAAAATAAATAAACAAACAACATTTACGAACAACCAATGTTACATTATGCACCCCACCCATGTACGGTGGACTATAACCCCCCCCTTTCCTTGTTACTCCCGGCATGCACCTGCATTCGTTTTCGGTCTCTCGGAATAAAGCCTGGCTTCGGCCAGTATGTTGTGGTGAGTCTTTGGTTCCCTGTTTGGGGTCTGGTATTTTAGACGACGGTCGCGTCTTTAGGGATAACCAAGCACCACACTAAACAATTAATTTTGTGAATTGAGACCGATTCAATAACAGCATATACGATTGGCAAGGATCACCAGTTTGCGAGTTCTAACTTTTAACAATATAATATTGTTAATAAAAAGGAGAAACTGTAAAGTAAAATATAAAAGCTTTATATATAAACAATTTTACAAAAAGGCAAAATAAAAAAAAATGTTTGAAACGATACGAGCGTTAAATTTTTCTTTTGACTGTAGTATGCGTGTGTGCGTCTTGGTTAACGTGTTATTCTGGGAAGACAGCAGGCGTGCTTAAAAGTGGATGCTGGGGTCGCACTTTAAATCGGGTGTTTTTTGTTGTTGCTGTATTCATTGATAGCGAGGCGAGTTATTCCGTTGTCGCCAGTTAACTAATCTTTCTCCGATAATTCCCTGGTTTTATAAAAGTGTATTTCTCACCCACTTGTTCAAAACATGTGTGAACACTTTTCTGAGTTCACACTTTGGCCACATCTGTTATAACTTATTTTTTACGAGCCTGACCGCTAGGTGATTCCCTCTTCAAGAAGAAAGAAAGAAAGAAAAAGAGGAAGAAGAGGAAGGAAGAAGAGAGAGTAAGCCGAACGAACAATGTATTATCTCTCTTGTGTTCTCTTTACTTATTAAATACATCGTAATGTAACATGGTGGAAGCGGTGTAAAACACGTCTCAAACCCCGAAACACAAAATCATCGTCAAAACGAGCAACCGGTGAAGCTTTATCTCCTTACCAAGCGACTGACAGTGCTACAACTACTACTGCAAACTATCAACAACGTCCCTCGTGCGAAAAAGATGGCGGAAAGTTTTCGAGCAAAAATAATGCTCCCAAGCAGTTTGGATATTAAAACCAACCCCGCGGAAACGTGGAAATTATGGAAACAGACGTGGAAGAACTACTGAACTATCGTCAAACTAGCAGACCAGCATAAACAGTACCAAACAGCGTTGTTTCTACACGCAGTCGAACCAGACGCCATCACTATCCACAACGGGTTTCAATTTGCCTCCACCGAAGACAAAGATAACGTCGATACGGTGATAGCCAAATTCGACCAACACTTCACAGGACAGACGAATGAGACCTATGAGTGATACGTCTTCAACAAAAGAGACCAAGAACCAGGTGAGACTATCGACTCCTACGTTACGACACTATGCAACCTAGCTAAATCGTGCAATTTTTGTGAATGTTTACATGACCCTCTGCTGCGTGACCGTATCGTACTAGGAGTAAGAGATAACCATGCCCGTAAAAGACTGCTGAAAAATACGGCACTAACATTTCAACAAAGTGTTGACATATGCCGTAGCTAAAAATAATTAATCCTGATCAACAAGAGCGAATTAACAAAATCCAAGGCCCAGGTTATAAAAAGAGAACCAGAGGTACGGGCAAATAGACTGTCATTTATGTGGAAGAAGGCATGGCAAAAGAAAAGGAGCATATCCTGCATGGGGACAAAAGTGCATCCCTTGCAGTTACAAAAAATATTTTGCACTGAAATGCCCTGAAAGGCGGCGTGGTGAGAGACCAAGACCGTCTAAACCAAGACACGGCGTGAATCAAATAGTGTCCGACTCTGACTCTTCTAGCGATACGGACTACGTACTAAGCATCAACTCCGAGAGAGGAGAAAAAACGACAGAACGATTTATGCTAAAATGACACTAGACCATAAACAGGTAAAATTCCAAGTCGACTGTGGTGCTAATGTTGATGTAATTCCACTGAAATATGTGCGCGATGTTTATCTGCAACCAGCGTCTAAGAAGTTACAGATGTGGAATACGACCGAACTCGTACCGCTCGGCAGATGCAGGATTATTTGCGAAACTACAAGAACACGAAAAAGTACTCTGTTGAGTTCACGGTGTAAAATAAAACCTAACCGCATTGCTGGGGAAACGGGTGAGTGAACAGATGAATTTAATAACGGTACATTATGACAACATCGCTAATGTTCACTCAGATTCAGTCTGTGAGCAACTGATGACAGAGTACTCGGGAATTTTTAACGGCGAACTGGGGTCACTGCCCGATCTAGTGCACCTACAGGTAGACCCCACCATAACACTCCATACTGCCCCAGCCGGACATATACCGGTATCTATGATTCCTCGAGTCAACAACGAATTGAAAGGTTAGAAAACCTCGGAGTTATCACCCCTGTCAACGAACCAACCGACTGGAATAGTCGAATTGTTATCACCACAAAGAAGTCAAGGGATATCCAAATCTGCATCGATCCAAGACCGCTAAACATAGTACTGAAGTACGAGCGATACCAACTACCTACCATAGAGGAAGTAGTATCCAAGTTATCAAATGCAAAATACTTCACTAAGGTAGACGTTGCGTCAGCATACTGGCATGCAGTGCTAGACAACGAGTCAAGCCTCCTCACCACTTTCCAAACGGGGTTCGTTCAATACCGGTGGCTGAGGCTCCCATTCGGAACTTGTTTGAGCTCTGAAATATTCCAAAAACGTCTCCATCGCACCATAGACGGTCTAGATGGAGTTGCATGCGTCGCCGACGGTATAATTGCATTCCGTTCAGGAGATGACCAACACCAAGCATGCGTAAACCATGATGCAAGCCTGAATGCACTCCTACAACGGTGTCGAGAAAGAGGAATGAAGCTGAACCGAGGAAAGGCAGAAGTAAAAAACTGCCATAAGTTTCATGGGTCACCTCATTACCAGTGATGGGCTACTCCCAGACCCTTCTAAAATAAAGCAGCCCACATCGATCGAAGAGATACAGAGACTCTGTAGGACGGTCAACTACCTAGCAACGTTCCTACCAAGATTGTCGACCGTCATGGAGCCCATACGGCAACTGATGCGCAAGGATGTCGCATGGATATAGTCGCAAGCACAGGATACCGCATTCTCAGAAATTAAGCCAACAGTCACTGAAGCACCCGTGCTTGCTTACTACGATCGGAAAATGACCCTCACAATACAGTGTGACGCCAGCTCAGAAGGACTTGGCGCAGCATTACTACAACAAAACAAGCCAGTAGCATATGCACGCAGAGCGCTGACTGATACCGAGTAGAGATTCGCCCAATCGAAAAGGAAATGTTGGCGATTGTGTTTTCACTGGAGAAATTCCACCAATACATTTATGGCAGACGAACAGAGATACACACAGATCATAAACCACTGGAATCTATAGTGAAAAATCCCTTGCAAAAGCCCCTAAACGATTACAGGGAATGTTATTGCGGACTTAGAAGTATGACATCGGCGTCGTGTACCTCAAAGGAAAACATGTATAACACTGACATGCTATCACGATCATGCATGACAACCGAAAAGAACCATCAAACCGAATTCGAGCTTGTCAACATGGTTAGCTTTCTATCCATCTGGGATGAAAGACTGACTCAGATTCGGAAAGCAACGAATAAAGATGAGACCAACTCAGGAAGACAATAGTACAGGGTAGGCCAACCGAGAAAATAGACCTTCCTGCTGTGCTGCACCCATATTTTCACACCCGTGATAAGATGTCAGTTCAAGATGGATTTATCTTCAAGTGCGACCAAGTACTCATTCCACTTAGTCTCCGGAGTGACATCAAACGCTTGATTCACTCCTCACACATTGGCATAAATGGATGCCTACACCGCGCCAGAGAATGTGTTTTCTGGCCGGGAATGTAATCGGATTTACGGGAATACATCTCCACTTGCGAAACCTGCTGCAAGTTCTCCACAGAGCAACCGAAAGAAACTTTGATGCCACATGATATACTTGATCGGCCACGCCAGAAAGTTGGCATTGATTTGTTTAAAAGTAAGACGGTGGAGTACTACCATCATCCGCATTTTGAAGGCACACTTTGCGAGATATGGGACCCCCTGCCAGGTGATCTTCGACACTGGACACCAGTTCACCTCATCAACTTTTAAACACTTCTCGGAGAACTGGGACTTCGAACACCTCATGGCAAGCCCCCGAAACCAGCAAGCTAATGGAAAGACGGAATCCGCTGTGAAAAGTGCAAAACGCCTCATGCGGAAGAACAAAGAAACTGACACCGACCAGTTCCTGGCACTACTCGACTTCAGGAATACTCTTACACAACATATAAGAAGCAGCCCCTCTTAGCGCCTGCTGAATTGCCACACACGCTCACTTCTGCCCATGAGTAGCAACCTGCTGAAACCCAGGTCCACAAACCAGGTTAAAAGGATAAAATGCTCCTCGAGCATAAG
>OY744525.1:137305402-137487902 GCA_963556195.1 Sepiola atlantica
CTTTTGCCATTTGAATTCCATTGCTTAGCCCGATGAGTTGGTAGCTATTTGCACCAATGAAACGAAACTTGTTTTGTCGCAACTAATGGAATAAAATAAAAAAATATATATTTTGCTCTGAATTTTCATTGAGCACTCTCATAAACCCGGTTTCAACTTCCTTCGGATTCATACCCCCTGGATATTTGTAACAAGTTAATTATATATATATATATATATATATATATATATATATATATATATATATATATATATATATATATATATATATATATATATATATATACGTAAGGTGAGTCAATGAAAAATAATTAGACCTGCAAAAGGAAACAGATCAATATCTTCAGTTGTTCAGAAAAAGGAGCATTTAGTAAATCAAAATATTTATTCTTCTTTCTTTCAATTTTATTCCTTAAGCCAGGCTTTTCAAAGATTAAAATCTTATCATCAGAGGAAGTAGTGTTTGATAAGTTGACAGATAAGAACAGTCAATATTCAAAATTTGAAAAAAGTTTGTTTTTTTAAAGTTTTTTTAAAAAGGTTTTAAAAGTTCAAACGGGTGTTTTTCAATGTAAATGAAAGTCACCAAACACGGAGATCCAAGTGGTATGGGGTTCAAATGTAATTGGTAAATCCAGAAGAATCTGTATGACAATCCAACGATGACGATTCCACCGAAGTCCTTAGTCCTTAGAGGGGGGATCAGACAAAATTAGCCACATTAAGAAAACGCATTTCTCCTGTTTTCAAGTAAACAGATCCAAAGGCAAAAAGCAACGAACCAAATCTCAATGAAAAATAGTAATCCGAATTGTTGTAAAGTGTGAAATTTACTTTGAATTGTGGAATAGGTAGGGGAAGGTAAGAGAAAGAAAAAAGTGGAAATAGCAAAGGAGGTGGGGGTAAGGAACCGAAGAGGAAGAAGAAAAGAGAAGGAAAAAACAAAAAACAAAAAGAAAAAAACAGAAGAAAAGGAGAGAAACAAGAAAAAAGAAAAGAGTAAGAAAAAAAGACCAAGAGAGTAAGAGAAGGTGGGGGCAATCCCACGAGTGCGGGATGGGGTTAATGATATTTAGGCAAAAGAGGGAAGAAAAATAAAATCTAGGGTGGTCGAATCAAGAAATGTTATAGCTTCTGGTCAGTACTGGGAAATTAAATTCCCGTAGTTTAGATTAAATGCAGATAAGCTTCAGAGGTTATAATTCGAGGAAGATTTTGCTAAGATGATTAGACTGATGGCAGGGCAAAAAGAAAAAAAATGGCTGTAAAGATTACATGGTTCGATAAAAAACTAAAAATACTTTTCTTAATATGGCTAATTTTGTCTGACCCCCCCCTCTAAGGACTAAGGACTTCGGTGCAATCGTCGTCGTTGGATTTTCATACAGATTCTTCTGGATTTACCAATTACATTTGAACCCCATACCACTTGGATCTCCGTGTTTGGTGACTTTCATTTACATTGAAAAACACCCGTTTGAACTTTTAAAACCTTTTTAAAAAAAAAATTTTTTTTTAATTTTTCAAATTTTAAATATTCACTATTCTCATCTGTCAACTTATCAATCACTACTTCCTCTGATGATAAGATTTTAATCTTTGAAAAGCCTGACTTAAGGAATGAAATTGAAAGAGAAGAAGAATAACTATTTTTATTTACTAAATGCTCCTTGTTCTGAACAACTGAAGATATTGATCTGTTTGCTTTTGCAGGTCTAATTATTTTTCATTGACTCACTTTATTTTTGCTCTATCCAGTATATTGAGCTTTCCTCACCTCACAATAGGTCTAATTCTCTAAAAGTTACCTTTTAGTTATAAACCCTCATATATATATATATATATATATATATATATATATATATATTGATGACTAGTACAATACATACACTTTTAGAAATGTATTTTACGTTTTACCACCCGGACTTAGGTTTAGTAGTAGAAGGGGGTGATATGATGTGATCTTTAAAAGAATGCAGTATTTACAAAGTACCGAAAAATGTTTAAAAATAAAATTTTAAAAATGTGTCAAGAAAAAAAATTACAGACATAGAGTGATTGAAAATTGTAAAAATTTAATAAAAAGTTGTTTTTTTTATTTTCAAAAATTAATTTATTTTTACGTTGGTAGGCTTTTCCCAATCTTGGAATTATTTTGGTGGGCTTTTATCCGGTGGTTTTTTGTTTGGTGGACATTTGTCTGTGCTAAAAAATTCACGTCACATATGAAAAATACATTTACACAGGTGAAAATAAAATAAAGTCTAAATAAATCTACCCGGACATTCTTTGATATACTTATGTATTAAACATGTAGAAGAATCTACACCAAAAAATAGCAAATATTATCGAGTAGAATTTTAATTAAATATAAAACTCATTTTTTCGCATTTAGCCGTCGCCATTAATACAAGCGAAATTAGTCTGTCATAAAACCAATAATAACTGGTGGGCAAAATAAGATAAAAATTTATTTGCGTTTTTACTTAAAATTCTACTGGATAATTTGTTCATTATTCTTTGGTGAGTATATTCATTTTTGCCTGTTACGTAAGTGTAAACAATTGTTTTATTTGGAAATGCGTTTTTTTTTCATATGTGCCCTGATCTGTATAATCACCAAGTTCTTTAAAAGTAAATAGTTTTTATGACACATAATACTTACTCGTTGAGTTAAAAATTCAAATCAAACATTAAATTATCGAATTTGAAAAACTATCCATTTTTATCTTGAGACATAAGTACGAAAATATTATCTTATTACCTTCTTATAATTCAGTATAATAAGTATTGATTTACTCCTCTCTGGGAGTTAGGCACAAGGCCAGTTTTTTCATACTCCCACAATTAAATAAATGCAGTATGAATCAAATACATGTTTAATATAAATCTTTGAAAGTTTATTAATTGATGATAGCCACATCTGTGCATTTACTTTTTTGCACAGAAGCACTTCACAAATATCTTGCTGTACGCCGAATCAATTGTAAGCTTCATAAACAAACGAGTTTTATGAAATGATGTGAATGTATCCCTTATAACATGTATACGGTATAAGATCAAACAAACATATTATATATATATATATAAAATATTAATAATGAAAAAAGTAAAGTTACATACTTTAAAAGTTTATTATAATTATCAGGTGTTTAAACAAGGAATATAATAAAATTACTTTAAATATATGGATTTTCAAAGAATTACTCTTTTTAAGTGAAAATAATTCGTAGCGACTGGGTATAAACTTAACTTTCTTAGTACACCGATAGCTTAGCTTATCACTAATTGCCATTTGAAATATATTCAGGTCTGCAAAAATTAATCAATTAACCTATGCCATTAAAAATTCATTGTCTAATTTATATTAAATTATTTGGGATAAATATTTCAATTCATTTGTTCTAATAATTAATCAATTAACCTATGCGATTCTAAATTTATTGTCTAATTTATATTAAATTATTTAAAATAAAAATTTAAATTCATTTGTTCTAATAATTAATCAATTAACCTATGCCATTCTAAATTCATTGTCTAACTTATATTAAATTATTTGGGATAAATATTTCAATTCATTTGTTCTAATCATTAATAAATAAACCTATGCAATTCTAAATTCATTGTCTAATTATATTAAATTATTTGGGACAAATGTTAAAATTCATTTGTTCTAATAATTAATCAATTAACATATGCCATTCTAAATTCATTGTCTAATTTACACTTAATTATTTGGGATAAAAATTTAAATTCATTTGTTCTAATAATAAATAAATTAACCTATGCGATTCTAAATTCATTGTCTAATTTATATTAAATTATTTGGGATAAATATTTCAATTCATTTGTTCTAATAATTAATCAAGTAACCTATGCCATTCTAAATTCATTGTAAAATATACATTTTATTATTAAGGATAAATATTTAAATTTATTTGCTCTAATAATTTATCTATTAACCTGTGCTATTTAAAAAAAAATAATTGTCAAAATTATGCAAAATTATTTGGGATAAATATTAAAATTCAATTGTTCTAATGATTAATCAATCAACTTATGCCATTCTAAATTCATTGCCTAATTTCTATTAAATTATTTGGGATAAATATTTTAATTCATTTGTTCTAATAAATAATCAATTAACCTATTCCATTTAAAATTTATTGTCTGATTTATATTAAATTATTTGGGATAAATATATGAATTCATTTGTTCTAATAATTAATACATTTACTCATGCAGTTCTAAATTCATTGTCTAATTTATATAAATTATTTGTTATAAATATTTCAATTCGTTGGTTCTAATCATTAATAAATAAACCTATGCAATTCTAAATTCATTGTCTAATTTATATTAAATTATTTGGGATAAATATTTAAATTCATTTGTTCTAATAATTAATCAATTAACCTATGCAATTCTAAATTCATTGTCTAATTTATATTAAATTATTGTGAATAAATATTTAAATTGGTTTGTTTTTATAATTAATCAATTAACCTATGCTATTCTAAATTTATTGTTTAATTTACATTAAATTATTTTGGATAAATATTTCAATTCATTTGTTCTAATAATTAATCAATTAACCTATGCCATTCTAAATTAATTGTCTTATTTTTATTAAATTATTTGGAATAAATATTTAAATTCATTTGTTCTAATAATTAATTAATTAACCTCTGCCATCCTAAATGGATCGTCTAATTTATCTAAAATTATTTGGATCAAATATTTATATCTATTTGTTTTAATATAGAATTCCAATTAAGCTTGCTGATTTGTAGCTAAAAACTGAAATTAGGAATTTCGAATTTAAACTCGAAAACAATATTAAAACTAACTCATATTTACAAAGTATACAACAATTGAAAATATATATAATTTAAATTAAATATGTACAATGTTTAATTATTAACATTTTTTAAATAGATTTGCATACGTTTGATTATATAATTGTTACCACAATTTTTAGTATATAAATTAAATAATAAATATTTTAATCAACATTTGTGTACATAAAGTTAGAAGTAGTTTTGTCAATTAAAGGTTCCATATTTCATTGTCTATTCGTTATTAAGAGGGTATCACAGAAAACTTGTCCCTTTTGAAAAGAATAATGTTTTCATGTAAAAAGTAGTTTCATAAAAATATACGGTTATTTGCTCAATTATAGGATCATACCAAATGACTTTGTTAACCATAATTGCAAGATACCGAAAACGTTAATATTACTAATTAGTCACAGAGGGAGAAATCTAAAATTTGAATATAAATTAATCAACAAGAAATAAAAATAAAAGTAATTGAACAAACTGATTGTAACAAGGATTTTTTTATAATCATGTGTGATATATTACCACCTAGATTATTAATTGAGGTCAGAGACAATGAATACTTGCTTTCAATAAAAGTAAGGTTTTCAGTTCAACATTCTTAGTTAAAAAATTTCTACATTATTATTCTTGTCCTACTGCTTGCAATACCCTGATTGACAAATATAATATCAACACAAGTAATTTCTCCTTACATGTTTCAAGTTTTATTATCTGCAAGAACCAGAATAACCGTCCGATATCCCAGATATCTTCACCTGTATGTTCACATATGACAGGTTATGTGACATTTTCAGATCAATCGTTTCATATCGGTGAAGAACGGGTCTTCAAAATGGTTACGATCTGAACAAAGTTCTCCATCTATTACAGAATGATGGCATCTGCTGTTGAAGAATATCACTTGTGTAAACTGATAAAATAAACTGTTTCTCAGTCAAGAATCATCAGATATTGAAATACGAAAATAGTTTGATCTGTTTTAACAATGACAACTATTTTGATGCATAAATAAATTTGTTTAACGAGTGTTGTAAGTCTTACGCTAAATAAAGGAAACTTGAAACTATGTACAAGTGTGAAATGTAAACAAACCTAAAAGATTCCATCGATTCTACAATTGGCCAAGTCTAAATTTATATAGAAGCTGGCGTTTTCGGATTGGATATGATTAATTGTTTCAATAAAAGAAAGGTTATTCAGTTAAACACTCAACAATATGTCTACATCTTTCTTCTTCTGTTCTACAGGCTGCAACACAAGTAATTGCAACATAAGTAATTGCAACACAAGTAATTGCAACACAAGTAATTTCTCGTGTTGTACATTTTTCTTAAATTTTTACCATCTACAAGAATTGGAAGAACCGTCCGATATTCCAGATATGTAAATCTGTAGATTACCATATGAGAAGCATTTTCAGATCAATCGTTTCATATTGGTTAAGAACGGGTCTTCAAAATGGGTACGATCTTAACAAAGTTCTGGTGTTGAATAATACCACGTATCTGATTAAATAAACTATAAAATATTAAAATACGAAAATAATCCGATCTATTTTAAGAATGTCACAACTATTTTGACGTATAAATAAATTGATTTTACCTTTTTATTAGACACCATCACGTGACACAAGTGTTGTAAGTCTTATGCTAATAAAGGAAATTTGAAACTTGTACAAGTGTGAAATTTAAACAAACCTAAAAGATTCCATCGATGCTATAATTGGTAAAGCGTAAATTTATTTAGAAGCTTTCGTTTTCAGATTGGATGTTTAACTGCTTTAGTGTTGAAACGTGGCGTTCTCATGTTTGCAACAAATCCCCCAAGAGTTCAAACTCCTGATGATTAAATTTCAGCTAGACAACTGGAAGTAACACAATATTTTCTACACGTTACAAGAATTTGTTTCGACCATGTAAAGCATGTGCATTTCTGTTTTTACATTTATTGACAACGCATATTGTTACTGATACATAAGATCCTACTCTGATAAGGGGCTAGATCTTTTAGAAGTGACGAGGTTGGTTGAAACAATTCTTCACATTACATTTAAATTGAACAGTTAGATAAGAACAGGAGCAAGAAGGAAATTCCAATTGCAGGCAGTTCGAGGAAAGTAACATTTCCAGCATCAGGTGACATTTACAGTGAAGGGTGGCATTTGGCTACTCATCAGGTTAGTCGGAGGTATATATTACATAAAAAGATAACATATGAATAGAGTAAATGTTGACAGGAGACCTTTATAGTATGGCCACATTGAAAGTATGAATGTAAAACAGTTGAGATAAAAAGTTCAATCCGTAAGGAAGATCAAGGGTCGAAGTAATAATAATGAACTTGAAATAAAGATGGATAAATAAAGACCGGGTCAGAGATAAGTTTGGAAGTCAATATCTAAAAACTGTGTAATGCATACAAACATAGAAAACAGATGTAAAACTGAATACAATTACTGATCTTTTTTTTACCACAATAAGTTTCTTAGTTGTCATAATTCTCTAGTTGTTTCCAGTGTGCATATGCCTTTCTTGTAACCGAATATACACATAAATATAACCAAAATTTCGTTTTATGTCTTGCTCCACTTTGCAAACTTAGAGAAGTGGTGGAAAAACAATAGCACTTTCTTCTGGCTTCGTTTAAAGTATCTTATTTTTATTTATTTATTTGTTACACATATTAGAGATAGTGGGCCATTAACGTATTTATAAAGCCCTGATGACTGATCCTGTCATGTTTTGAGTGCAAATTCCAGAGGCATAAAATTTATTTTGGTCAATTGGTATTCATTCTTTTTATCAGTTACACATTGTCGACATGTTCTTATTTGTTATTATATGGTCCAATCTAATCAGAAAAAGGTTGTCCGGGTGATTTTCTTTAATAGTTCATCAGAATCTCTTTCATATCTGAAGTATACTCATATCACAGTGGCTTAGATAACCATTATACAGAGCGACTATAATTGGATAAAAATGCAGATCTACAAACTTAGTTGCTCTTTTGTTTCATTTTACTTCAGTCGAAGTTCTCAGAAATCAAAGTGCTTCTCTCTAGGCTTAACACTCGAGCTCTATCTGAGATACAAAGATTTTCGGATATTACACTGAGTTAGTAAAGAAATGAAAAACATTCATTTTCCTCATCATCAAAGACATCTTTCTTATCTATAGTATATCTTTATTATGGTTACTTAGGCTTTCTGGATTCCAACACAAGAATTAATGTAGTCTGGTAGAGTATGCAGTTCATCTCCTGTGTGTATTTGCATGTGCTTTTTAAGAGAAGAATTCTGTGAAAATGCAGACCCACAAACTTGACAAGAATACGGTTTCTCTCCCGTATGTGTTCGCATGTGAATTTTTAGAGAAGCATTCTCTGAAAATGCAGATCCACAGACTTGACAAGAATATGGTTTCTCTCCTGTATGTGCTCGCATATGATTTTTTAGATTCGAATTCTGTGAAAATGAAAACCCACAAACATGACAAGAATATGGTTTCTCTCCTGTGTGTGTTCGCATGTGCCTTTTTAGATTAGAATTCTCTGAAAATGCAGACCCACAAACTTTACAAGAATATAGTTTATCCCCTGTGTGTGTTCGCATATGTTTTTTCAGATCAGTGTTCAATGAACATGAATAACCGCAAATTTTACAAGAATATGGTGTCTCTCCAGTATGTGTTGTCATGTGATTCTTTAAATAAGTAGTAGCTGAAAATTCAGATCCACAAACTTGACAAGAATATGGTTTATCCCCTGTGTGCGTTTGCATATGCCTTTTTAGAGAAGAATGCCTTGAAAATTCAGACCCACAAACGTTGCAGGAATATGGTTTCTCTCCTGTGTGGGTTAGCATGTGCCTTTTTAGATTAGAATTCACTGAAAATGCAGACCCACAAACTTGACAACGATATGGTTTCTTTCCTCTGTGTGTTTGCATGTGACTTTTAAGAGTAGAATTCTCTGAAAACGCAGATTCACAAACTTGACAATGATATGGTTTCTCTCTTGTGTGTGTTCGCATGTGCCTTTTTAGATGAGAATTGCTTGAAAATGAAGAACCACAAACTTGACAAAAATATGGTTTTTCTCCTGTGTGTGTTCGCATGTGCATTTTTAGTTTAGAATTTTCTGAAAATGTAGAACCACAAACTTGACAACCATATGGTTTCTCTCTTTTTGTTTCTTTTTGCTTCATTATACTTCTCTCCTGTGTGTGTGTTTGCATGTGATTATCTAGATGAGAATTCTGTGAAAATGCAGATCCACAAAGTTTATACAAATATTATTTCTCTTCATTGTGTGTTTTCATGTTAATGTTAGAAAACATATTCTAACACATTCAACAATGTTCTTTTCCCGTTTTGTATTTTCAGATATTAATATTTACAGGAATGTTCTTCTAGCTGAACTTGCATGTATTTTTGAAAATGTAAATTCACTAAAATTAAAATCTACTGATTTTATAAATATATCAGTTCTTTAGTGAATTTCCGTTTTTTTAATATGTTTGCTCACACTGTATGGATTTATTCTTCAAAAGACCTCTACATTTTTCCTTAGAAGGAACTTTTTAATAAACGTATCAAGATATTTTACAAAAAAGATACAGAGCTTTTCCTCATCCGAATTCGGAAATCATCATTTTCTATATGTAAATAAAAAAGATGATATTAACAAATATAAAGATTGTTCATTATTTGCTCTATTTTATGTTTCACGAAATCAAAGTAAAAAAATTGACTTTTGCTTTTGCATTATTATTTTTGTTTGTTTTGTAAATTGGGGGTGTCCCCAATAAATACTCTTTAATAAAAAAATAAAACAACGTCTGACATTTTAAAGGCATCAAATTGATTTTAATATGCAGATAGGGAATGGTAAATACTCATATTGCACACGATATTTTCTATTATTATAAAGACAAGGAGTATTTTCTTTTCCAGGTCAGCTGATATTGTGATAATTTAAAAAAATCATCCTGATCCCCCATCTAAAAATAAGAACCCCAAAGACAGTTTGTAATTGCAAAATGGGTCGCATGAAAGCTTCGTCGAGAAACAGCAGTCATGCTGGTCACACAAGTAGTCCTAATAATTCTGACATAAGTGCAACAAACAGTACGGCTGCTGCTGAGATCAAAGTGAAGGAAATACTTAAATAACTTTATCACCTGATTAATCAAGTACAGGTAAGTTAAACTGTTGTTAACGATTTTCAGTTGTTGATGCTGAGCGTCGTTCATCTCACAAGAGGTTATGTTTTCAGTTCAATTTGTTTGTGTACAGCCTCACATCACATCACATTGCTTGACCAAGGAGAATAGAAAGTGGACCTTGGGTTTGCTTTCGGCAGCCTCGTAGACTTAGCTTCCCTTATTTTGTCCTTTAGTCCTCACATTCCATGAGCTATGTTTCTGACAAAGGTGGAATCTATCTAACACTTATCGTTGGCAAATTTGAAGTTTTCCTCAAGCATTTAAATTGAAAGTAACCGATGGATGAATTAAAGTTTGGTGTCCACAATAAAGTATTATCGCTCACTCGTTACCTAGAAACACATAAACAGGAACGACTAATATGAAGATGAACTAGAACGTAATTAATGCTTTCATAAAATTTGATTGTACTTTTATTTTCAAAATATGAAAACGACCATTAATACAATAAATAACAATTATTTTCTTTAGTAACTCTGTTTGAAAACATTAACATTTTTTCTGAATCCTAGTATCTCTATAAGAACTGATTGTCGGTCAATCTGTCACACTGATATTTTATTTGGCATTTTTAAATATGTCCACAGATTGATATACAGAATGCTGAAGTATAAAATAGATTTTTATATGAATTATCATGCAAAACTCTGTGCATTTGTTGGTTTGTTGAAATTATGTTTCACATAACATTTTTAGACGTTTCCACGTGTCTATGTAATGTTGTTGGTTTGTCACACTTGAGTTTGAAAGAGCATTGTCAGATTAGTTATATTTATACATGGGCCAAACAAAGTAGAGAGAAAATATCACCTATATTTCCTGTGGGAATAAACAAAATATTACTTTTGAAAATAATGAAAGTCAGTTTAATCGAAACGGAGATATATGGAAAAACGAAAAGAGAACAAACAAAAAATGTTGAAAAGCTGATAAACATGAAATAATTGAGGAAATTAAAGAAGGAACATTAACCAAAATTATTGAAGAACGCAAGAAAGGCAAACTGGAAACCACCAGACGATGATGAAATGCATGCAGACTTATTTATAAATTTACGATCGTACATGAAAGACTAACGCACAACTTGAGAACAAATAGACGAACAAAATAGATGACCAAAGGGAGAACTGCATTAATACAAAAAGACACTGAAAGGAGAACGATCCCAAGAAACTACAGACCAATAAATTGTTTAACAATCATGTGAAAAATCCTAACGGCACAACTGAAAGATCTACTACTCTCTAAATAATCGTAGACTACTTCCTGAGGACAGAAAGGATGCAAGCAAATGAAAAGAGGGACGCACATCGTGTTATACTTAGATCAAAAGATTCTGAAAGAAGTAAAAATAGAAAAGAGAACAGAGCCATGGCATGGATTGACTAAAAGAAAGACTACGAAAGAATCCCACACTCATGGATAACTGAGTACATAACGATGTCCAAAATATCCAACCAGATACCAATATTATTAAGATGGAGACTGGAACTGTTATCTGACTTACAGCTGGAAGATAACACCTGACGGAGATAAGAATACAGAGAGGAATATGTGAAAGAGTTTCTTAATCATAACCATGATGCCACTCAACATTATATTCAGGAAACGTGATGCCAAATAGAAGTTTACAAACACGAAACAAGAACCCTAACCCTAACCTTATATAAATGGAAGACCAAAAGCTATTTGAAAATAAAATAAAGTGGAACAACAAATAAACACGATCAGAATCTTCAGCAAGGCTATTCAAATGGAAAAGTGTGAAGTGCGAGAAATACATCAGAAGAAATACTCAACCAAAAAAAGGTGAAAGCGTTTTGAGAGCATGATACCTATAAATATTTTGGGGTTCTGGAAGTAAATAACATCAATCAACACAAATGAAAGAGAATATTGGAAAATACCTGTAAAAAAATGAAAAGACTCATAGAAAATAAAGAATATAGAAATAATCTAATAAAAGAAATCAACATCTGAACAGTATCACTAGTAAGCTATTTTGGAGCATTAATAGGCTGGACAAAATAACTTAAGGATCTTGACCAGAAGACAAGGAAACTAATGACTATCCACAATGCACTATACTTGTTATGAGCGCTGTCTCATCCCTCTGCCATATTAGCTCACCTCCTTTACTCAATTATTGATCCCTCCTCAGAATGTCTATCTACATCTGCGGTCATAAGCTGTTGACTCTCAGCCTGTTTGGGTGATGCCACCTGCCCTTATGTTTCACTTGCAGTACAGACCAGGTCTACCTGCTGGTCTGTGGAGGTGATTACAAGCTAACTGTATAGAATACCCTTTGGAATCCTCCCATCGTCCATAGCAGAGTCGTTAATGGGAAAGCAGAGCGAACATACTTTGGATGTCCGACTGATCGATTATATAGAAGAAATATAATAAAAGTAATAAACACCTGAACAGTATCACTAGTAAGATACTTTGGACCATTAATAGACTGAACAAAAAAAGAACTTAAGGATCTTGACAAGAAGACAAGGAAACTAATGACTATCCACGATGCACTACACCTGCAGGATGATATCAAACAACTCTACGTTAAATAAAGTGAAGGGGGAAAAGTATTGGCAAATATAGAAGACTGTGGTGATAACACAAACACGAATTCGAAAAAATATAACCCAGAACACAAGGCTGATCATTGCATTAATAGACAACACCAACAAGAGAAAAAGAAATGAAACGACAAATGCAAAGATGAAAAACGAAAAGTGAGATAATAGAGTTTTGCACCTCAGATTTTTCTGTTGCCGAATTGCAGTGTCTGCTGTGACTGCACATCTATCTAGGATCAGCAGGCTCATTTGCAGTTGCCACAGTTGTAGGTGGAGTCTATTTGTGAGCACTTCTTCAGCCCTCTGCCATCTCTTGTCTCTCAGTTTCCTCAACTGCTGATCTCTTCTCTCCTCAACCCCCTTCAAGTATGCCTGTTTGGTTTATGCCACTTATTCTCATGTGTCGCTTGCAGACTTTCTTGCCATATAAAACAGGTCTTATTACTGGTCTGGAGCTGGTTATGAGCTTACTGTATAGAATATCCTTTTTAATTATCCCATTGTCCATTTGGCTGGCATGGCTAAGTAACTAGGTTCGTTCTCGGGTAAGCAGAAAGAACATTGTTGTGAAGACCACCTGATCAAAAACGCTCATGTTTGGACGTTTACAGGTGATTTCTCGGATTATCCTGAGGTTGCGCAGGTGGAAGGTGTTGAGTCTGTTCTATTGACAGGAGACAATAGAGTGTTGCACCTCATATTTTTCTGTTTCTGAATTACAGTGTCTGCAAGTCTATCCTGAATCAGTAGGCTCTGTTGCAGTTGCCACAGATGTAGGTGGTGTCTGTTTGTGAGCACTCTTTTCTTTCTGCTTTCTCAACTGCTGGTCTCTTATCTCGTCAACACTCTTCGAGCATGTCTTCAGCCATAGACACCTTGGAGTATGTCTTTACAATACCTCTCTAATATCTGTGGTTTTCAGCCGTGGACTCGCAGCCTGTTTTGTTCATGCCACCTGTCCTCATGTCTCGCTTGCAGTATAAAACAGGTCTTCTTGCTGAACTGTCTCTTAAGAGTGTTCCACTAGTTCTACAGTATCAATAGAGAACATCTCATGTATCAGTACTTTCCCAACTTCGTTCTAAGGTCTAAAGGTTGAAGAGGCTGCCACTGTTTCTTATATAGATGTAAACTCCATCCTCTGACTTGTTGAAGGCAGAGAACGAATTATACAAAAGCTAATATAAACAAAACGCAGGCAAACAGTAAATACAGATTCTTGAGACAAAGAGACGAAACGGTGACTCACATATGCGGTGGCAGCAAACTATCAACAAAAGAATACAAGAACAGACACATGTGTGTGGTGAAGACCGTATACTGGAAACTATGAAAAAGAATGTATTTTGAACATGCAAACAAATGATACATGTGTAAACATGGGACAGTACTAGAATAGGAAAATCACAAACTCCTCTGCGACATGGAGGTACAAACAGATGAATTCATCCAAGCAAATGTCATAATAGTAAACAAGGAAAAAACTACCGAGCTACAGAGTGATGATCAAACATATAGAGGGATATGGAACATAAAGAAAGTCAATATAATACTAATAATCATAGGAGCAATAGTAACAGTCACGAAAATGTGAAAAAAAAGACTGGGAGAAATTCGAATCAAACAGAAGACCGAGACTATACAATGGACGGCAATGATGAAATCTTAAGGAACATTTTTGAATGGCAGACCACACCACATGAAATGCAAATGCTAACCAGTCACATGAAAGTTGCAATAGAAATAAAACAAAAGAGAAAAAGAACATCACATCATGAACTCAAAGGAACTGAAATTGAAAAAAAAAAATTTATAAACTACCCCTCTTCCGATAATGTGATGACAACACTACACAAAATAGTTGCGAAAGATCAAGGAGGTTAGGGGGTCTTGATGTCACATAGATGCCAGGGAACACCGCCCGTTATTGTCAGTGAACAATCACTAATGATGACCTGTGTGAGAACTCCTAGTGAGTCGTCGACGACGACGACGACAACAACAACAACAACAACAACAACAATAATAATAATAATAATAATAACAACAACAACACGATTAAATTTGCAAATCAAAAGATACGATATCGGGTCACTTGAGTCGAGGTAAAAATGTAAAATGTTGACCAGAAAAGTAAAACGTCAATTGATCGAGTCTGGTTAACTTATACAAGTTATGTCTTTTTAATTTAACATTCTTTTTAAATTAAACTTATTAAAATAAATTTCAGTGAAAAAAATTTTGAAGGTGTATTTAATTGAATCAATATTTACTGTGATTTTCCCAAATAAAATCGTATTATTAGCTTAATATACAAACACATTTCAACAAGGTCGAGTGCTGCAACTCCGATAAATGGTGACAAAGCATAAAAAATCATGATTTACATTTATTTAAAAATTCGTCCTCAAAAGAAAACATAAAATGATTTGAAAATGAGTTATTAACGAAATCGAAATAGTCATTTTCATGAGATTTTTTCAGATGCCGAACAAAAAAATCGATTCTATCTGGTTCAAAAGCTGTCCCAGTACTAAATTTTTCATTAAACTTTTATTGAGTAAATTTCAATCATAAAACAAATGAAAGTAAATACATTCCCTCAATAAATTTATAAGTGAAAATATTTTTTAACCTACTTAGTTTATCAATATGTACTGCGATTTCCCCCCCCCCCAAAAAAAAATCGTATTCATAAACATATTTCAACAAGATGGAGAGCTAAAACTTTTATTTTACAAGTTTTACGGCTAGATATGAGTTTAAAGTAATATTTTGATAGAAATGACAAAGCAATTCGTAAAAAAAAAAAATCTAAAAAAACATTATACTTACTTTTAAAAGAGTCATGTTGTATTTTGTGAGTAGAGGTGAAAATTCAAAATGGTGTCCAGAAAGCAGCTTCGCAGAAAACTACAAAATAAAAAAAAATGTTATGCCAAGACCGACTACTTTCATGATTACGAGATAAAGAAATTCTTTAAAAAGAAAGAAAGAAATTTTAAAAACATTATACTTACTTTTAAATTATTAGTGATGTATTTGCTCGAGTGATATGACTTATCGAGGGTCACATTACGGAATAAAGGTCAATTTAGTTTAATTTTATTTATTTAAATATTTGACTATTTTAATGGGGTGTGGATGAAGGACATTATCTTAAATTCTTGTTTTAATAATGCCATAATAATTCGGTGAAAATTAAATTTAATTAGTTTTTTCCTGATAAAAACTGAAAGGTTTAAATTTCATGTGATGAAATTTTTTTTTTTAAATACCGAAAATTAGACCTAAGCATAAGCGAACTAAGTTGGGCGATAAAATCGTTTTGTATTAAAATGTAGTTATTTTCATGATGTTTTTAACCCAATTTTTCTGTCTCATACAATTAAAATAGCGTTGAATTATTTTATGTTACGATTTTTAAAGCATTATTAGAGTTTTATATGGTAGGGAAAAGTTCGGTCCTGTCATAGATGACGCGCCTGATTTCTGTGACTTAATTAATACAATAGCCGTGAGGCATAGAAGTAGAATAAAGCTTCCACAGCAAGAAGAGGTTAACAATGGTTTTTAAGTAACTAAATAATACTTGAGCCGTGATCTTGAGAGGAGAATAAAGTCATAATAGTAGCAACACGTTTAGAATCGTTTAAAGTAACTGAATAATATTTAGGGGATTAGCCGTTTGCTTGGCAGTTGAATCAATTAAAAATACAAAAACAGGAACAGGTTAAAAATGGTTTTCAAGTAAATTAATCATCTTTAGGCCGTAGCCGTGTTCTTGGCAGAGTAATTTAGTCACAAAAAAGAGGAATAGATTTATAATGGTTTCCAAGTAAATGAATAATGGTTAGGGTAGTAGCCGTGTGCTTGACAGGGTAATAAATGCATAGTATCAGAAACAGGGTAAGAATGTTTTTCCAGGAAATGAATACTCCTTAGGGTACTAGCCGTGTGCGTGATAGGGGAATAAAATTAGAAAAAAAACAGGAACAGGTTTACAGTCGTTTTCAAGTAAATAAATAATCCTTCAGGCTTGTTGCGTTCTTGGCAGGGGAATTAAGTAAATGTCGAACTCTAACACGCAAAGTTCAACACTAGTTTTCATGTAAATAAATGATCTTTAGGGCAGTAGCCGTGTGGTTTGCAGGTGAATAAAATCACGAAAAACAGGTAGAGGTTCACAATGACTTTCAAGTAAACAAATTATCTTTAGAGAGTAGACTTGTGCTTTGCAGGGGAATTAAGTCATAAAAAAGCAGGAACAGGTTTACAATGGTGTTCATGTAAATGAACAATGCTTAGCGCAGTAGCCGTATGCTTGGCAGGGGAATAATGTCAGAACAGCAGGAACAGGTTAACAATAGTGTTCAAGTAAATGAATAATACTTAGAGAACAGGGTAACATTAGAATTTATTCGGATTTTCTCCACGAAAAAAGTGTTGTCTGCTCGCCTTGATGATAGTCTTAAAAAGGGGTGACGGAATTAATTACAAACCGGAAGTAATTTTATGTCGCTTAGGAATTAGAAATCTCGTAATTCTTGATGATAAAATGAAATAAAACATTTTTTTTTAATTCGTACAATATAATTTTGCAAATGAAATAAATAAATGAGGTTTATTAGTTGAATAACAAATAAAATTGATAAATTAAGACCAAATTGTAATTAATTTCGAGTTGTAATTAATTCCGAACCCCTTAAAAAGGTATTCACCCACGCATGCGCGTGAGACTCATTGTATTCTACGCTTCCGGTCGTCTCCTGCTGTCAGTGTCAATATCCTGCTGTCAGTGTCAATATTGTCATCTTTTTCCCCACAATTTGTATGTCTAGTGTTATTAATTCACGTGAAATATAAACATGTCAGTTTTTGGTCTGTAAAATATTTAATAACATTCGTTAGATAATAATCTAAAGTTCATTTTAAACAAATTATTATTATTAAAAATATTAATTAAATTGACCCTAATTATCACTCCTATCGTCGAAATGTATTTTTTTATATGTAGTTTTCTGCGAAGCTGCTTGTCTGGTCACCATCCTGAATTTTTTATTCGACTCACGTAAAGGCGTCACTATTCTTTTACAAGTAAGTATTATGCTTATTAAATTACATTTTTTAAAAGAAATGTTGGCTCTCCAGAAGGGTTCGCGATTTCCGGTTATCATGCAGTAAATTTCAAGTACGGATGATCATTTATAAAATAAACTTGTTTTTTTTTTTTAAACGGAAAATTTAGAATTGTATTTTTAGTAAAGTAAAATAATTTCATTTTAATGAAAATATAACAAATCTTTAATAAATCTGTTTTTATGAATCAAATATGTAAAAATGTTTTTTAAATGAAAATATGGCTCTTGTATAGATCGAATACACGATCGAAATTTATTTTAGAAGAGTTCCGACGGTGTAAGGGGCAGATAACTCTCTTTTTTAGTAGTCAATGTCTATGAAAATGGAAAATATCCATTTTTAAATAAGAAGTCATGCAAATTCAATTAATAGAACATTTTTCGAAGACCCGATTTATACAAGAGCCAATATCTGCGATAATTTAATATTTTAAACTATAAAAAAATCAAAAAATCTGTTAATCCAAACAATAGGACTGTTCGTTTTGCTGGTTTTGAAATGAAAAAAATATACTGTTGATTTTCCCAAATTCTATTTTGTTTAATAAATGTTCTATCAATATATTGTTGATTTTCTCAAATTGTTATTTCTTCAAAAAATGTTCTATTAATTGAATTTGCATGACTTCTTTTTTTAAAAATGGATATTTTCCATTTTTGGATAAATTGCGTACAAAAAAAGAGAGTTATCTGCCCCTTACACCATTGGAACTCTTCTAAAATAAATTTCGCTCGTGTATTCGATCTATACAAGAGCCGAAAATATCACAAATCTTTAATAAAAATATTTTGTATCAATTCAAATATGTCGAAATGCCTTCTTTTTATTGATATAAATAAAGTTTTGAAATGTCTTGTATTTTGTGAAACAGCAACACAATATATGTGTTTTGATTTTTTATGAAAATATAATAAAATAGCTTAGTATTTTAATAGTAATTTTTAAAGCAAATGTTTTTTTTTGTATTTTGTGAAACAGCAACATAATTTAAAGTATTTAAAAAGAATAATAAAAACGTATACAATAAAGAATATTGCCGAAATAATTTTGTTTTATTCGGTGCCGCCAGAGAAATTCTTGAAGGTTCCTGTTGAAGTTGTCAGCGCTAAACATTTAAAAAACTTTATTTATATCAATTTAAAAAACAGATTTTTTTTATTAGAGATTTGTTATATTTTCATAAAAATATAAACAAACATATATTTGATAATTTGTTTTGCTCACAACTTATTTTATTATACTAAAAATACAATTCTAAATTTTCCGTAAAAAAAAAATTTCTTTTATCATTTTTAGTCATCCGTACTTGGAATTTACTGCAGGATAACCCGGAAGTCAACGGGGTCGCGAACCCTGGCGAATGGGCATAACAGATGTATAAGCTGGCTTCTGGTGGAAAAGGGTTGAAAAAAGTGTCTACGGATGCCTGAAAGTGATACAACAATTTTTTTTTTCATATTAATTTCAGACTTTTCTAATAATTAACATAATACAGACTATTTGAAAAATAATTTATTTGTTTTCATTCGATTGTTTTCAAAACATTTTTTTTTAATAATAGTGAAAACCTTTTTTCTTTGGAAATGGATTAACTTCCGGAATGAAACTTTTTTCTTATAAATGGAATTAACTTCTAGAAATTCATTCTGCTAACTTTATCAACAGCTATGGAAAAAATCGTGGATGACGTTATGCCAGCCGCTGAATTATGTGTTATGAACATAAACTTGGAAGAATTAACAGAAACAACGACTAATAATTTGAACACAATAAAGTGGTTGGCACGCCACGGACTGATCAGCAACAGTTTAATGTGCCAGAAATATTCTCGTCAATGGCGGATGAATTTACACAAAAGAAAAGATAAAATTGACGGCTACATATGGGCTTTCTTTAAATGTAAATAAAAAGTGTACGGGTGGGCTCTTTTTTTTATGGTGCCCATTTAGTGTCAAACACAATTTTGAAAGTTGGCGTATGCAGGCGGAGTTTGCTGGACTAGTACAGCTTCATGAGCAGCATGTGTTTGGTCGACAATCCCGTTGAGATGGGTGGACCTGGTAGAACCGTTGAAATTGACGAGAGTAAATTCATGAACCGCAAATATAACCGCGGTAGATTTCAAGAAGGTCAATGGGTTCTCGGCATGGTCGAGCGAGTAACAAATGCGACGATGATGGTATCAGTCGACAAGAGAGATGCAGCAACTCTTTTACCCATAATTCGGCGATATGTTCGCCCAGGTACCCGCATCATAACGGCTGGCTGGCGAGCTTATCATGCCCTACATAATCATTTTGTGGATCCGGACGACCCTACAATCCACACAAACCGTGTGGAAGGAAGCTGGGCTCATTGCAAATTAAAATTCAAAGTGATGAGCGGGACTAGCCCGGAAAACTTCAATGGTCACCTACAGGAATATCTGTGGCGCCGCCAAATGAAAACAAATTTCTTCGGCAACATACTGTATTGGATTCGATATTACTATGACGTTTAATAAAATATGTGGCAAAAAATATTATTTTCACTAAATATTTCCAAAACAACATTGAAAAAAAATCACATTCCGTTGCTCAAAAACATTATTTCTTGAAAAAAAAAACAATTATTCTATTTTGTTTATTTTTTTCAATAATTTGTTTTTAAGTTTTGAAAACAATCAAATAGATTATTTTTCAAATAGTCTGTATTATGTTAATTATTAGAATATGATGAAAGAAAAGTCTGAAATTAATATGAAAAAAAAATGGTTGTATCACTTTCAGGCATCCGTAGACACTTTCTTCAACCCTTTTCCACCGGAAGCCAGCTTATACACCTGCTATGCCCATTCGCCCGAACACTTATGAACAGCCAAATTGTACAGTAAATTTACGCAAATTCATCCAGTATTTATTAAATTATAAGAAGAAAGTAAAACGATATTATGTTTCCTTTGACATTTTCATTATATTATGTAAACAAGGGAGATAACTCAAATTTTGATTACTGCTTTTGAAAAAATGGCTACCGAAAGATACAATCGTTTTTTTTTTTTAATTTTTTAATATTTTTTATTTAATAAATACTGGATGATTTTGCGTAATTTTTGGTGTACAGTTTTCTATTAAGCTACCACGTAAGTACATAACACAGCTGATTCATTTCTGTTGCTATATTTTAAAGGGAAGCCTTTAATCTTGTTAGAAAACTCGTAACATAAAATAATAAACGTTATTTTGTTGTGCTTCCAGTAAAGATTGAAAACAAAATTAAAATGACTATATTTTAATACAAAACGATTATTTCGCCCAAATTAGTTCGCTTATTTTTAGGTCTAACTGCCAGTTTATTTTTGTATTTTTTTTTTACTTCACATGAAATTTAAACATTTCATTGTTGTATCGAGTAAAACTTTAATAAATTTCAAGTTATTTTTTCACACATGATTATTGCGTTAGTAAAAATTAATTTAAGATGATGTCCTTCATCAACCACCATTAAAATAGTCAAATATTGAAATAAATAAAATTAAACTAAATTAATCTTTATTTCTGAAAGTAACCGATACTGTTGTCGAAGTGGTTTTCTGTCTAACTTTTTTTAACCCTGTTTTTTTTTTTTCTGCGAAGCTGCTTTTCTGGTCACCATCTTGAATCTTCCCCTTCGTAAGTTATATAAGTCCGGCAAAAACATCATTTATCATTTAAAAAGTAAGTATAATGTTTCTTAAAGTTCTTTCTCTTTTTGTTTTTAAGAATTTCGGCAGTAGTGCAGTTTAGAGATTTGAGCGAATTTATTTGTTTTCACTTCCGAAACTTGACGTTAAACATAACAAAAGACAACCCCAGATTTTTTACCACCTGCCCATCCGCCTCCAATCAAACATGACTGTTTTCATTCATTTTTGAATTTGAATGTTTAAAACAAAATGTTTGCATTCAAATAATGACTGTTTTTATTTATTTTGAAATGTTAATTTAGTAAAGAGATAATCACAAATGACTTTCATGCTTTTCAGAAATTTAATTTCTTAAACAAACTTCGTGTTCTAACATGTTTATTCTTAAAGAACTTGTCCGTTGGTGTAGGGGGAATACCCCAAAAGTTAATTCATTGAAATAAATTAAACATCAAATAAAAAAAATAGGTAATTAAAATGAAAGATACGCAATTGAAATGAATTAAAATTGAAGTGATTTATCTACAAAAGTTTCAACTCACTATTCTAAATTAAAGTTGAAAAAATTCATATGTACACAATAATGCAAAAGCACCAAAGTTTTGTATTAATGTTTATTTTAAATACTTTTTGTTACTCATTTTGGGTATCTTTAAGAATGATCAGTACAGTCGCGGACGGGGTCCAAAAAACTAACGAGAACGGGGTTATAAAAATAAATATGCAACAAGTGAGTTTAACCTACGTCGAGAAGAGATATTTGTCTACTTAACTATGATATTTGTTTGTATTTTGACGTACTATAAATGGGTTTTTATTAGATGTAAAAAAAATTTCTTGTTCATTTTTTACTCGTACTTTTTTCTAGACAAAATGGCGTCTTGTCCTTACTTCCTTACGAGCAAGCGCCATTTTGCTTTTGCTATGTTCGTGTGACAAAACTATTGATTTCTAATAAATAGCAGTTGAAACGGTTTAAAAATACAAACAAATATCACAGGTCAGTTTTAAATTAATTTTTATCGACGACAGTTACTTTTATTTGTTGTATATTTGTTTTTTTTAAGCGTTTTCAGCGTACTGATCATTCTTAAAGATACCCCTCATTTTTAGTAACAAAATATGTGGTTTTATTTATTTCCGGAAAATATGATACAATGTTTTTATTTTATTTTAAATAAATTATTTTAGAGAAATATGTAATCAAATATGCGATTTTATTTTTTTGGGGGTTAAATATCAAATTATTATTTTTTTTTGTAAACGAACTACATCTGGGGTCAGTCCATCTTGTACTATACTATGCATACTTTATTAATTATATATAGTTTTATCACTTGCTAGCAATTAAGTATAGGGGAAATGCAACTATCGAATACAGGGAATCTGTTACACTCGTTGGAAGTTATATTGCGGATTAAGTTTAATATCAGTAACCAAATCTGACCGGACACCGTTTGCTGCAAACTTTGAAACTTGTGTTTTTCTAGTTTTCCCCTTTATCTAGCCGTAAAATAAAATAATTCAATGTAATTCTGCTTTATTTACCCCGAAGGAGTTTTAGTTTAAATAAAAGATTTAAGATAATGCCCTTCGTTGAAATAGTCAAGTACAGAAATAAATACAATTAAATTAAATTGACCTTAATTATGAAAGTGATCGGTCCTGTTGTCATAATATATCTTTTTTAATTTGTAGTTTTCTGAAAAGCTGCTTTTCTGGTCACCATCTTCAATTTTTGACCTCGACTCACGTAAATCCATCACTAATCTTTTACAAGTATGTATAATATTTCTAAAATTTCTTTTTTGTCTTTTTTAAGCATTTCTATATCACAGTAAATATTGATTAAGCTTAATACGTTAAAAAAATTTTCGATGAAAAATTTATTATGGGAAAATATTTACTTACGTTTTTGTTTTTGTTTTTCTGTATGGATTAAATAAACTCAATAAAAGTTTGACCAAAAAGTTTTTACAGGCATTTTTGAACCAGACAAAACCGTTGTGTGCTTGGCAGGGGTAAAATGTCACAGAGAAAGGATAAGGTTCACAATGGTTTATAGAGTAAATGAATAATTCTAAGTATGTATCTGTACTAAGCAGAGGAGCTTAGTCACAAAAACAGGAACAGGTTAACATTCGTTTTCAAGTAAATTAATATACTTTAGGGAGGCCGGGTAATAGTCACAAAAGAAGGAAAAGGTAAACAAGGGTTTTCAAGTAAATGAATATAATTTAGGGAGGTAATTATATTCTTGGCAGGGTAATAGTCACAAAAGTAGGAAAAGGTAAACAAGGTTTTCAAGTAAATTAATATACTTTAGGGAGGTAATTATATTCTTGGCAGGGTAATAGTAACAAAAGTAGGAAAAGGTAAACAAACGTTTTCAAGTAAATGAATATACTTTAGGGAGGTAATTATATTCTTGGTCAGGTAATAGTCACAAAAGCAGGAAAAGGTAAACAAAGGTTTTCAAGTAAATGAATATACTTTAGGGAGGTAATTATATTTTTGGCAGGGTAATAGTCACAAAAGTAGAGAAAGGTAAAGAAGGGTTTTCAAGTAAATTAATATACTTAAGAGCAGGTATTTATATTCTCGGCAGGGTAATAGTCACAAAAGCAGGAAAAGGTAAAGAAGGGTTTTCAAGTAAATGAATATACTTTAGGGAGGTAATTATATTCTTGGCAGGGTAATAGTCACAAAAGCAGGAAAAGGTAAACTAGGGTTTTCAAGTAAATGAATATACTTAAGGGAGGTAATTATATTTTTGGCAGGGTAATAGTCACAAAAGTAGGAAAAGGTAAACAAGGGTTTTCAAGTAAATGAATATACTTTAGGAAGGTAATTATATTTTTGGCAGGGTAATAGTAACAAAAGTAGGAAAAGGTAAACAAGGGTTTTCAAGTAAATGAATATACTTTAGAGAGGTAATTATATTTTTGGCAGGGTAAAAGTCACAAAAGTAGGAAAAAGTAAACAAGGGTTTTCAAGTAAATGAATATACTTTAGGGAGGTAATTATATTTTTGGCAGGGTAATATCACAAATACAGGAATAGGTAAACAAGGGTTTTCAAGTAAATGTATATACTTTAGGGGGGTAATTATATTCTTGGCAGGGTAATAGTCACAAAAGCAGGAAAAGGTAAACAAGGGTTTTCAAGTAAATGAATATACTTTAGGGAGGTGATTATATTCTTGGCAGGGTAATAGTCACAAAAGCAGGAAAAGGTAAACAAGGGTTTTCAAGTAAATGAATATACTTTAGGGGGGTAATTATATTCTTGGCAGGGTAATAGTCACAAAAGCAGGAAAAGGTAAAGAAGGGTTTTCAAGTAAATGAATATACTTTACGGAGGTAATTATATTCTCGGCAGGGTAATAGCCACAAAAGCAGGAAAAGGTAAACTAGGGTTTTCAAGTAAATTAATATACTTAAGGGAGGTAATTATATTTTTGGCAGGGTAATAGTCACAAAAGTAGGAAAAGGTAAACAAGGGTTTTCAAGTAAATGAATATACTTTAGGGAGGTAATTATATTTTTGGCAGGGTAATAGTCACAAAAGTAGGAAAAGGTAAACAAGGGTTTTCAAGTAAATGAATATACTTAAGGGAGGTAATTATATTTTTGGCAGGGTAATAGTCACAAAAGCAGGAAAAGGTAAAGAAGGGTTTTCAAGTAAATGAATATACTTTAGGGAGGTAATTATATTTTTGGCAGGGTAATATCACAAATACAGGAATAGGTAAACAAGGGTTTTCAAGTAAATGTATATACTTTAGGGGGGTAATTATATTCTTGGCAGGGTAATAGCCACAAAAGTAGGAAAAGGTAAACAAGGGTTTTCAAGTAAATTAATATACTTAAGGGAGGTAATTATATTTTTGGCAGGGTAATAGTCACAAAAGTAGGAAAAGGTAAACAAGGGTTTTCAAGTAAATGAATATACTTTAGGGAGGTAATTATATTTTTGGCAGGGTAATAGTCACAAAAGCAGGAAAAGGTAAACAAGGGTTTTCAAGTAAATGAATATACTTTAGGGAGGTAATTATATTCTTGGCAGGGTAATAGTCACAAAAGCAGGAAAAGGTAAACTAGGGTTTTCAAGTAAATGAATATACTTAAGGGAGGTGATTATATTTTTGGCAGGGTAATAGTCACAAAAGTAGAGAAAGGTAAACAAGGGTTTTCAAGTAAATGAATATACTTTAGAGAGGTAATTATATTTTTGGCAGGGTAATAGTCACAAAAGCAAGAAAAGGTAAAGAAGGGTTTTCAAGTAAATGAATATACTTTAGGGAGGTAATTATATTTTTGGCAGGGTAATAGTCACAAAAGCAGGAAAAGGTAAAGAAGGGTTTTCAAGTAAATGAATATACTTTAGGGAGGTAATTATATTCTTGGCAGGGTAATAGTCACAAAAATAGGAAAAGGTAAACAAAGGTTTTTAAGTAAGTGAATAATCTTGAGGATGGAGCCATCTGCTGGGCAAGATAATTAAGTCACAAAAAAGGGACAGGTTTGCAAGAGTTTTCAAGTAAATGAATAATCCTTAGGCTAGTAGATGTGTGATTGGCAAAAGAATCAATTTACAACATCAATAAGAGGTTTACAAATTTTTTCAAGTAAATGAATAATCCCTAGGAGTTATCTGTGTACATGGAAGGAGTGTTAAGTCACAAAAAACAAGAAATGGTTAACAATAGTTATTAAGTAAATGAATAACCTTTAGGAAGGTAGCAATACTTTACAATACTTAAGTGTTTTTAATTCACATGAAATATAAACATATCTTTTTTTCATCAGTTAAAATTGAATTAAATTTGTAAGATAATTACCTAAAGTTATTTTTTTAATAAATTAGTATAATTACGTTATTTAAAAAGGAATTTAAAATAAAGTCCTTTGTCTTCAATCATTAAAAGAGTCAAATGTAGAAAAAATAAATTAAATCGACTTTAATTGTAACAGTGATTGCTTCTGTTGTCGAAATGTAATTTTTTAAATTTGTAATTTTCTGCGAAGCTGCTTTTCTGGTCACCATCTTGAATTTTAACCTTGACTCAACATAAATATATCACTAATCTTTTACAAGTAAGTATTAAGTTTATTAAATTTATATTTAAAAAAATGTTTTTATTATCATTGTACCAAAGAAAAATTAGAAAAAAATAAAATTACTATATTTTAATACAAAACGATAATTTTGCCCATATTAGTTCGATATTCTTAGGTCTAACTTAGTCTTTCTATATAAAATTAAACTAAATTTAACTTCATTTCTTAAAGTTAAGTGGTTTTCTGTCTTGATTCTTAACACTGTTCTTTACTGTGAAGATGCTTTTCTTGTCGCTATCTTGAATTTTACCATTAGTAAGTTATATAATTTAGGCAAATACATCACTAATAATTTAAAAGTAAGTATAATGTTTCTTAAATTTATTTTTTGCTTTCAAGAGTTTCAGCACTAGTGCTGTTCAGAGATTTGAGCAAATTTATCGGTTTTCATTTCCAAAGATTTACATTAATGACAATGGCAAACAAACCCCCAAATCACACAAAGCTGTTTTAATTCATTTAAAAATTTTACTTGTTCGTATCACATCCAGAAAAATATCATAAATAGCTGTTTCAGAATTTTAATTTCTTAAAGAAACTGTTTGCCCTGTTTGTTTTTAAAAACAAAATGAAAAAAATCACATTATATAGAAACTGTTCGTTTCCAAAAAAAATTACTTAAAGAAATTCCAAAAACGCCAATTAGACGGGTCAATATACTTCCAGAAAATAGCAACATTTTGTTTTTTCTGTGGGTTTATGTTAGGCTTGGTCTAGTCTACAACATACAAAAAGTGTGACAAGATCGGAGTATGGGAAGATTCAAATTTCGAATATGACTTGTTTTTCGGCCAGAAAAAAAGAGGCACTCATGTTTTTCTGGGACGATATGACAGTAAAACGCATTGCTTTTTTGTAAATCTAATACTACAAAAACAGACTATAGACGAAAAAGTGAGGGAAAGATTAGCTATGTGAAGACTTATGTATTTGCTCAAACTCTCCTGGTTCATTGTAAGACAAGAGGAGATGACTGGGCTACTGATGTTCAAAGTCAGATCGAATATTTTGGTGGTGATCTTCATGCTGGAGACTGTTTGTACCACTAGTCATGTAACGTCAATTTCCATACAATGCGAAGCATTCTAAATCGAATGGAGTCTTGGGAACTGCATCTCAGTGCCGTCTTTGCTTGCCTGCCACTATTTGCAGCCACTGGTCATCCAAATTATCTAAAGTCGGCTCGTCTATATCTCCAGAAGAATGACAAGCCTGCAGTACATCAACAGTTCCAGTTTGGGTTTCATGTAATCAGATGCAGTAGCGAATACTTGGCTAGTCTTGGATCCGATCTTGTCATCGAGCAAACACTAATGCACTCACTCAAAAGCCATGGTGGGCTCACACGGGTAGTGAGATGTCCGAGCACCAGAGAACAGTTTGGGCCATGTCCACTGTGTTATTGGCTTACAACCTTGCCATGCAACACCTTACTGCATGAAGTTACACAACAAGTGAACAACATAAGGAGTCGTCTGCCTCTAAGGTAAGAGGTCATGAGACAGATCCTGGGAAAGTTGCAGATCAACTAAACAGCTTTAAGCTGTTTTCAGGTTATGAATCATTAGGAAATATTATCACAGAAATTAGTGCTAACAAGGATGTCAACGTTCAGGACCTTTTTGAAATCGGAAAAGACATTGTACAGAAGATGGATGGACAATCAGTTTTCTTCTACTCTCACAGAGTTTGAAGGCAAATACTCTAGCATCGAGCAAGAATGTTAAAGTTTCTGCAGATCGTAGCATGTACCCAGTACTTTTATTACAGAGGTTTCTCGTGGTTTCACAGATGGGTGATCTAAGGCTGGATGAACAAACCGCAGCTTGCAACAGCTCTCAGAAATTATGTTGTAACAAAATTGGACAGTGCTGTGACACTAACCATTCCAGTCACAGAGCACAATGTACTAGACTGAGGATCTCTTCTTCACCGTCTGAAATGGAAGGCGAAGTGTACCTACATGTTGATTGCAAATGATTATGCCTCATTTACTGTTGAACACTGGGACAGCAATTGTTGTGTTTGATGATTATTAATTTGGAGTAAGTATAAAGGAATGCACTCATCAGAAGCAAAGTCGAAAGCTGAATGCAAGAAAGGTGAACATAAGAAAATTTGCTGGAAAAAAGAGGACTTCTTGTCAAATGTGGTAAACAAGTAAGCGCTGATCCAGACGATCGTGGAACGCATGTGTCATTATTCAAGTGGAAGGAAATGCTGATGTTGAGATTGCAAAGGTAGCCATCAATATGTCTGCTTTCAATCAACCATCCTTATTGGAGAAGACATGACCCTTCTCTTGCTGTTCCGTGCATATGTTTCTGAATGTATTGCATTTTATTTTTGACAAGGCAAAATCCTACATCTACAATATTAAGTTTCTCAAGCAGGTTCTTAGCGAAGCAGTTTGTAATGATTTGTTGTTTCTGCATCCTTTTATGAGATGCGATTCAGTGTCCACACTGTTTGGAATGGGAAAAACGTTGGGGTACCAACGAATCGTCAGGAGAGAAAAGACAATAACAGGCTGTTCAAAAGTATTTTCTCTACCAAAGCAACACCAGGAAGTTGGGGAAACCAATGGTGCGAGAGATAAGACGTTTGTCACATCAGAACCACTTCTACCGATGCCCTCTGCCTGTAAATTTTATTCTTTGCAGACTTACTACACGATTATGGAGTGGATGGGATGTAGTGATGAAATGGTGCCATCTGAGTGGGGATGGAAGGTGGAAGGGAGCAAATATGTTCCAGTGATGACAGACAAAAGCCATGTTCATGATGCACTGATACAGATAATTCATTGCAACTGTTTAGAAGGATGCAATAACCTAAGGTGTACCTGCATGAGACATGGACTAGAATGTACAAGTGCATGTGAACATTGCCAAGACGGAAATTGTGACAATATGAAAAATGATCCAGTGGAAAATAATGATGAGGAGTTAAAAGCACTGTGACGTAAGTGAATCAGGGTGGATACAACAAGGGTAATGGGTGTTGGGGTACCGATAGATATTGTATAAGGGTTTATTCTGCATCACTGGTAACCTTTTCATGTGAAAGATTGACCCTGAAAAATTGGGTAAAAATATCAGATGTATTTATTTATCATTAAAACTGACCGAGTTAGTGCTTCACATGTAAATGGAAAATAACTTGTAAACCAAAAAAGTCATATTCGAAATTGGACAGTTTGCCATACTCGGATCTTGACTAACTTTTAGTATGTTGTAGACTAGACCAAACCTAGCACAAAACCATCAAATTTTGCGATTTTTGGGGGTCAATCAGTATACTGACCCGTCTAAATTTGTTTTAAAGAACATGATAGTTTTAAATTATTAAAAGTGTTTACTGTATTTAAAATGTGTTCGCTTTGCCAGAAAAAAAAACACATTTTGATTTATTTCAATAACTGTTTGAGTAATTAATTATTTTGAATTAATAATTGTGTGTTACATTACTGTATTCATAATCTTTCATGTTTGATTTAGTTTACTAAATTGTTTTCCATTGATGTTAACTTGAAAATGAATCCAGGGTTGTCTGCCATTGTCGCTAATGTACAGCTTCAGAAATGAAAACCCAAAAATTAACTCAAATCTGTAAACGGAACTTGTGCCAGAATTACTTGATCTGCAAGCTAGAAGAATCCTTGAGTAAAAATGTGCAGCAAACAGAGTTGGTTACTGATATTAAAGACTTTCTTTTCTGGTTCAAAATATGTAATCAAATAGGTGTTATAGAATATCATGAAACGCTTTGCTGCTTCAGCATTATTATGTACATATGGATTTGTTTCGTTTTTTATTTAGAAGAGTGAGTTGAATGGCTGAGATAATTCTAACAGTTTGTTAAATCTGATTTCCCCAGAAAATGGACGTAAATGATAAAAATTAACATAAACGAGCTTTTAATTTTTTTATTAGAGGTAAGGTAATTTTTAATTTTTTTTTAATTAGAGGTAAGAACATTTTTTATGTTTTTTAATTAGAGGTAACGAAATTTAAATTTATTTTTAATTAGAGGTAAGGAAAAAAGTTTGTTTTAATTACATCCCAAATTCAAGTCGGCACGTCACCGCTTTTAAAAAACTGACTGACTCAGAAACGTATTTTTCATATTGCACGATATCGTGACGTTACTCTTCAAGGTGACAGTGAATTAATCATTACCCATTTAGGTCAGACCTTTCCTTTCACTCCCAACTTGAATCTAACAGTTCATGCCTGTTTACATTTTTGCCAAGACAACAAATTCACTACCTTCCACTTGCGCAACCTCAGGATAATCCTAGTTATCTTCTGACAGTACCACAGCTCAAACAAGTATGTCCTTCATCAGGCAGACATCCCAAGCATCTGATTACGACTCTGGTGGCTTGGCCATGCCAAGAAAAAGAATGATGGGAGTGTTCCGAATTTACCATAACTCTTTCTCCCTTCTCCATTTGTATGTAAGTTCATTCAATATCACCCTTATAGTCGTTAGTTTCCTTGTCATCTGGTCAAGATCCCTAAGTTCTTCGTTTGTCCAGTCTATTAATGATTCAGAATATCTTACTTGTGATACTGTTCAAGTGTTGATTCCTTTTATTTGATTACTTCTATATAATTTAGTTTCTCTGAGTTTTCTTGTTCTTTTCAGATATTTTTTCTAATCTTCTCTTTCATTCTGTTGATTTGATAGTGTTCAGAACTCGTAAATATTTAATGGTATCATGTGTCAAGTGTCTTCATCTGCTCTTCATTGGGCCGTAATGTTCCCTCGAGTTTTTCTTCTTTAAATATATAACAGTGCACACTTTTCCATTCCGAATTCCATTTGAATGTCATGACTAGTGATTCTGATCTCATCTATCAGATTTTCCAGTTCATTTTTGTTTTCTGCAAATAGCTTCAGATCCTCCATATACATTAGGTGTTTTATTCCTTTTACTGTGTCTGTAAACTTGTATCTCGCATTACATTTCCGAGTATATAATTGCGTGGCTTTATGTTTGTCAAATGTATGTTCTGTCTTCAATTTCCCCAAGCTCTTTAATGGTTTTCAGCCTTTTAACATTTTTGTGGTATTGTCGTTTCCCCCCTATATTGCCCCAGCAGTGTTTCGTATCTGTCTTATTGTTCTGTTTCTGTTATTCTTCCATTTACATGTCAATAAACTGACTTTTATTGTTTTCAAAAGTTCTATTTTGTTTGTACTTTTACGATTTGTATTTTTATCGTCTCCACCTTCCATCTTTTGTTTTTTCTTCAGTTCTTTGTTTCTTATTTATTCACCCTTTTTTTCACTTCTAACATCGTTGGAGGTTATGTCTCATCATGTTTGTATCTTTTGCTGCTGTTTTTTCTTCAGTTCTTTATGTCTCTTATTTATTCACCCTTCTTTTTCACTTGTAACATCGTTGGAGGTTATGTCTCATCATATTTGTATCTTTTGCTGCTGTTTTTTCTTCAGTTCTTTATGTTTCTTATTTATTCACACTTCTAATCATATTTGTATATTTAACTTCTTTTTCAAGTTTGGTTCAAGTCCGATTTCTTATCCAGTTTTTGTCGGTTAATTATTTTTACTTTAAGTTTCCTGCTTACTAGTTTAACCCATGCATAAATTAAGCTGTTTTAATTTATTGGACGAGTCTATTCACGTTTTCTGTTAATCATTTTTATTTCTTTGTTATTTTGGGATGAGAGTTTTGTTTAGTCCTCCTTCTAAAATCGTTTAATGTTTTCGACTTGTGATGATTCCTCATCTCTTAGTTCTGTGATTTTATACTTATCGTTCAGTGTTTTTGTGTTGCCAGTTTTCTACCAGTGGATTTTCACTAAGTGGCGTTTCTTGATAAGTAACACTTTTTATTTTTTGTTAGATTTCCATTTGTTCGATATCTGAGAACCAATCTTCCTTGAGGATCTGCCTTGCTCGATCTGCTTATTTAATTTAATACCAGACTTTTCTCTTTTGTGGTCCATTTGTTTCCATGGCTTTTTCAGTTGGAGTTTTGTTAATTCCTGCTTTCCTATGTTTTGCCTGTCATTGTCGTACCTGCAATTAGAGAGGTTGCTTACCATTTTTTTGTCCGTGATCTACTTGTTCAATAATTTAGAGGAGCCAACATTCTCAGGATGCCTACCATATTCTTTAATGTCGATAAGTAATAAGAAAGAGGTTTGTATACAAGGTATTATAATGTTTAATAATATTCTTTATTTTTTCGTTATCAAATTGTTATCATGAGTTTCCATTATGACTTCAGTTTTCATATGCAGTTCAGATAAAACGATTATATATCTTCCGAACAAATAATGTTTCTTGAGGATATGTAAAAAATATTTTTTTGTCTTGGACACTTTATGATTCCTCAGAGATCAATTGCGCATTTGAATCTTTTTCTGCTTTTAAACATAATAATTACTGAGATATTTTGTCGAAATTGAGTTCCAATAACAAGACTTCAGATTTCAGCAATGATCAGATATTTAAAATCTTATAACGCACTAAACGGTCAGAGATTCGATAATAAATTCAGAGATGCTACTTGAGATTTCAGCCTAACAGAACGACGGATTATATAAATTTCTTGACACATCTGAGTTAATCATTAAAGATAAATCCTACCAATGATCAGATATTAAAATGTCATGGCACACTAAACGAACGGTCAGAGCTTCGACTATGGATTTAAAGATGCATGTAAATAATGTTACTTCAGATTTTTACTGAGAGAGATTATATTAATTTCTTGACATATCTGAAAAAGCAACTTAAGGATAAAACGGAAACCCTACATAAACTAAGAGTGACAGAACGACAGACAGACAAAGCTTCTTATAAAGATACATGAAAGCATGAAACAAATGAAATTTCAGTTTTTAGATTTAAAGACCAATGGAGATAACTCACATGCTACTTCAGCTTAAATCATGACACGTAAATTTGTAATCTAACTTTTGATTTAACTACTTACGTTATAGAAATGTTTTTTTATTAATTTCTTTTACTTAGAAATGAATCATCTTAAAACGAGGCTACGTATCAAAACTGGTTCTTCGATATAGTGTGGAGTTTGCGTTCGCGCTCGATTTAAAAAAAAAATTTGGCAGGGGAAAATCCTCCCCCCTATTTTTTTTCCTATTTAAACAAAGAATTTTTTGTAACTAAAAATAAATAATAGACGACCGTTACTAAAAATGCGTCTAAAAATACGAACTTCAGTGTGACAGACTGCAAACAGGACATTACTAGTTATTGACATACATGACACATTAAAAGTGACTGCTCAGATTTTAGCGTGACAGATGTAGGGACAAGTGTTTCTTCAGACTTGCATTCTTAGAGATACACGCATGCATAGGACTTATCCTTATACAGATGCATGGCAACATCTTATAATGCTCTTTCAAACTCAAGCGTGAAAAACCAACAGAATTGCAAATTACTATAGAGACGCATGGAAGCGTCTAAAATGTTATGGGAAACTTTATTTCAACGAATGCCCGGAGCTTCTCGTGGCAATTAGTAAAAAGACTATTTCAGCATGTCAGAATTCCTTTAATCAATCTAAATTTTTCACCGATGAAAATAAAATATACGGTACTACATTTTTTTAACATAGTTAACCTCAAACAAGGCAGGCCGCCACTGTAGACGTAAGGGCTACTGAGAAAAAAGAACAGGGGAGAAGGTAGGGGGCGGTCAACCTAGATTGGAATCTGCGCAGCGAGATATCTGTTTACATTAGTTTTAAATTTCTGCATGTCTGTACTGTTAGGGAAACATGGGTCAGGGAGGGAGTTCCAGAGGCTAACAGTACGAGGAAAGAAGCTATTTTAGTAGAAAGCTCTCCGACATCTGGGGACCTCCACAGTGAATGAATGAGATTTAGTTGATTGTCGAGTTAGTCTAGTTAATTTTCATCGAAGGGGCACCAGAGTAGCCAATTCATCGGAGCATAATCCATTAAAGTATTTTTAAAACAAGCACAAAGATGCTACATTGCGGCGATGGGACAGAGGCTGGAGCTTGGTTTACAGTGACGGACCTATTAAGTGGGCGATTCATTTTTGGACCTTGCCAAGGAGGGAGAGACTAGTAGATGATGCACCAGCCCAGATGTGACAACAATACTCCATGCATGGGTTGATGGTGGCTTTGTAGAGATACAGGATAATGCCAGGTGTGAGTTTACTAGCACGGTAGAGGGAGCCAATCTTCTTTGTGGCAGCCTTGGCAATGTATTCAATGCATTTGTTCCAATTCATGTTACCTGTGAAGGTTAGGCCGAGGAGTTTGAATGATGGGTGTTATTTGCCATGACAATCGGTGGTTGCAAAGGTTCCTTGTAGTTATTGAAGGAAAGGGGCTTTGTCTTTGCGGCATTAAAAGTTACCAACCATTTATGACCCCAATCCACTACAGCCTGGAGGTCATTTTCTAAAGATTAGGCCATTGCCTCGAATATGATTGCGTCGGTTTTGCTAACATGGCGAGAGTAAAGTGTGGTGTCATCAGCAAATAAACCAATCTCAGACTCTATGCCATCAGGGAGATTGTTTATATAGATCAGGAACAACAAGGGTCCAAGGATAGATCCCTGGGGTACACCAGCATTTATGTCATGTTGCATAGATGAGCAGCCATCAGGGACAACCTGGATTTTTCTTTTGTCTAGTAAGGATCTAATTATATTAAGTAATTGCCCAGTAATACCATATGAGCATATTTTCAGGAGGAGTCTTTAATGCCATACCTTGTCAAAGACCTTGGATATATCAAGCGCTACTGCCCTAGGTTCTCCTGCCTTGTCGAGTGTATGATACATGCGTTCTGAGATTACCGTTAGGATGTCTGCAGTAGATCGTGCTTGTCTAAATCCATATTGGCGGTCGGAAAGAAGTTTAGCATTAACTAAGTGCCGTACTATTGCTAGATTGATTAGGGATTCAAAGATTTTAGCAAAGATCGGCAGAAGACTGATTGGGCGATAGTTCTCAGGATCGGTTCTATTCCCAGAATTCTTGTAGACTGGTACCACAGAGGCAATTTTCCAGCTATCAGCTAAGCAAGATTTAGCTAGACACTTATTGTAGAGTTTAGAGAGGACAGGAGCCAGTTCAGCAGAGCATTTCTTTATTACTATTACAGGTATAAGATCAGGCCCTCTAGCTTTGGAGGTGTCAAGGTTTTTTTAATGATATCTCTGACCTGGGATGGGGTGATGACCAGGTTATCAAGTGTGGCTTCTGTCAGCAAAGGGAATCTGGGGAGAGGGTGGTTATCTGAGTCTAAAGTAGAGTTAGAAGCGAAGCGTTGGGCAAGTAGTTCAGCCTTATCAGTGGCCGTGCAAGCGATCTCATTATGGTTTGATAGTGGGGGAATCGTTGATTGACCATTATTCACTATACTATTGTAGATTTTCCAGAAATCACGAGTACCTAATTTCTGTGACTGGATGCGTTTTTTTGTTAACTCATTATCCCTCCTCTTCGCTTCACCTATCACGGCCTTGCAATTATTTCTTGACTCTATAAACTTATTTCTATTAGTAGCTGACTTATGGCGGCCGAATTTACTGAATGCTTGTGGCCTCTTAGAAATGGCAGCTGCACATTCCGAGGTGAACCATTGAGAAGAGTGAGGCTTGCTAAAGAATTTTCACATGGGGACATGGCTTCAATGCCTGCTTTGACCTATTCAGTTTATTCGTTTGCACACTGGTTGACAGGGAGTGAGAAGGTTTCCCTCCATGGGGTGTCACTGATGTGATCTCTGATTGACTCAAAATCAGCCCGCTCATAGTATCTTGTTGTTTTGAGCAACAGTTCATCAGATTTTGGACGACATCTTAAGGTAATATGTATCATTAGAACAATGTGACCAGCATTCCCGAGTGGGCTATGAGCTTTAGTTACACAAGCCTCGGGCATTGAGGTCAAGAAAAAGTCTAGAAGTGAGGCTTGTTGGTCTACTCGATCAGGGATGCGGGTTGGAAAATCGACAGTCTGAGAGAGGGAGTAATCTAAGGAGAAATTATACGTAGAGTAGCCGGCTGCGTCAGTAAGGCTGGAGAATCCCAACCAGTCACGGTGATGGGCATTAAAATCCCCAAATACATGTTTCTGGGCATTCGAGTTATTTTTTTGTAATGACATGTTTGTTTTGATTATAGAGTGGGTTTGCCAAGGTGGGTACTTGTTTGAGAAAGAGAACAGCGTTCATTGACCTAGTAAAGAAACAATGCTAGGCACTGGGTGTTTTCAGGTGTACCAGCGCTGTTACCTCTGCACCTGACTAATAGACCAGGAAGGACTGAAAGGGCCGGCGATAGGAAGAACTTATCTACTCCTTAAGCAATTGTAGGTTTGCAAACCGGATATTTTGTTCGAGATTCCAACTCTAGGAAGGTTGTCGATCAGGACTAAGGAGGCCTCCCTCCCCAACGGTGTATTGCCACGACGTAAGTAGCTGGTTGCAAGGTTTTTGTGTCAGAGATTTCCTTCTCTTAGATGGATATCCTTACAAGGTCTTACGGGTCCAAAACTCTGAGAAGGGTGAAAATAGCCTGCACCCGTTTACTAGTCGGGTATTTCCTATCCCCCGCAGGTTAAAAAAAAATTCCAACATTGGTGTGATATATATATATATATATATATATATATATATATATATATATATTCTTTATAAAACATTTCTGTGTGTAATATGAGTATATTGTGATGTATTTTAAATGTCGAACGTTATTTGAGTTTTTATAAAAAACTACTTATGAGGGACATCTTCAATTCATAAAATAAAATAAAATAGTACTGTAAATATTTATTGAAAAATAAAACGACGGCAAATCATGAAAAATCTTTTTTATTTCTTTTTTATTTACAGATTTCAACTCTCATAGAAAATAATGATGTTTTCCAATTCGACAAATAATGAGAAAAAGGTTATGTATTTGTTTTAGTTAAGTAATGATATAGTTTTGTAAACAAATCGATACGTTTTTAAAGTAACGTTTGAAAAAATGTATGGGCCTTTTGAAGATTAAATCTATATAGTGTGAGGAATTCTTTTCGAAAAAATACACAGAAATACAGATATTAAAGAACATATATATTTATAAAGTAAGTGGATTGGCATTTGAGCGAATTTACAATTTGAAAACTACATGCAAGTACATATAGAAAAAAGTACATTCCTGTAAATATAAATATCTGAAAGTACGAAACGGAAAAAAGCACATAATTAGAGAACATAGTTGTATATGTGTTCTAACATATACAACTATGTTCTCTAACATTAACATGAAAACACACAACGAAGAGAAACCGTATTCGTTTCAAGTTTGTGGATTTGATTTTACAGAGAATACTCATCTAGAGAGTCACATACAAACACATACAAGACAGAAACCTTATTCTTGTCAGGTTTGTGGATCTGCATTTCCAATGAATTGTGATCTCAAAATTCACATGCGAACACACAGAGAAGAGAAATCATACTCTTGTCAAATTTGTAGCTCTGTATTTTCACAGTATTATCATCTAAGAAATCACATGCGAACACATAAAAAAGAGAAACCATATTCTTGTAAAATATGTGGCTATTCATGCTCACAAAGTTCTGATTTGAAAAGGCATGTGCGAACACATACCGGAGAGAAACCATATTGTTGTCAAGTTTGTGGATCCACATTTTCAGAAAATTCTAATCTTAAATTTCACATGCGAATACATACAGGAGAAAATCAATATTCTTGTACAGTTTGTGGATATGCCTTTTCAGCGAATTCCACTCTGCAAAGACACATGAGAACACATACAGGAGAGAAGCCATACACTTGTCAAGTTTGTGGATCTATATTTTCGCAGAATTCTACTCTAAAAAGTCATATGCAAACACATACAGGAGAGAAACCATATTCTTGTAACATTTGTGACTATTCCTGTTCAAAGAACTCTGATATGAAAAAGCATATTCGAACACACACAGGAGAGAAACCATATTCTTGTCAAGTTTGTGGATCGGCATTTTCAGCGAATTTTACTCTGAAAAAGCACATGACAACACACACAGGAGAGAAGCCATACCCTTATCAAGTTTGTGGCTCAGTATTTTTGAAGAGTTCTCATCTAAATGGTCACATTAGAACACATACAAGAGATAAACAATATTCTTGTCAAGTTTGTGGATCTGCATTTTCAAAGAATTCTCAACTAAAAAATCACATGCGAACACATACAGGAGAGAAACCATATTCTTGTGAAATTTGTGGCTTTTTATGCTCAAGGAACTCTGATATAAACAGGCATATGCGAACACACACAGGAGAGAAACCATATTTTTGTCAAGTTTGTGGATCTGAATTTCCATACAGTTTTAGTCTAAAAAGGCACATGCGAACACACACAGGGGAGAAAGCATATTCTTGTCAAATTTGCGGATCTGAATTTTCAGAAAATTCGTCTCTAAAAAGGCACATGCGAACACACACAGGAGAGAAACCATACCCTTGCCAAGTCTGTAGGTCTGCATTCATACAAAAGTCTCATTTAACAAAGCACATGCGTTTACACTTACAATAGATCAACTGAATGTCTTCTAGACACCATTCTCGTGTGTATTCAGTCTATCTGTATAATGGTTTGCATAGCACCCTGATAGTGTTGTAAAAATGACAACACGGTATCTTAGGAAAATATAATATGTATGTTTATTTGTCGGTGACTGTAGGGGTGGTGGTCGGAGAGGCTTTGTGCACAGGGAACTAAACAGTTGATTCTCTCCAAGGTTCGATCGTCAACTGACTTTCAAGTTTCGGTTTGTTATTATATAACAATTTCGACGACCTCATCGAGGTTGCACTCGGTGACGGCTTGCACTCATTTGACAATACAACAAATCTGTCTATCTTTTCTTGGCATGATACATTTGCACCTGGTGAAATGGCCTTTAACCCTTCGGACATATCTCTTTCTTTTGACATTGGGTTCTTACCGTTTAAGTGATTTAATTGCAGGTGCATATCTTGTTGTCAACATGATTTTACATCATGACAATTGATCCGTCTATGTCGCTTCTACGTTGCAGGTGTTTCATGTTTTGGTCAGTGTTTCTTATCAAAACTTACCTTCATGTCATTCGATAGTTACCTCTTCCTGTGCAGCTGTTTGTCTGGTTGTGAGTTTTATTTTCTTTTCAATTAACTTTTGGTCATCCGATAATTATCTTATCTTTTGACAATCGCCAGGTGCATCTGTTTTATCAACAACTTTTCCATACACAGACTTCAGATATGTAACAATGGGACTTCATATACGAAGAGAACCATCAAGAACGTTTCCCTGTGTTGCCTATGGGGCAGCCCCTTTATAATTATATTGGAGCTTTGAATAACAAATAAGATGACATTGACAATGAAGAACTGATCAATAGAATGAATAGCTACAAGACTAAATAACCTGTTTACCTATGGAAGTAAAACAACAAACAAGGCAGAGTTCAACCAGGATCGGCCATCCAGCCTTTATTAAAAATGTGCTGGCCCACTATCTCTACCATGTGCAGCAAATAAAAAAGAAAAATAAGCTGCCTAAAAGCGAAGCCAGAAGAAGGTGATATTTTTGCTACCACTCCTCTCCGTTTGCAAAATGGATCAATACATTAAAAAAATTCTGGCTGAAGAAATCGAAGAATCTGTCCATCCCTGTTGAAACATTCTACATTTCAAGTATATTTGGTTACAAGTTAGGCACATGCACACTTGAGAAAACTACAGAGAATTACGGCAACCCAGAAACTTTTATAGTGAGAAAGACAATCATGCTAATTGTATTCGAATTAGCGTCCGTTTTTCATGTTGGCATGTGTTGGACGGTTTTCAGATATTAACTTATCTCTGACCAGGTCTTTATCCCTCTATATCTCAAGTTCATTATCTAAACTTCGACCACTGTTTTCTTTGATCCTCTCTTGTGAAATAACTTTGTACCTCAACTGCTTTACATCTAATAACAGAAAAAACTCTCATTCATATTTTCAACCTGGACAAAGTCTTCTGTTTTACCAACATTTTATTTATACATTACATATTTAATTCTCTTTATGTAATGTATACCTCCGACTAACCCAATTAGTAACGAAATGAAACCCTTCACTGTATATGTCTGCAGATGTCTGAAACATTAGTTTCCTTGGATGTCTTACTTTTGGAATACCCTCCCTGCTCTTTTATTTTCCCGACTCTTCAAAATTCACATGTAGAAAAATCTTATTATGGAACTCTCCACTTAGGATTTCTCCTATAAATCTAGCACCTCATCAGAGTAGCATCTTTGGTCTCATTGAAAATATTCCTTGTTAGATGTAAATAAAGATTAATAAAAAAAAGATCAACATGCTTTAGATGATGGAAAGATATTCTTGTTATGTTTTACGTGATGGAAACATATTCTTGTGATGTTTTACATGATGGAAACATATTCTTGTGATGTTTTACATGATGGAAACATATTCTTGTGATGTTTTACGTGATGGAAACGTATTCTTGTGATGTTTTACATGATGGAAACATATTCTTGTGATGTTTTACATGATGGAAACATATTCTTGTGATGTTTTACATGATGGAAACATATTCTTGTCATGTTTTACATGATGGAAACATTTTTGTGATGTTTTACATGATGGAAACATATTCTTGTCATGTTTTACATGATGGAAACATATTCTTGTGATGTTTTACATGATGGAAACATATTCTTGTGATGTTTTACATGATAGAAACATATTCTTGTCATGTTTTACATGATGGAAACATATTTTTGTCATGTTTTACATGATGGAAACATATTCTTGTGATGTTTTACATGATGGAAACATATTCTTGTCATGTTTTACATGATGGAAACATATTTTTGTGATGTTTTACATGATGGAAACATATTCTTGTGATGTTTTACATGATGGAAACATTTTTGTGATGTTTTACATGATGGAAACATATTCTTGTGATGTTTTACATGATGGAAACATATTCTTGTCATGTTTTACATGATGGAAACATATTCTTGTGATGTTTTACATGATGGAAACATATTCTTGTGATGTTTTACATGATGGAAACATATTTTTGTGATGTTTTACATGATGGAAACATATTCTTGTCATGTTTTACATGATGGAAACATATTCTTGTCATGTTTTACATGATGGAAACATATGCTTGTCATGTTTTACATGATGGAAAGATATTATTGTGATGTTTTACATGATGGAAACATATTCTTGTGATGTTTTATATTCTTGTCATGTTATGAACCTACATCATATGTGTCTTCCAGTTCAGCTGAAATTTAATTGCCAGAAGATCTCTTCTGGAATTTGTTGCAAACATGATGAAAAACATATTTTAACACTAATAAACACTTGACTACGGAAGTTCACTTCAGTTAAAAGTGTCAAATCCGAAAACACTTCAATCTAAATAAAATTGTAGAATCGATAGGAACTGTTTTCTTTTTAAAATTTTAGACTTGTATACGTTTCAAGTTATCTTGTTTCGTATAAGATTTCAAGCCACCATTAACGATGTTTTAAATATCTGCTTGACTTGTAAGCTTGGTGCTGATTGGAGGAAACGTTAATTTTGTATTCTTTGATGCAATATGTATATAGGAGGAATATGTGACTCTTGTGTTTTCGTGTCTTTTTACCCGGTCAATAGATACAGTTTCTTTTTTACCACGGATGTTTAGTGTGAATAATATGTGCACGCGACAAGGACCAGTGTAAGGTGGAGTAAAAGGGGCGTTAATAGTCTTTTCTCAGCAAAAACGTGAGTCCACGAAGAAATGTCTTTAGGAACCGAAGATTTTGCAGTTTGCTGCCTAGAGTTGATAGGTCGGAGCTTATTAAAATAAGCTTGCAATCTGTCTGTGTACAGAGCTGTATCTGTTGCCGTTAAATCTATCGGTGTCAGCATCTGACTCAGCAACAATAGAGGTACTCCATAGACAAGTTCAGCTGGCGAGTATCCGATGTCCTCTTTGTTCGCTGCGCGACAGCCAAGAAGGACAATAGGTATGTATTCGCTCCATTGCTGTTGGTCAGGATAAGCACGAAACGTGGTTTCAATTGACAGTGGAAGCATTCTATCATTCCGTTAGAAGCTGGTTGATAGCTAGTAGTATGGATACATTTAATCCCTATAATCCTAGAAAGTTTTTGCAATAAGTGGGATTCAAACTGTCTACCACGGTAGGTGCTAATATTTGTGGGAACTCTGTAATATAAGAGCTTGCGCTACAGATTCAGCCGTAATACCTTTTGGGAAGTGCTTCAGGCCACTGTGTAAAGCAGTCTATACAGTTCAGAAGATAATTAAATCACTGACTGACTTGGCATGGTCCAACCAGATCAATGTGAATATGGCTGGACACAGCGTCTGGAGTGCTGAATGTTCCAGGCGGTGCATGAATATGCTTGTGCACCTTTGACTTTTGGTGGATACACAAAAACGTTTCCAAGCAGTGATGTCGCGCCTCATATTCGGCCAGAAAAATCTAGACGAAATCAGCTTCATTGTGGATTTGAGTCCGGGATGTGCCAAGTTGTGAAGGGCATCAAAGACAACCCTACGATGAGTCAGTGGAACAAAAGGGCGGGGTGAATCTGTTGAAGTGTCACAGATGATCTGCATGTCCGAAGTGGGCACGGGTAGGTATGTAAATTTGAAAATTGAAAACTCAGGTGACGACAGATCCAGAGTGTCCAGACGTGTCTGGTCTAAAGTCACCTGTTGTATGTCAATAGCCGTAAATGAGGATAGAGAATTTATAGAAATGCGTGGCAAGGCGTCTGCTGCAGCATTCTATTTACGAGAGATATGTTGGATATCAGTAAATTGTGAAACAAAGTTCAAGTGGCGGGTTTCACGAGGAGAATATTTTTCTGGCTTAGCACGCAGTGCATATGTAAGCGGACGGTGATCAGTGTAGATCACTAATTGATGGATCTTGAGTGAATGCTGAAAGTGTTTCAGTTCGAGGTACATTGCAAGGAGTTCATGACCAAACGGTTGTAACGTTGTTCTGTCGGTTTTAGTTGTCTCGACAAGAATTCGAGAGGTTGCAGTTCACCTTGGTGCTGCTGTTGAAACACTGCACCTACATCTGTGCCCAATGCATCAACGACCACTGAAAACTCGGCATCGAACTCAGAATGTGCAAGCAAGAATGTTGTCGCTAGTTTTTCATTCACTTCATTGAGAGTTTGCAGCTAAATATCATTCAGTGAAATGTACTCATTTTTCTTTTCCTGTTACGTTATAGATCAGTAAGAGGAGACATGAGATCCGCACAGTGTGATAAAGCGTATGTAGTAATTTAACAGACTAGGGTACTGCTTTAGTTTGCGAAGTGAAGTGGGTTGTTGAAAGTATTGTAGAGCCGTAACTTTTTCAGCTAACCAGGGTATGCCTTCAAACTGGCCCAAGAAAACTAGTAACGAGACAAATTTATCAGAATTACTCCTCGCCTGGTATTGCTGAAACCGTTCGAAGAGTAGATTTTGATTTTGATAACCATGTGATATATTTGAATGTAAATGAACCAAAAAGAACTAAAATTAAAAGTAATTAAAAAAGGTGATTGTAATAATGATTTTTATTTTGATAATCATGTGATATATTTTAATATAAATGAACCAAAAAGAACTTAAATTAAAAGTAATTAAAAAGAGTGATTGTAATAATGATTTTTATTTTATAATCATGTGATATATTTAAATATAAATGAACCAAAAAGAACTAAAAGTAAAAGTAATTAAAAAAAAATGATTGTAATAATGATTTTTATTTTGATAATCATGTGATATATTTAAATATAAATGAACCAAAAAGAACTAAAATTAAAAGAAATTTAAGAAGGTGATTGTAATAAACTCTTTTATTTTGATAATCATGTGATATATTTAAATATAAATAAACCAAAAATGACTAAAATTAAAAGTAATTAAAAAGAGTGATTGTAATAATGATTTTTATTTTTATAATCATGTGATATATTTAAATATAAATGAACCAAACATAACTAAAATTAAAAGTAATTAAAAAGAGTGATTGTAATAATGATTTTTATTTTTATAATCATGTGATATATTTAAATATAAATGAACCAAAAAGGACTAAAATTAAAAGTAATTAAAAAGAGTGATTGTAATAAAGATTTTTATTTTTATAATCATGTAATATATTTAAATATAAATGAACCAAAAAGAACTAAAAGTAAAAGTAATTAAAAAAAAGTGATTGTAATAATGATTTTTATTTTGATAATCATGTGATATATTTAAATATAAATTAACCAAAAAAGACTAAAATTAAAACAAATTTAAAAAGGGGATTGTAATAAACTCTTTTATTTTGATAATCATGTGATATATTTAAATATAAATGAACCAAAAAGAACTAAAATTAAAAGTAATTAAAAAGAGTGATTGTAATAAAGATTTTTATTTTCATAATCATGTGATATATTTAAATTAAAATGAACCAAAAAGAATTAAAATTAAAAGAAATTTAAAAAGGTGATTGTAATAAACTCTTTTATTTTGATAATCATGTGATATATTTAAATATAAATAAATAAAAAATGACTAAAATTAAAAGTAATTAAAAAAGTGATTGTAATAAAGATTTTTATTTTTATAATCATGTGATATATTTAAATATAAATGAACCAAACAGAACTAAAATTAAAAGTAATTAAAAAGAGTGATTGTAATAATGATTTTTATTTTGATAATCATGTGATATATTTAAATATAAATGAACAAAACATAACTAAAATTAAAAGTAATTAAAAAGAGTGATTGTAATAATGATTTTTATTTTTATAATCATGTGATGTATTATAATATAAATGAACCAAAAAGAACTAAAAGTAAAAGTAATTAAAAAAAAGTGATTGTAATAATGATTTTTATTTTGATAATCATGTGATATATTTAAATATAAATTAACCAAAAAAGACTAAAATTAAAATAAATTTAAAAAGGGGATTGAATAAACTCTTTTATTTTGATAATCATGTGATATATTTAAATATAAATGAACCAAAAAGAACTAAAAGTAAAAGTAATTAAAAAAAAGTGATTGTAATAATGATTTTTATTTTGATAATCATGTGATATATTTAAATATAAATGAACCAAAAAGAACTAAAATTAAAAGAAATTTAAGAAGGTGATTGTAATAAACTCTTTTATTTTTATAATCATGTGATATATTTAAATATAAATAAACCAAAAATGACTAAAATTAAAAGTAATTAAAAAGAGTGATTGTAATAATGATTTTTATTTTTATAATCATGTGATATATTTAAATATAAATGAACCAAACATAACTAAAATTGAAAGTAATTAAAAAGAGTGATTGTAATAATGATTTTTATTTTTATAATCATGTGATATATTTAAATATAAATGAACCAAAAAGAACTAAAATTAAAAGTAATTAAAAAAAAGTGATTGTAATAATGATTTTTATTTTGATAATCATGTGATATATTTAAATATAAATGAACCAAAAAGAACTAAAAGTAAAAGTAATTAAAAAAAAGTGATTGTAATAATGATTTTTATTTTGATAATCATGTGATATATTTAAATATAAATTAACCAAAAAAGACTGAAATTAAAACAAATTTAAAAAGGGGATTGTAATAAACTCTTTTATTTTGATAATCATGTGATATATTTAAATATAAATGAACCAAAAAGAACTAAAATTAAAAGAAATTTAAGAAGGTGATTGTAATAAACTCTTTTATTTTGATAATCATGTGATATATTTAAATATAAATATACCAAAAATGACTAAAATTAAAAGTAATTAAAAAGAGTGATTGTAATAATGATTTTTATTTTTATAATCATGTGATATATTTAAATATAAATGAACCAAACATAACTAAAATTGAAAGTAATTAAAAAGAGTGATTGTAATAAAGATTTTTATTTTTATAATCATGTGATATATTTAAATATAAATGAACCAAAAAGAACTAAAAGTAAAAGTAATTAAAAAAAAGTGATTGTAATAATGATTTTTATTTCGATAATCATGTGATATATTTAAATATAAATTAACCAAAAAAGACTGAAATTAAAACAAATTTAAAAAGGGGATTGTAATAAACTTTTTTATTTTGATAATCATGTGATATATTTAAATATAAATGAACCAAAAAGAACTAAAATTAAAAGAAATTTAAGAAGGTGATTGTAATAAACTCTTTTATTTTGATAATCATGTGATATATTTAAATATAAATAAACCAAAAAAGACTAAAATTAAAAGTAATTAAAAAAGTGATTGTAATAAAGATTTTTATTTTTATAATCATGTGATATATTTAAATATAAATGAACCAAACAGAACTAAAATTAAAAGTAATTAAAAAGAGTGATTGTAATAATGATTTTTATTTTTATAATCATGTGATATATTTAAATATAAATGAACCAAACATAACTAAAATTGAAAGTAATTAAAAAGAGTGATTGTAATAATGATTTTTATTTTTATAATCATGTGATATATTTAAATATAAATGAACCAAAAAGAACTAAAATTAAAAGTAATTAAAAAGAGTGATTGTAATAAAGATTTTTATTTTTATAATCATGTGATATATTTAAATATAAATGAACCAAAAAGAACTAAAAGTAAAAGTAATTAAAAAAAAGTGATTGTAATAATGATTTTTATTTTGATAATCATGTGATATATTTAAATATAAATTAACCAAAAAAGACTAAAATTAAAACAAATTTAAAAAGGGGATTGTAATAAACTCTTTTATTTTGATAATCATGTGATATATTTAAATATAAATGAACCAAAAAGAACTAAAATTAAAAGTAATTAAAAAGAGTGATTGTAATAAAGATTTTTATTTTCATAATCATGTGATATATTTAAATATAAATGAACCAAAAAGAACTAAAATTAAAAGAAATTTAAAAAGGTGATTGTAATAAACTCTTTTATTTTGATAATCATGTGATATATTTAAATATAAATAAATAAAAAATGACTAAAATTAAAAGTAATTAAAAAAGTGATTGTAATAAAGATTTTTATTTTTATAATCATGTGATATATTTAAATATAAATGAACCAAACAGAACTAAAATTAAAAGTAATTAAAAAGAGTGATTGTAATAATGATTTTTATTTTTATAATCATGTGATATATTTAAATATAAATGAACAAAACATAACTAAAATTAAAAGTAATTAAAAAGAGTGATTGTAATAATGATTTTTATTTTTATAATCATGTGATGTATTTAAATATAAATGAACCAAAAAGAACTAAAAGTAAAAGTAATTAAAAAAAAGTGATTGTAATAATGATTTTTATTTTGATAATCATGTGATATATTTAAATATAAATTAACCAAAAAAGACTAAAATTAAAATAAATTTCAAAAGGGGATTGAATAAACTCTTTTATTTTGATAATCATGTGATATATTTAAATATAAATGAACCAAAAAGAACTAAAATTAAAAGTAATTAAAAAGTGTGATTGTAATAATGATTTTTATTTTTATAATCATGTGATATATTTAAATATAAATGAACCAAAAAGAACTAAAAGTAAAAGTAATTAAAAAAAAGTGATTGTAATAATGATTTTTATTTTGATAATCATGTGATATATTTAAATATAAATGAACCAAAAAGAACTAAAATTAAAAGAAATTTAAGAAGGTGATTGTAATAAACTCTTTTATTTTGATAATCATGTGATATATTTAAATATAAATAAACCAAAAATGACTAAAATTAAAAGTAATTAAAAAGAGTGATTGTAATAATGATTTTTATTTTTATAATCATGTGATATATTTAAATATAAATGAACCAAACATAACTGAAATTGAAAGTAATTAAAAAGAGTGATTGTAATAATGATTTTTATTTTTATAATCATGTGATATATTTAAATATAAATGAACCAAAAAGAACTAAAATTAAAAGTAATTAAAAAGAGTGATTGTAATAAAGATTTTTATTTTTATAATCATGTGATATATTTAAATATAAATGAACCAAAAAGAACTAAAAGTAAAAGTAATTAAAAAAAAGTGATTGTAATAATGATTTTTATTTTGATAATCATGTGATATATTTAAATATAAATTAACCAAAAAAGACTAAAATTAAAACAAATTTTAAAAGGGGATTGTAATAAACTTTTTTATTTTGATAATCATGTGATATATTTAAATATAAATGAACCAAAAAGAACTAAAATTAAAAGTAATTAAAAAGAGTGATTGTAATAAAGATTTTTATTTTGATAATCATGTGATATATTTAAATATAAATGAACCAAAAATGACTAAAATTAAAAGTAATTAAAAAAGTGATTGTAATAATGATTTTTATTTTTATAATCATGTGATATATTAAAATATAAATTAACTAAAAATAACTAAAATTAAAAGAAATTTAAAAAGGTGATTGTAATAAAGATTTTTATTTTTATAATCATGTGATATATTTAATTATAAATGAACCAAAAAGAACTAAAATTAAAAGTAATTAAAAAAGTGATTGTAATAAAGATTTTTATTTTTATAATCATGTGATATATTTAAATATAAATGAACAAAACATAACTAAAATTAAAAGTAATTAAAAAGAGTGATTATAATAATGATTTTTATTTTTATAATCATGTGATGTATTTAAATATAAATGAACCAAAAAGAACTAAAAGTAAAAGTAATTAAAAAAAAGTGATTGTAATAATGATTTTTATTTTGATAATCATGTGATATATTTAAATATAAATTAACCAAAAAAGACTAAAATTAAAATAAATTTAAAAAGGGGATTGAATAAACTCTTTTATTTTCATAATCATGTGATATATTTAAATATAAATGAACCAAAAAGAACTAAAAGTAAAAGTAATTAAAAAAAGTGATTGTAATAATGATTTTTATTTTGATAATCATGTGATATATTTAAATATAAATGAACCAAAAATGACTAAAATTAAAAGTAATTAAAAAAGTGATTGTAATAATGATTTTTATTTTTATAATCATGTGATATATTAAAATATAAATTAACTAAAAAGAACTAAAATTAAAAGAAATTTAAAAAGGTGATTGTAATAAAGATTTTTGTTTTTATAATCATGTGATATATTTAATTATAAATGAACCAAAAAGAACTAAAATTAAAAGTAATTAAAAAGGTGATTGTAATAAAGATTTTTATTTTTATAATCATGTGATATATTTAAATATAAATGAACCAAAAAGAACTAAAAGTAAAAGTAATTAAAAAAAGTGATTGTAATAATGATTTTTATTTTGATAATCATGTGATATATTTAAATATAAACTAACCAAAAATGACTAAAATTAAAAGTAATTAAAAAAGGGATTGTAATAAAGATTTTAATTTTTATAATCATGCGATATATTTACATATAAATGAACCAAAAAGAACTAAAGTTAAAAGTAATAAAAAAGAGTGATTGTAATAATGATTTTTATTTTGATAATCATGTGATATATAGTGGTTGCTAGGGTAGTAATGTAGTGTTTTGGGGGTATCTAAATGTGGTGTGGGCGTGTTTAAAGGTTCCTTGAGTCATTCCGATGTAGATTTCCCTCTTCTTGATAGCCACACCGGATATGGCTTTGGCTTCGCATACAATGGAACTGATTGTGCATCGTCCTCCTAAAGGGCATACTTCCCCGTTGTGCATGATCAGTTGGGGGGAGGGGGTTTGTTCATGGGGTCCGTTTACAGGCTAGAATGGATCCTACGGATGGAAAGCAAGAATAACTAGCTTATTTCATTGTGGAAAGTGTTTGAGAAACTGCAAATAATTACTGCAGTTTATTATTTTATAGAGATTCGAAAAAGAAAATTTTCTCTTTTTTTCCAATTTTTTAACGTTTACCATTATTTTACGTAAACAATTGCGAATAAGACATCGGCAGTTATTTTTATTATTTATTTCAATATAATGTAATGGAAATAACATTAATTTTGTGCAAAAAAAAGCAGAATTATTTGATTTCGCGAATTCTCCCTTTTTTAGTTAAAAGAATTAACGTTAAATAATCAGAAACATTTATTCTATCATTATTCATTTATAATTGAAAATAGAATGATAGAATTTAATCTATTGAAGAGTTAATTTAACCCAAATCGAATATTTTTCTTTAATTAGTATGTTTATTCTGTTGAAAAATCTTTTCGAGTGTTAGAAAGGGAAAGGGGCGAATAGGAGAAAAGTAGTGATAGTTAGTCGTTGGAGGTTGTTGTTTTGCGAAATACTGCAAGTTTACGACTCTCCGTAGAAACAGGGAGTTTATTTACAGAGTTGTTTGAATGAAGACTAATCTGTGAGGTAGACATAGGAATAAAGTCACAATAATCAGAACAGGTTAACAATACTTTTCAAGAAAAAAAACAGGATAAGAGTGGTTTTCAAGTATAAGACTAATCCGGAAATAGGATCAATAGAAGAAACAAGGTAACACTGAAATTCTTTTATAGTGTCGTCTGCTCGCCCTGATTACTTGCTCAAAGAAGGTCTTCACCTGAAACTTCGGCACTTCTGGTCGTCAGTTTTTATTTTATTTAAACTTTAATTAAAGTCTTTATATAATACTAGAAAGTTCATGTTTAAATAATTATTAATATGAATTTTTAAATCTGCATACACGACATGCAAAGCACCTCATTCTTTTTCCTGATGGTGAGTGTTCCTCTTTATTGTTACAATTACTTCATTAGAAAATAATTTAATATCATGTTCTACGTACGCCATTATTAAAATAGTAAACCTTAGAAATAAATAAAATATATAAAATCGACTCTAATTCTGAAAGTGATCGGTCTTGTTGTCGAAATGTATTTGTGTTAATTTTTCGTTTTTTTGTCAAGTTGCTTTTTTGGTCACCATCTTAAATGTTCATCTCGACTAACGTAAATACGTCAGTAAACTTTTCAAAGTAATATTAATCATATTAATATTTCTAATGATTACTTTTTTAAGAACTTTTATATCATCTTTCCTTAAATACCGGTTTAAACTCTAATCTATCTCTAAAACTCGTGAGATGAAATAATTCAACGTTATTTTAATTGTATAACACAAAAAGATTGGGAAAACATTCTCATGAAAAATTACTATATTTTAATACAAAACGATTTTATCGCCCAAATTACTTTGTTTATTCTTAGGTCTAATTTTCGGTCTTTTAAAAATTTGTTTACATAACATGAAATTTAAACATTTCAGTTTTTATCAGGTAAAATTTAATTAAATTTAATTTACAACAAATTATTATTGCATTATTAAAACAAGGATTTAAGATGATGTCCTTCATCTGACCCCACAAAAATAGTAAAATATTGAAATAAATAAAGTTAAACTTAAGTGACTTTTATTTCTTAATGTGACAGATACTGATTTTATATAATATGTTTCACCTAAGTTCTTTTCTGCGAATCTGCTTTTCTGGTCACCATCTTGAATTTTCATCTCGACTAAATACAACACTGAGATTTATTAGTTGAATAACAAATAAAATTACTAAATTAAGTCCAAGTTGGGATTAATTTCAAGTTGTAATTACTTCCGAGTTGTAGTTAATTCCGTACCCCGAATTTTCCATTCGATAAGTCATATCACTCTGGCAAACACATCACTGATAATTTAAAAGTAAGTATAATGTTTCTTAAATTTCTTTCTTTTTTTTTTTTTAAATAATTTCCTCATCAGCTTTTTCGTAATCAGGAATGTGATCGATATTGTCATAACATATTTTTTTACTTTGTAGTTTTCTGCGAAGCTGCTTTCTGGTCACCATTTTGAATTTTCATCTCGACTAAATACAACACCATCTTTTAAATGTAAGTATAATGTTTTATTAATGTCTTTTTTGTTTGTTTTCTTTTAACACTGTCTTTGTCTCAAAATATTACTTTAAACTCTAATCTAGCCGTAAAACTCATAAAATAAAATAATTCAACCTAATTTTGCCGTATTATCCAGAAGAAGTTTTAGCTCTCCATTTTGTTGAAATATGCGGCAGCACTTTTATCCCCCGCCCAACGCCGCCCAGACCCCCGGCGCCAGCATTTTGACTCACGTAACTCAATCGTAGTCACTTATAAACAGAATATTCTTCGTTATTAACACTTAGCATATATCCCCCCCAATACATTTTTTTTGTTTATGAATTATTTACCTTACAAAATAGAATGAAGATTGATGTATTTTTGCCCACCGCCGCCCACTGCCGCCCAGACCCCGGGCGCCAGCATTTTGACTCAATCGTAGTCACTTATGAACAGAATATTCTTCGTTATTAACACTTAGCATATATCTCCCCTCCCAATACATTTTTTTGTTTATTAATTATTTACCTTACGAAATAGAATGAAGATTGATGGATTTTTGCCCACCGCCGCCCAGACCCCGGCGCCAGCATTTTGACTCAATCGTAGTCACTTATAAACAGAATATTCTTCGTTAGTATCACTTAACATATATCCCCACCCCAATACATTTTTTTGTTTATTAATTATTTACCTTATTTACTGGGCGGTGGTAGGCAAAAATCCATCAATCTTCATTCTATTTCGTAAGGTAAATAATTAATAAACAAAACAAATGTATTGGGGGGATACCTGCTAATTGTTAATACGGAAGACTATTCTGTTCATAAGTGACTACGATTGAGTCAGGTGAGTCAAAATGCTGGCGCCAGGCGTTGGGCGGGGGATAAAAGTGCCACCCGAAATGTTGAAATATGTTTATGAATACGATTTGATTTCGGCAAATCATATTAAATATTAATCAAACTGAATACATTAAAACAAAATCACTTAAAGATTCATTATGGAAATGTATTTACTTACATTTTAATTTTATAAATGAAATTTACTCAATAAAAGTTTAATGAAAAAGTTGATACTGGTACAGCTGTTGAACCAGACAAAACCGACTAAAAAGTCGGTTTTGTTCGGCATCTTCTGAAAAAATTTCATGAACATTATTATTTCAATTTTGTAAATCAATCATTTTCCCATAAGTTTAGGTTCTCTACTTTAGGACGAATTTTATAAATAAATGTAAATCATGATTTTTATGCTTTATCACCATTTATCGGAGTTGCAGCACTCGACCTTGTTGAAAGATTTATTTTTATAAGTTTAATTAAAACAGAGTTTTAAATTAAGAAAAAATAAATTGCATAAGTTTACCATCTCGATCAATTCTAAGATGGCGTTTTACTTTTCTGGTCAACATTTTACATTTTTACATTGACTCAAGTGACCCTATATCGTAACTTTTAATTTGAAATTTTAATTGTGTTGTTGTTGTTGTTATTATTATTATTATTATTATTATTATTATTATTATTATTATTATTATTATTATTATTAATGATGTTGTTGTTGTTATTGTCGACTGATTAGGAGTTCTCACACAAGTTATCATTAGTGATTGTTCTCTGATAATAACCGGTGGTGTTCCCTCGCATATGTGTGACATAAAGTCTCCCCAACCATCCTAATAATTCACGACTATTTTGTGTAGTGTCAGCCGAGGCTTTTGCCATCACTTTTTTTCGGGAGTAGGTAAGAGTGGGGACAGTTTATTAAATTTCTAATAGTTTCAGTTCCCTTGGGTCCATGTGTTGCTGTTCTTTTTGTCTTTTGTTTTATTTGTATTGTAACTAGTTTGCGAGTTGGTTTCCGTATTCGAGAATTTCTTTTATTATTTTAGTTGTGTTCATCATTGTCGTCCATTGTTTGTCTCAGTCTGACATTTGATTCAAATTTCTCCCAGTCTTTCGCCAACATTATCCGGTTATTATTGCTATTATATTGACTTTCTTCATGTTCTATACCCCTTCATTTGTTTGATACTCATGCTGTAGCCTGCAGCTACATCAAAGTATACAATTTTGGCAGTTTCTTCCCTCTTGTTAACTATTATGACATCTAGCCTGCTTGCTTGGATGACTTTATCTGTTTGTATGTCTATGTCGCAGGCGATTTTGTGATTTTCATTTTCCAGTACTGCCCCTGGTTTACGTCTGCACCATTTGGTTGCATGTTCAAAATGCAGTCCTTTGCATAGTTCCCAGTGTACGGTCTTCCTCATTCATTCGTGTCTGTTCTTGTTTTTTTTTCTTGCTAGATTGTTGCCACCATATATTATGTGATTTACTGTTTCATCTCTTTGTCCACATAGTCTGCATTTAGTGTTTTTCTACGTTTTGTATATACACTTTGTTATAGTTCGTTCTCTGCCTTCAACAAGTCGAAGGATGGAGTGTACATCCATATAAGAAACAGTGGCAGCCTCTTCAACTTTAAGGCTAAGACCAAAGTGGGGAAGGTACTTATACGCAAGATGCTTTTAGGTGATGATGCAGAACTGATGACACTCTGAAGAAGCATTGCAGCAACTCATCAATACTTTGCACATGCATGCAGAGGGTTTGGCATGATGATCAGCCTAAAAAAAAACATACATCATTGCCCAAGATGTAAGCAGCCAGGACATCACATACTTTGGCTCCACCCTGTCCAGCAATCTCTCCATTAATCCAGAGCTCTACAAATGTATCTGGAAAATGGCAACAGTAATATCTTACTTGGAGAAGAGAGTCTCGAACTACAAGATGCTGACTACAATACCAAGATGAAGGTGTACCAGGCTTGCATGCTCGTCATGGTGCTCTACAGTTGTGAATCATGGGCTCTCTACTCCTGCCAATATAAGATGCCCAACACCTTCACCTGCACAACATCTGGATAATCCTAGAAATAACCTGGCAGTATCACGTTCAAACACAAGCATCCTTAATTGGAGAGAAATCCCAGGTATGTTAGCTCTACTTACCAAATAACGACTCTGGTGACTTGGCGATGCTAGGCAAATAGACGATGGAGAAATTCCAAAGGATATCTACTCAGTGAGCTCATAACCACTTTCAACTTCTGATGTTTCTTCTATAGTTAGTTCTGTGATTTCATAGTTATTGTTCTTTTCAGTTTCAGTGTTTTTTTACCAGTACCAGTCTTCTACTAGTGGGTTTTGACGAAGTGACGTTTCTTGATAAGTTACAACATTTATATTTTGTTTGAATTTCATTAGTACGAGCTATGTTTGTATCCTCTTTTTAAAATCCGTCATGCGTGATATAGTTCGATTTGCTTTGTCGCATGTCCCATAAATATTTAATTGGCTTCTGAAAGCGTCTTTCTCAGAAATGTCTTCTGTAGTAGCATTCCATTACCAGTCTATTCTCTTTTGTTGTCTATTTCTTTCTATTCCTTTTTTTCATTAGTTCTTCTGTGCATTCCTGCTTTACTATATTTTGTCTGTCATTCTCGTACCTTATATTAGAGAGGTTACTTACCGATTTTTTGTCTGTGACCTTTTTTTACCAGAAATTAAATGAGCCAACATTCTCAGGATGCCGACCGGGTCTTTCATGTTGGCCAGTTATTATTATAATTTTATTAAATTATTTTTATGAGCTTACATTATGACTTCAGTTTTCGTATAAATATAACATAAAATTCTCACCTACTTACGAACAAATATTTTTTTAGCAGATGTAAAAGAAGGATATGTAAAAAATAAAGTTTTCTTAACCACTTTATAATTTCTAGATCAATTGTGAGTGTGCATATTATATTTGTTTAAAAAAATAATTACTAATTTTATTTGCCAAAAAAATAGCAGTGCAACAAGCTTATTATTACAATTTGTGGACGCATCTAAAAATACGGACCCCAGACTTCATTGTGACAGACTGACAACAGAACATTACTACTTCTAGAAATACATGACATATCTAAAAATGATTCGTCGGATCTCAGTGTGATAGATGTATGAACAGAAATATCGATAAATAGATTCATCGAAAAACGATACTTCATTCTTTATACTTACAGAAGACAAAGCTTCATATAAAAATACAGTATTCTCTAAAAAACCTATCCCAGTGTGACCAACCAATACAAAATTAGATTCCTATAGAGATGCATCTATAAATGTTATTTCTAATTTAAGCGTTGCAAACCTAAATATGACAGACCCGTGGAAGCATCCTTGAAACTTAAGCCTTACAAACCAGCCAACACACCATACTTCTTCGTATATGAATGTAAAGATGGTATTTTACATTTCAGCCTGTGAGGACATCTCATATTAATCCATTGACTCTTCACAATGTGTATCTAAAAAACTCACATGCGAACACATACGAGTCATAACACATTTGTGTCAAGTTTGTGGTTCTTCATTTTATAAAAATGTTACACTCAAAAACCGCATGTGAACTCACACAGGAGAGAAATAATATTTGTGTCAAGTTTGTTTCTTTGCCTTTTCAAAAAACTAATCTAATGCAAAAACACACAGGAGAAAAACCATATACTTGTGAAGTTTGTGGAAATGCATTTTCAGAGAATTCTATTCTAAAAACTCACATGCTAACACACACAGCAGGGAAAGCATATTTTTGTCAAGTTTGTGGATATTCATTTTCAAAAAATTATACTCTAAAAATGTACATACTAACACATACTGGAGAGATACCATAATCTTGTCAAATTTGTGGATCTGCATTTTCACAGAATAATAATCTAAAAAGGCATATGTGCAGACATATGGGAGAGAAACCATATTCTTTATTTGTTGTGTATAATTTACAAAGACAATGAGAAAGATGGCGACAGTGTGTTATCAAACTACTAACTAACCTTAAGCAGAGAGGAAGAAAGAGAGAGAAAGAGAAAAATAAAGAAAACACATGCACACACAGAGTGCATTGGTTACCTCTTTCTGTGCATGTTTTGGCGATTTAATTAAAACGGTTGAAATTAACAAACTGAAAATATGCGTGTTTACAACAAACGTATGAATGAAATGTTTAACATTTAACACTTTGATTTCAAGTATTTCGAGTAGCGAACTTTGCGAAGCAGAAGCGAGCTGCAAAGCCATCTAGTAAGTTATATTTACACATCGTAAGTTATAAAAATAAATTTAAATCCTTTTGCAAGACATTTGTTTTTTCTTTAGAAATACCTCAAAATGTGCACTCACTTACATACACACACTCTGCATATCAATAAATCAATATGGTAGAATATAATTATGAATACTTCAAAATGTGCACTCACTTACATACACACACTATGCATATTAATAAATCAATATGGTAGAATATAATTATGAATACCTCAAAATGTGCACTTACATACACACACTATGCATATTAATAAATCAATATGGTAGAATATAATTATGAATACCTCAAAATGTGCACTCACTTACATACACACACTATGCATATTAATAAATCAATATGGTAGAATATAATTATGAATACCTCAAAATGTGCACTTACATACACACACTATGCATATTAATAAATCAATATGGTAGAATATAATTATGAATACCTCAAAATGTGCACTCACTTACGTACACACACTCTGCATATCAATAAATCAATATGGTAGAATATAATTATGAATACCTCAAAATGTGCACTTACTTACATACACACACTATGCATATCAATAAATCAATATGGTAGAATATAATTATGAATACCTCAAAATGTGCACTCACTTACATACACACACTATGCATATTAATAAATCAATATGGTAGAATATAATTATGAATACCTCAAAATGTGCACTTACATACACACACTATGCATATTAATAAATCAATATGGTAGAATATAATTATGAATACCTCAAAATGTGCACTCACTTACATACACACACTATGCATATTAATAAATCAATATGGTAGAATATAATTATGAATACCTCAAAATGTGCACTTACATACACACACTATGCATATTAATAAATCAATATGGTAGAATATAATTATGAATACCTCAAAATGTGCACTCACTTACATACACACACTATGCATATTAATAAATCAATATGGTAGAATATAATTATGAATACCTCAAAATGTGCACTTACATACACACACTATGCATATTAATAAATCAATATGGTAGAATATAATTATGAATACCTCAAAATGTGCACTTACTTACATACACACACTATGCATATCAATAAATCAATATGGTAGAATATAATTATGAATACCTCAAAATGTGCACTTACATACACACACTATGCATATTAATAAATCAATATGGTAGAATATAATTATGAATACCTCAAAATGTGCACTTACTTACATACACACACTATGCATATTAATAAATCAATATGGTAGAATATAATTATGAATACCTCAAAATGTGCACTTACTTACATACACACACTATGCATATTAATAAATCAATATGGTAGAATATAATTATGAATACCTCAAAATGTGCACTTACTTACATACACACACTATGCATATTAATAAATCAATATGGTAGAATATAATTATGAATACCTCAAAATGTGCACTTACATACACACACTATGCATATTAATAAATCAATATGGTAGAATATAATTATGAATACCTCAAAATGTGCACTCACTTACATACACACACTATGCATATTAATAAATCAATATGGTAGAATATAATTATGAATACCTCAAAATGTGCACTTACTTACATACACACACTATGCATATCAATAAATCAATATGGTAGAATATAATTATGAATACCTCAAAATGTGCACTTACTTACATACACACACTATGCATATTAATAAATCAATATGGTAGAATATAATTATGAATACTTCAAAATGTGCACTCACTTACATACACACACTATGCATATTAATAAATCAATATGGTAGAATATAATTATGAATACCTCAAAATGTGCACTCACTTACATACACACACTATGCATATTAATAAATCAATATGGTAGAATATAATATTGAATACCTCAAAATGTGCACTTACATACACACACTATGCATATTAATAAATCAATATGGTAGAATATAATTATGAATACCTCAAAATGTGCACTCACTTACATACACACACTATGCATATTAATAAATCAATATGGTAGAATATAATTATGAATACCTCAAAATGTGCACTTACTTACATACACACACTATGCATATTAATAAATAAATATGGTAGAATATAATTATGAATACCTCAAAATGTGCACTTACATACACACACTATGCATATTAATAAATCAATATTGTAGAATATAATTATGAATACCTCAAAATGTGCACTCACTTACATACACACACTATGCATATTAATAAATCAATATGGTAGAATATAATTATGAATACCTCAAAATGTGCACTTACTTACATACACACACTATGCATATTAATAAATCAATATGGTAGAATATAATTATGAATACCTCAAAATGTGCACTCACTTACATACACACACTATGCATATTAATAAACCAATATGGTAGAATATAATTATGAATACCTCAAAATGTGCACTTACATACACACACTATGCATATTAATAAATCAATATGGTAGAATATAATTATGAATACCTCAAAATGTGCACGTACTTACATACACACACTATGCATATTAATAAATCAATATGGTAGAATATAATTATGAATACCTCAAAATGTGCACTCACTTACATACACACACTATGCATATTAATAAATCAATATGGTAGAATATAATTATGAATACCTCAAAATGTGCACTTACTTACATACACACACTATGCATATTAATAAACCAATATGGTAGAATATAATTATGAATACCTCAAAATGTGCACTTACTTACATACACACACTATGCATATTAATAAATCAATATGGTAGAATATAATTATGAATACCTCAAAATGTGCACTTACTTACATACACACACTATGCATATTAATAAATCAATATGGTAGAATATAATTATGAATACCTCAAAATGTGCACTCACTTACATACACACACTATGCATATTAATAAATCAATATGGTAGAATATAATTATGAATACCTCAAAATGTGCACTCACTTACATACACACACTATGCATATTAATAAATCAATATGGTAGAATATAATTATGAATACCTCAAAATGTGCACTTACTTACATACACACACTATGCATATTAATAAATCAATATGGTAGAATATAATTATGAATACCTCAAAATGTGCACTTACATACACACACTATGCATATTAATAAATCAATATGGTAGAATATAATTATGAATACCTCAAAATGTGCACTTACTTACATACACACACTATGCATATTAATAAATCAATATGGTAGAATATAATTATGAATACCTCAAAATGTGCACTCACTTACATACACACACTATGCATATTAATAAATCAATATGGTAGAATATAATTATGAATACCTCAAAATGTGCACTTACATACACACACTATGCATATTAATAAATCAATATGGTAGAATATAATTATGAATACTTCAAAATGTGCACTCACTTACATACACACACTCTGCATATTAATAAATCAATATGGTAGAATATAATTATGAATACCTCAAAATGTGCACTTACATACACACACTATGCATATTAATAAATCAATATGGTAGAATATAATTATGAATACCTCAAAATGTGCACTTACTTACATACACACACTATGCATATTAATAAATCAATATGGTAGAATATAATTATGAATACCTCAAAATGTGCACTCACTTACATACACACACTATGCATATTAATAAATCAATATGGTAGAATATAATATTGAATACCTCAAAATGTGCACTCACTTACATACACACACTATGCATATTAATAAATCAATATGGTAGAATATAATTATGAATACCTCAAAATGTGCACTCACTTACATACACACACTATGCATATTAATAAATCAATATGGTAGAATATAATTATGAATACCTCAAAATGTGCACTTACTTACATACACACACTATGCATATTAATAAATCAATATGGTAGAATATAATCATGAATTTCCGAAGACTTCTACCCGGTTACAAGTGACAACAAGAGAAAGATACTGTCATGGATTAAATATAGCAGTTTTTCAACAACACTTCCTTTGTGTAGGAAACATCAGTTACCTGGTTAAGGTAGCCTCTATGACTTTCGAAACTCTATGACTAAGTGTTTTGAAACACGGAAAAACCATGAGAAAGTTCCTGATCATAGATCTTTATCAACAGATCTTAAAGTGAATACGCAAATCCAAAATTCATATCTAGTCTGGGTAGATTCACGGTTATGTCGGTAATCTGCCTGAAAGTTGTCCAAGACACATGGGAGGTGTGGACATTACATTAAGACGTAAACTAGAAATCCGATCAAAATCTCTTTTGGTAATTACAAATGATAATGGTGAAAAGCTGGTAGCAATAGATTTAGTACTCATTTCATGGAAAGAACATTTCCAAGCTAATCTCACTGTTGCATTCTTTATGATGAAGCAAAGATAAACTCTTCGAGATCACCTTAATGTTGTGCAAGAATGATAAATATTCTCAATAAGCTCTATAGAAATTTGGAGATCGGAAAGACATAGATTTCTTGAATATGGTCATATCTCAATACATAAGAAAAGTGACGGATAATGAACAGAAAACTATCATGCAATCTATTTGTTACCAATTCCTGCCAAAGTATTAATGAAAATATGCATGGAATGTATGAAATAACAAATTGAAATGAAGCTGAGTGAAAGTCATTATGAATTCTAACCGGGACTTTCTACTGTGGATGCAATCTTTATTATATTATATTTTAAATCATTTTTAATTATACATCGCTTCACCAAAGATCAGCAATGGATAATAAACGAGTTACACAACAAGAAATGGTCAGTCAATGCTCACATGTATATTTGCACAGTTGTATCTAGTATTCACATGTTATGTGTGCATCAATACTTCTGTCTAAGATACATGCTGTTAAAACATCTGACTCCTAAAAAACAGGGAAAGAGAGTAAATACTATTCAAGGGAAGTGTCTCCCATACAGTCTTCTGGTTGGAGAACGTATTAATTACGATGCAGGGACGACAAATCTGCTCAAAAGAAAATACTTCATGAACATATAACTGCTACGAATGTATACATATATGTATATATATAGATATAAGAAGATATGTTTGTCTCCCATTACTTTCTTACATATATAGAAGAAGATATGTTGGTCTCCCATCTCCTTTCTTACACACACATATATATATATATATATATATATATATATATATATATATATATAAGCATGAATGTATACATATATGTATGCATTTTTGTTAACTCAATATTATATTAATCGAATAACAAAAAGAAATGTAGTTTGACTTGTAATTAAATATTGTAAGAATTATGTTTATATATAATTATTGATTGTATTAAATGCATGTATTGTTGTATCTTTGTGTAGGGTTTGTGTTCATCATTTACAAGTGCACCTTGTTATATAATTGCACTGCAACATGAAATAAATATCTACATTTTGGTATAGAAAGTCAAATCTATTGAGATAAGTCAAATATATTGTTAAAAATATTTTATATAGCCGTCCTGGGTGTAGTTTTACATCTTCTTTTGTCAGCACAGACAGAGTGCCGTGCTCTGACCCTCCTAGGGGGACCTCCACTTCCCCACCGTTAACGTCGCTTGATCAAACCCTATCTAGCCCCCCCTCGCTCGGAGCCAGTCCTCTCCCAAGATCATATCATTACATAGATTGTAGGGTATTTACATAGGGATCGTCTCTTAGGCTACTCCCTCTTCGTTGTCAGCATATCTCCCCACATGAGGCTATCTGAAATAGTTCCTCTTTCATATCATTACATAGATTGTAGGCCACATAATACGGGAAATTCTCCTTTGTATTTGCTACCTGCAAGGGCAACGATGCCATTCCGGACATTTGAATTTCCCTACCATCAGCCTGGTTTGCTATTATATCTGCGGACACAACATTTTCTTCATTGCATACCCCTGATAACTTTCGCGTCTATCATGGAGATCGAGCTCCATCATCGATCAGAGCCTTCACCTGTGTGGTTCCGACTAATGCATCACAGATAACTTCTCTCTCCTCCGTAAGCAGAGAGAATATCTGGGCTCTTCTCTCTTGTCTTGGAGCTCGTCCACCATGTTGTATATTTGAATGACAAACGTACGACTTACCTCGTGTGGGGAGCCGGGCACAAAGAGGGAAAAGAAAGAGAGGGAGCAATGCGTTTTATGGGAAGGTAGTACTTCCGGTGAAAACGGAAGTACTTCCGTCAGAAACGGAAGTGCTTCTGGAGGAGACGGATTGTGGGAAGGAAGGTGCACTATAAGAGCAGTCAATGTTTGGGTAAGGGGGCGAGCATTTTGCCTGAGCAACAGGTGGTCTAAAGTGATAGAAGGAAACAGAGAGAGAACGAAAGGGAAGGAGAGAAAGAGGAGTTTATTTTTATTTTTATTTCGAGTTGCTACCTACTGCCCGAAACTTAACAACACACCATATCCCGCCAATGTAGACATGGGAGATGGTAACAATAAACCCCCTCATACGTGTCGGTTATCCTAATGTTTCCATCCTTCTAGGTTGACTTTCGACCTGGACTCACTCTTCTTGATAGCTCCCTTACCTCAGAGATGTATGGCCCACCATGAGGGCAGTTCCTTCTCATGTGGCCAGTCTTTAAACACTACTTCAAGGTCGGGGTTCGACACAAACACCTTCTCATTGGAGTGTCCCTTACCTCAGAACTGTGTTGTCACCTATAAGGACAGTTCCTTCTTATGTGGGGGTCTTTCCACACTGCAAGCACTTACATTACCCACAGTAAATAGAATAAATTACCTCTTTTTATAGTATTATGCAGGGCTTAATAAAAATGACAACACATGTATCTTATGAAAATATAAGATGTATCTTTATGTGTTGTGACGATGAGGGTGGTGGTTGGAGAGGATTTGTGCACATAGAATCTGACGGTTGATTCTTGTCCGAGGCTCGATCGTCAACTGACTTCTTTCAATTTTCGGTTGTTATTATATAACAATTTCGTAGCCACTTCGACGACCTCATCGAGGTTGCACTCGGTGACGGCTTGAACTCATTTGACAATTCAACAAATATGTCTATATTTTCTTGGCATGATATAAGTGCACCTGGTAAAATGGCCTTTAACCATTCCGACATATCTCTTTCTTTAGAGATTGGGTTCTTACCGTTTAAGTGATTCAACCGCAGGTGCATATCTTTTTGTCAACATGATTTTACATTATGACAATTGATCAGTCTATGTCGCTTCTTCCGCTGCAGGTGTTTCATGTTTTGGTACAGTGTTTCTTATCCAAACTGCCCTTCATGTCATCCAATAGTTGCCTCTTCCTGTGCAGGTGTTTTTCTGGTTGTGAGTTTTATTTTATTTTCAAATAACTTTTTGGTCATCAGATAATTATCTTATCTTTTGACAATCGCCAGGTGCATCTGTTTTATCAACAACTTTTCCGTACACCGACTTCGGATATGTAACATTTTGCCACATGTCCAGCATGTGATCGATTTTGTCAGTATCAGAACATCCCCGACTGTGACCCGTTGACATTTTCCGAGTTTTTTCCACTAGTCTTGGTTTCATTTTCTAGTAACACTTTACTTATATTGGGTAGAATGAGAACATAAAATGTTATCATTTTTACAGTGGTGACCCCTTGGTTGCAGACTCGCAAACAATTGCTATTACATATTTTTTTTTGTGTTTTTAATTGCTTCGTTGAAAAGTCGGAAATATAATAAATGAATAAATAAATAAAAACGTAACTGCTTTATAAGTTAAATATACATATTCTCTCTCTCTCCTCCTTTTATTCATATACATGTATGTATTTATCTGGTCGAATTTATTAGGTTTATCTCATGTCTCAGCGACATAAAAGAACATTTTTCCTATCTCGCCATAGCCGATAAAGATACAATGAGTGCCATCTGCCCGACATTTTTTTAAGTGGCCCTCTAAAAAAACGCACAATGTGCGTATCATCTCCTTGGTTTCTTGAGATGGTGCGTGGCTCTACCACGTTGACTGCAACCACCGTAAAAAAAGTCAATAAAATATGTGAAATAAACGTTTCGTTGCTCAGTAAAAATGGCACAAGTGAATGAATAGGAAAAAATGGCACAAAGTAAGATTAATTCGGTAACGGGAAACTAGGATCGTGTTAGGAGGGCGGACTAGGCTCCTTCCCTTTTAGTTTCAAATACGGCGAAGGCCCCTTCCCCATATATTAAAAAGAAGTATTTACTCGGTTTTGAAGCAAATAAAATCTACTTTTCTAATTCATATTATAAATTTTTTTTTGTATTCTGTTGTTTTGAAGGAAATAAAATTGATTTTTTCTAAGTATTGGGGGGGGGGTGCTCGCCTATATAATTTAAATACTGGCTAAGCAACCCCTTAATATTTTAAAATTATTATTTACTCCCATGGTCAAAATGCAGAATAGTTAACGGTCGAGAAATTGAAAAAAAACAACAAAAAACAAATGACTTATATCAAAGGCAGAATAATTTAATTATCTACCGACTTGTATACATTTAACGTGCTGAAACTGTCTTCAATTTTAATTTCCAAAATATTATTTCGTTTAAAGCGATCTTTACTCACAAAACAAATGTCTGCTTGTTGCTTAACTCGAGAGGGGAAGCTACCTTCATGAGAGTTGTAAAGAAATATCAACTTACTACTACTACTACTACTACTACTACTACCCCTAAGTCCCAGTTGCACTCCCCTTCCCCCGAACTTACAATTAGTGGTAGTCAAAGTTATATTTTTTTACAATTTTTTAGGAACGAAGCTATTCACAGTTAAGCGACCATTTATTTCCCGAGAACATAAAAAATTGAAATGCACGTTAAAATTATACAGGTCGGTAAATAATTAAATTATATTTTTGTTTGGTATACGACATTTGTTTTTGTATTTTTTTTTGTTTGTTTACGATTTCTCGACTGTAAATTGTCTGCATTTTCACCATTTAAACTGTTGTTCCTATTTACATGCGCTCTGCGAGGGTAGAATTAAACGCAAGGTATTTTTTTTAATGGGGGGGGGGATCAAGCTTCCTCTAAAAGGACACGAAACATTATGTAATAATAACAACACTGATTTATTTACGTTAATGTTCTCTGTCACCGCTTGCAAATAAAACAAAACTGATGGTAAGAAAACCGCTTCAACATAACCGAATAACTAGTCTTATTTGTTATAATATCAAATATTACAGGAATTAGTAAAGAGACGACTGAAGACCAGACGGAAAACCGACAATAAATTGACGCTCTTCAATAAGTGAGGATAGAAAGATGACATTTTTCTTTTCTTTTTAATCGACGTCTTTTCACAAGGTTCAAACAACGAAGAGATTATCGCTGTTTAATCTTTTCTCAACTCCAGAAATCAGAAAAGATTAACCATTGTTTTTTCGTGTAAGTATTTAAAAGTTTATTTTACAAATGTAATTAACTAAATTCCTTTTTATGACGACTTTTAATACTATTAGAATTTCGTTGGTCTCTTTATTAAAGAATTGTTTTAATAATAATAATAATAATAATAATAATAATATATAAGTGGCCCCATCTCTATAATAAAAAAGGAAATAAAATTAATTTTTAGAGAAAATTTTTTCTTTTTTGTTAATCTGATATTCTCTCGAAACAATAACATTCTCGGATGTTCCCATTGAATCGATCGTCAACATTTAAAAAAAAGATGGCGGTGAAATATTTAATAGTTTATTTAATAAATATTTCACAACAGAGAAAATGTTTTCAAGAACATTTTTTGGGGAGGGAAATTATAGATATTTAAAAAGTTTTTTCATATGATGAGTTGAGTCCTAATTACTCGGTAAAATCCGCTAACAGCCGACACCCCCCCCCTAATATCTGAAACGGAAAATAGAAAAAATCAAAACAACAAAAAAAACAAACTCTTATTGATTTATTTTCAGTAGCATTTTTTGTTATTTTTTGTTTTGTTTGTTTAATTATTGTTTTCTAGCATTATTTTTTAACTCACGCTTTTTTGTGAATTGTGTTCTTCACGGATTGTTTGCTTTTATTGTTATTTTGGTCCTTTTTTGAGTTCATTTTATATATTGCTGACAAAGTGAAGAAAAATCACTTGTCGCGATTTTTTTCGAAATATTTCTTTGTGGGGTGGCACTTTTACCCCCAGCCCAGGCCGTCCACTGCCGCCTACCGCCGCCAAGTCCCCGACGCCAGCATTTTGGCTCACATGACTCAATCGTAGTCACTTATGAACAGAATAGTCTTCCGTATTAACAATTAGCATGTATCCCACCCCCCAATACATTTTTTTTGTTTATTAATTATTTACCTTACGAAATAGAATGAAGATTGATGGATTTGTATTGACACCTATTTGGTAAGTGGCTATATGGCACCTCTCAAAGACTTTGTGGCAGATGATGAGACGAACGGGCATTGAGGAAAAGTCCTAGCCTGTTTAGCTACCCCTTTTCTTTCTGGGTTCGTTCGGCTTACTCTCTCTTACTCTCTCCCTTTCTTTCTTTGTTTGACCCTTCTTCGCCTCTGAAGGGAGAAACTCGTGAAGTCTCGCAGAATCACGTTGGCCGAAGGATTTCGGCCAGCTTGACCACGCGAGATTTGAAGTCGATAAAAGAACACGTTTTCCTTTCCTCTTGCTCTTTTTCCTTCAGCGTCCGGAGACCAAGAACGCACAAAGAACTCTCGGCGATTCCCCCCCCCCCCCACCAGCTCGAACGAGCTGTGTGGAGGAGGAGGGGAAGAGAAAGGTAACCCTTTTGATTCAAAAAAATCTATCTATCAATTTGATGAACATTTCCTTTCATTCCCAACGAACTTTTTCCTTCACACATTCACCATTCACAAAATTGCCACCCAACTGACATTCAACACGCATCGCATCACACGCTACAATAATGAACTTATACTCTCTTCTAAATAGTAAATAAAATGTTTTGTTAATAAAATGTTATTCCTTTCCTTTTTTTTATTAACGCCTATTCGTATATGTGTATAGCTTCCTAATTCCTTCGCTTTCTTTAAGGTAAGTTTAAATAATGTTTTCTTCCTTCATCTTGTTTGTCTTAAACTGTTTTTATTTAATCCCCACGTGGTCCGATGGTGGAAGATTAATGGTGTGATAACATGCAGTTATAAAGGCATCTATCACACTACCTATGGTTGGGGGATTCATTATCGCAAAACCATTTGTCTGAAATCCTTCGCGACTGTGGTTAAAATACAAAAACCCTTTGTTCTTCTTTTGAATCTCCCGCCATAAACACGCTTCCACCCCGGCCATAATTGGTGACCTCTTCGACGTTAACACGCTAACAAAATCCTTCTACGATAACATAAATACAAATCCTTCTGATTAAATTGTAAGATACAAATAAATAAAAAATAAGATAACCATTTCTAAACTTAAAGACAAACAAATAAATTTAAATATTAATCTTATTTAGCGAAGGAAACTTAGAATAGAATACGGCAGTAAGTTAAACAAAAAAAAAACAAAAATTCATATACGAAGAAAATACAAGTCTACGAACTTAACAAAAAAAAATGAGCGTCTCACATCACAAAAAAAAAAAAAATCTCTTTCAACAAAAAAAAAAAAAAAATCTTCGTAAAACAAACAAAATTTCTTTTAACAACAAAAAAAAAAATCTTCGTAAAACAAACAAAATTTCTTTCAACAAAAAAAAAAAAATCCTTTTCATAAGACAAACAACAAAATTCCTTTCAACAAAAAAAAAAAAATCCTTTTTCATAGAACAAACAAAATCCCTTTCAACAACAACAAAAAAACAATCCTTTTCACGAAGCAACGCAAGAATCTTGAAAAACAAAAATCATTTCTAACAAAAAAAAACACAAGAATATTTTATTACAAAAAAAAAAAAACTTCTTTCAAAAACAAATTTTAACGAAACAAAAAACAAAAAAAACATCCTTTCACTGAACAAAGAAGGAAAGTGCTTTTCGCGAGACAAGGAGAGATGGGTCTACACAAAAAAAAAAAAAAAAAATCAAATCTCTCTACAAAAAACAGGAATCTTCCCACATGGCGCAAATATGCCGAACAATGAAAAATCCTGCCAAACGCCATTAAAAAAAAAATGGAGCTACAATGGGCATTACAAAAAAAAAAAAAATGTTTTTTTAATGAAAAGTTAACGACGTCAACCCAACAACCAAAAAAAAAAATAATAATAATAATGATGGTCCTATCAGTCGAGGAACAATGGAAGCAACAAAAGGCGCCAAGCGTTGAATCTCCCAAGCCAAATACAGCTTCGTGTGAGAAATCTACAACCTGAAAAAACCTGTATCAGCCAAAAGAATACTTGCACAAACGCGACCAAATTTCGACGCAAGCCTAAAGATTGTTTCCTAAAAATACCCAGCTTCGTCTAGAGACATTTCTTTCTCCTGATATTTTCTCAGCCCAAGAATCTCTAGGTGAACGCTAAGTTCCAACAAAAAAAAAAATACACATCCGAAAGCTAAAACTACAAATAATACCAGCTTCGCGTGGCGGAAAATCCCAATGTGCACAAAAATTAAAATTTCGCCCGCGAACGCTAATTTTGCTGGAACACCCATATAACTTCAGCTTCATCCATCCCGGAATGAACGCTAAATCCTCGCTGATAAAGATTGTTGTTATATATATAAATAAATAAAAGTAAAATTGAAATAGGGTAGTGTCTATCGGGTAAGCTCCGCTTACTGGTGGGGGACTATTGTGGCAGATGATGAGACGAACAAGCATTGAGGAAAAGTCCTAGCCTGTTTAGCTACCCCTTTTCTTTCTGGGTTCGTTCGGCTTACTCTCTCTTACTCTCTCCCTTTCTTTCTTTGTTTGACCCTTCTTCGCCTCTGAAGGGAGAAACTCGTGAAGTCTCGCAGAATCACGTTGGCCGAAGGATTTCGGCCAGCTTGACCACGCGAGATTTGAAGTCGATAAAAGAACACGTTTTCCTTTCTTCTTGCTCTTTTTCCTTCAGCGTCCGGAGACCAAGAACGCACAAAGAACTCTCGGCGATTCCCCCCCCCCCCACCAGCTCGAACGAGCTGTGTGGAGGAGGAGGGGAAGAGAAAGGTAACCCTTTTGATTCAAAAAAATCTATCTATCAATTTGATGAACATTTCCTTTCATTCCCAACGAACTTTTTCCTTCACACATTCACCATTCACAAAATTGCCACCCAACTGACATTCAACACGCATCGCATCACACGCTACAATAATGAACTTATACTCTCTTCTAAATAGTAAATAAAATGTTTTGTTAATAAAATGTTATTCCTTTCCTTTTTTTTATTAACGCCTATTCGTATATGTGTATAGCTTCCTAATTCCTTCGCTTTCTTTAAGGTAAGTTTAAATAATGTTTTCTTCCTTCATCTTGTTTGTCTTAAACTGTTTTTATTTAATCCCCACGTGGTCCGATGGTGGAAGCCTAATGGTGTGATAACATGCAGTTATAAAGGCATCTATCACACTACCTATGGTTGGGGGATTCATTATCGCAAAACCATTTGTCTGAAATCCTTCGCGACTGTGGTTAAAATACAAAAACCCTTTGTTCTTCTTTTGAATCTCCCGCCATAAACACGCTTCCACCCCGGCCATAACTTCATGGTAGAGTATTAAACCCTCTGGGGGGGGGGGGAACTTTTGTCTTTTATTACAGGCGCCTTAGCTCTTTCCAGGCAGTCACCGGGTCTCAGTATATCCCCACTGAAATAATAAATGTTTCAAATTCTTTAGACTTAGTGCTCTGAAATTAATTAAATGAATTTTCAATCTATGAAAAATTTTAATACTTAGGACTGCTAAACTATCTCTCAAATAGCAACCCCAAAAATCCATAATTATATCTGATATCTTTTGAAGGTTTTCCAAATATCTTCGATTAATAGACACACTTGACTTAATAATGACACAGATTTTTCTCGGCCCTCAACCTAGAATCAGAGTGTAGATTTAGAGTTATGAAAAAAATTTAATTTATCAACATTTTAGGGATATTTAAAGTAGATGGCCACTCGAGTATTGTGCTGACTGAAATGATTTTTCTCTAAGATTAGGATAGCCAAAAAAGAATCATCCAAGACAGGACCAGCGACCCCAGCACTTGATGACATAGTGCCTAATTTGTCAAAATATATATTTTACATTTTTTCACAAATAAATAATCCAAAGTTTAGTATTCCACTGAAATTGTTAAAGGAAACCTTAGTTGATGTGGAATTCTTGGAACATACGGAAATAAATATGTAAAAATATTGTTTACCGCTGAAATGTGTGTATATATGAATATATATATTTGTGTGTATGTATGTGTGTATGTACGTATGTGTATATATATGTGGGTGTACATGCATATATGTATATATGTGCAGGTATATGTATGTGTATATATATGTGTGTACATGTATGTATATACATGCATATATGTATATATGTACGTATATGTGTGTACATGTATGTATATATATGTATATATGTACGTATATGTGTGTACATGTATGTATATATATGTATATATGTACATATATGTATGTATATATATATGTGTGTGTATATATACTATATATATATGTATATGAGTGTATGTGCGTATATGTGTACGATTTCTCGACTGCTAACTATTCTGAACTTTTACCATTTACTCTGTTGTGCCTATTTAGTTGCCTTCCCACTAGGGCAGAGTTAAACACAAGGTTGGTTTTTAATCTGGAGAAAATGTAGCTCCCCAAAACGGGAACTCTGGATTGGAACAAAAATAAAATGCCTCAGTCTAGAGAACTTCTCCTTTATTGACCGAGGACAGAATAAAGTAAGTGCAACATTAGAACAGATACTGCAACACAAATTTAATTTTCACGAACGCGGTAACATATATATATATATATATATATATATATATATATATATATATATATATATATATATATATATATATAAATGGTAAAAATCTACAATGCCGTCTGGCCAATGCCCCACTTTTCATAAACCTACTAGCGATTTTCCAAACCCACTAAATCGGAAAGAAAATCTCCAGAAATCCGCTAACGCTAATGCTTTCTTTAAGTACGTAATTTCACCGAAAAGGTTTTGTTTTGCCATTTCAGTATATTCATAGAACATTTATTGAAGAAAATTCTTGCTTTTCTTTTTCTTTTTGTAGTCATTGTTTTTGCTGTTTTTTTTGTTCTGTGCGATTTTTAGTTTTATTTGATATAACTAACTGAAATATAAGTACCATTACTTCAAATCCAATAAATTTGGCATAATACATTGCAATTTTAGGATGAATTTGTATGTATGTGTATATGCATATATATGTGCATGTGTGTATATAGACCTGTGTATGTATTAGTATATATATAAAGACATATGTGTATGTATATACACATGTATAGGTATGTTTATACATACATATATATATATATATATATATATATATGTACATATATATATATATATATATATATATATGTACATATACATATGTATATATATATGTGTGTGTGTATGATTATGTATATACACATGCATATGTATATTTATGTATATATATATGAATATACAGATGCATATATATGTATATATACACATGTGTGTTTGTATATCTTTACACACGTGTATGTATGTATGTATATACACATGTGTATGTGTTTCTACATATATATACATATGTATGTGTATATACACATGTGTATGTATTTCTATATATATATACATATGTATATGTATATACACATGTGTATGTATTTCTATATATATACACAGGTGTTTGTATATATATATATATGTACACGTGTATGTGCGTATATATATATATATATATATATATATATATATATATATGTGTGTGTGTGTGTGGTATGGTCTGTAAAAGTCTGACAGGCTTGAAGATCCACACCCAAGCTTCTCAGACAGCCACCATATATATATATATATATATATATATGTGTGTGTGGGTGTAAATGATTCCATTAATTTCAAACACTTTATGACCGGGTAACCTGACATTCTTGAGTTCACTTATGTTTATCAAACCTTTTGCAATGTTCAAATTTGTGTTGACACCTATTTGCTAAGTGGCCATATAGCATCTTTTTGGTTGTATTAAATCGGCCAAGGACAATTTTTATTTTATTGCTGGCACACTTTGTCACTGCCCAACCAGGTTATCCAGTCATTGGCCGGCCAGTATTCTAGATTTTTACCATTATATATATATATATATATATATATATATATATATATATATATATATATATATATATATATTTTTTTTTTTTTGGCTTGGAACAAAGTGCAGTATTAAAAATTTGTTTAATTGAAAATTGGTTCAATTACTTTCAGAGCACTGATTTTAAAGAATTTGAAACATTTATTTTTTCAGTGGGGATATACTCAGAAGGGAAAATCCATCAATCTTTATTCTATTTTGTAAGGTAAATAATTAATAAATAAAAAAATGTATTGGGGTGGGATACATGCTAAATGTTTAATACGGAATACTATTATGTTCATAAGTGACTACGATTGAGTCACGTGAGCCAAAATGCTGGCGCCAGGGGCTGGGCGGCGGTGGGCAAAAATCCATCAATCTTCATTCTATTTCGTAAGGTAAATAATTAATAAACAAACTAAAAATGTATTGGGGGGATATATGCTAATTGTTAATACGGAAGACTATTCTGTTCATAAGTGACTACGATTGAATCATGTGAGCCAAAATGCTGAACCGGCGGCTGGGCGGCCTGGGCTGGGGGTAAAAGTACTACCGTTCTTTGTGTAAATTGTTATATTTAACGCCTAGTTGTTGTTATATTTTGGTTTGGAACTTCACAAACTACTTTTTTAACATTCTTGGAAAAGGGTCTACTAGGTACGTGCCAAAATAAATCTATATATATATATATATATATATATATATATATATATATATAGGTACGTGCAAAATCAATGGCCGATCCCCAAAATGTAAAATCATTTGACCCCCCCCCCCTTCACTCAAAAATTATCTAAAATTCAGGAAATCAACCAGTTTTGGTGAAATGTTCAATATTTATTAATCAACAATCACGGAATATAATGAAACCATTATCATGTTTTTTTTTAACTTAATGAAAAAGTATTATTGTTTTAAAACAAAATAAACCTTTACTAAAGTTATATTTTGATATATTAATAAAAAATGCTTGAATTTGTTATGTTGTTTATTACAATAAAGCATTGTAGATGTTAACAATTAAATAATTTAAAAAATATTTCGTATATATTACGAAAAAGGCCCCTAAATACCATGTTAATAAAACTACTCTAACTCGAAGAAATTAGCGATATTATAATTAAATAAAGCATTGTTTAATCAATATTTTCATTAAATAATAATATAATTGAAAAAAATATTTCATGTGATTTTAATGATTAGCGTTTCTTGGGAAAAAATGCGAAATAATTATATTTCCCTTTCATACATGAACGTGTCATCATCAACGCAATAAATATTTTTTATAATCTTGAAAATAAACAAATAAATTAAAATTTAAGAGTAAGGAAAGTAACGAAAAAAGAATTTTAAAAATTGAATAATTTCTACTAACAATCGATTTGCAGCGCTATGGAAGCCACGTTCTGTAATAAACAGGCGCGATTAAACCTCCCACCATTCACTCACACTACTCCCGTCAAAATATTAATTTCAGAGATTCAACAATTTCGTTAATTTCACAATTCATCGTCATTTATTTGGAAAGATAAAACGTAAGTTTGTATTTGCTTTGTACATTTTTCATTAATAAATATTAATTAAAAAGTTGAAAACAATTATTATTAATAGAATTCAAATATGACATTTTGGGAATCTTTTACAATGATCAGCAGAGTAAAAACGCTCAAAAAACAAATATTCAACAAATAAAAGTAACTGTAGGCGATAAAAGTTACTTTCAAACTTACCTGTGTCTTTTCCAACTATTAAAAATATTTTTTTAACCCGTTTCAATTGCTATTTATTAGAAATGTAAGTATTCGCCACACGAACATCGCACAAATGGCCGATTTACGTAATAATATAGAGGCCGGGCGGCCATTTTCTGTGTTGCCAAATTCGATGTTAAAAAAACAAGAATTTTTTTAACATCTTATAAAAACCCATTCATACTACGTAAAAATACAAACAAATTACATAGGTAAGTAGAAAAATCTCTATACTAGACATAAGTCAACTTTACTTGTTGCAAATTTATGTTTTTAAACCCTTTCTCGTTCTTTTTTTTTTACCCCGTTCGCGACTGTGCTGATCATTGTAAAAGATTACCGACATTTTCTTTCAAAATTAAATTCTATTTACTTATTAATAAATATTTTTTAATGTTTAAATTTTTTTCAATGAATATTTTCAGTGTAGTCATTGCCTTTAATTTACTTTTTCACACTTAAACAAAAATATTCTCAGCTTTATATTAAAAGAATGAATGTAATACATTTGTTTTCTTTGTTATATTAACATTATGCTTTTACCTTTCAAACAATCAAAAATTAAACGAAATCTGCTTTAAAAATTAAGAAAAGACACTTTTAAGAACTATAGTCAGTACAATCGGCGGCTATTGTTTGCACGTATCTAGGGTATACTATAGATATTTAGGATAGAATGAATATCAATTTTCATTTACAAACTTGTTATAACTGTATTTTAGAATCTTAATGTATGGTCGCTTATTATTAACTGGGTTTCAGCAGGGCTCTCATGTTCTGAAACAACTTATTTTTTACGTTTTGCACATTTAAAAATTAACGAAATAACTTGAACATTCTTTTACACAAAGAGAACAAGTTTTAACAGAATGTAATGAAATTAAAAGCAAAAATGAAGATGTCAAATATAACTAGTCGATAATTTTTTAAAAAATCATCCGAAAGAATATGGCCATGACGGGTAAAACGTTCAGAATCAAAGTAAAAATGTGTATATATTAAAAGATAAATTATAATTTAACTTTAGGACGAAACATTTTCTTACAAATAATCAATTTGATCCTACATTGTGACGAATACAATTTGCTTATTATTTACTGTGAAATGAATTTGGTCAGACTATGTAGTGTCGAAGATCACGTACCAACGTGATCGGTACGAGAGCAGGAAGCAGCAGCAGCAGCGACATAGCTAGGGACATAGATAGAGAGATTACGACCGTTGATACACACATGTTGTTATAACCCTTGTTAAATAAAGATATGTTTACAACCACCACAATCGACTGTTGTTTATTACCAAACACCACAAACTGGCGACGACGATGAGATGAAATTCTACACAAAAAAAAGCAAAGAAAGACATCTACAAAAAAAAAAAGTGCAAACAACGAACTTTTCTACGAAAAAAAACACGAAAAAAGAGGTCACACGTGCTACAAGAGAGAAAGAAAAATACTTTTTTTCTTCCAAAGGAAAAGTACAGAAAAAAACGAGCGATAAGTAATTCGTTTGTTATCACATTTATTGTCTTTAAATAACAATCCTTTTGTTATTCACATCTTATTGTCCTTTTAAACAACAATATGGCAAAATTCGTCACATTGGGGGCGCTAAGCCCTCCACGTGCGTTAGATACGATCGGAGATCCAGAGTCTTTACATAAAAGATGGGTAAATTGGAAAACCGATCTGGAAATTTTCATACTAACTTCAGGTGTCATAAATTCTGAGCAAAAAAGAGCTATCCTTTTGTTAACAGGAGGCGAGGGTCTGCGTGAAATTTGGACGAATTTCACGGACGAACAAAAAGCCGGACACGAGGCTAATAAAGAAAGAGTCGATGTATTCCGAACAGCTATAGAACTGTTTGACAAAACTTTCGCTCTAAAGGAAAATATCCCTAAAGCGCGTTCAAGATTTTGGGAGTCTGAACCAAACACGGGAGAAACCGTGAATAATTATATCACTCGCTTAAAGAGTTTGGCGAAGGTGTGCGGTTTCACTCCAGAACCGAACGAATTCGTCAGAGACAAGATCCTTCTTCACATAAAGGACGCGGAACTAAAAGCCAAATTATATGGTGAAAGCAACTTGACGTTGGATCGTCTCATCCAAATTATTGGGACGTACCACCACAAAGAGGCCCTAATTTTAGGATCTACTTGTACGTCTGATATAAATAGATTAAGCGACAGACAAAAACCTAAACCAAGCCACAATGTGTCATCTGCATGTTATAAGTGTGGGGGAATGGACATTTTGCAAGAGATTGTGTTAGAAGCAAGCATCACAAGTGTGGCATCTGTGGGAAAAAGGGACATTTTGAAGTCTGTTGTTTCTACAAAAACAAACAAACAAAAACGCAGAATAGAAACGAACATGACAGAGCCCCAAAATACAGTCGTGGTGGACGAAAGCATTATCATAACAAAGGAATTGAACAGAGTGTAGGGGAAAGGGAAGATAACAAAACTGGTGGCGCTAATGGGTTTAATTTATTCAAAATATCAATGAGTGAAAATGTAATAAACCTCAAAGTCAGAAACACCACCATCCCTTTAGTGATAGACTCAGGAGCACAGCATAATACATTATCTGTAGAGGACTTCAAGAAAATAGAAAAAGAAGGACCCAAAATTAAGCTCCAGCCAGATTCTACTAAACTATACCCCTATGCTAGTGAAAAACCACTTCCTCTTCTAGGAAAGTGCATATTGAAGGTTGAAGTTCCTAGCACAAATCGCTACATAACAGTTCCATTTTTTGTCATACCACAGGCCCAAGCGTCACTTTTAAGTGGTAGAACTAGTAAAAGACTAGGACTTTTAAGTGTGGGCGTTAACGCCAACATCTTGAACTGCTCGGAACTGGATATATGGACAAGAATACGAAAAGAATTTCCAAAGGTTTTCAGTGGATTGGGAAAACTGAAAAACTACCAATTAAAATTCAAAATAAATCCAGAAATTATACCTGTCACTCAGCCAGTACGTCGGATACCATTCAAGCGGCGGCAATGTGTCCTAAACAAATTGCAAGAACTGGTTGATCTGGATGTAATTGAGAGGGTCAGGGAACCTTCTCAATGGGTGAATCTTTTAGTGACAGTGGAAAAAAGGCCCGAGGACAATAAAAAAAAAAAAAAAAAAGCGATGTGAGGATATGTATCGACATGTGTAGAGCAAACGAAGCTATCGTTCGAGAACGTCATCCAGTGCCCACGATTGAGGAAACTATACAAGAAATGGCTGGAGGCAAATATTTCTCAAAAGTAGATTTGAATATGGCCTACCATCAAATAGAGTTGCATCCAGACTCCAGAGAAATCACAAGATTTGCTGCACCTGATGGGCTATACCGGTATAAAAGACTTATGTTTGGGGTAAACATGGCCTCAGAAAAATTTCAGCAAATCATAAGTCAGGTTATAGCTGGCTGCCCAGGAGCATACAACATGTCAGATGACATCATAGTAGTCGGGAAAACAGAAAGTGAGCACGACACTAGACTCGCCAAAGTTTTCCAACACCTAGCCGAACAAGGACTGACCGTCAATGGAAAGAAGTGCCAGATTAAAATGACATCTATAAGATACATGGGCCACATTCTGACACAAGACGGCTTGAAGGTCTCGGACGAAAAGGTGAAGGCTGTAGTTGATGCTCCTCCACCAAAAGATGCATCACAGATGAGGAGTTTCTTGGGACTGGCCCAATTCTGTGCTAAGTTTGTGCCCCATTTTGCTAGTGTAACTGCACCACTTTGGGATCTTACAAGACTAGATTCTGATTGGAAATGGGAAGAAGAGGAACAATATTCCTTTAACAAACTGAAGAAAGGGTTAATTGAAGTGCCAGTCATGGCATACTACAGTGTTGAGTTGCCAACTAGAATCACAACTGATGCTTCTCCCGTTAGCGTGGGTGCAATCATTGAACAACAGCAGCTAAACGGATACTGGAAACCAGTATACTATGCCAGTAGGAAGCTCACACCAACAGAGTCCCGATATTCTCAATTTGAAAGAGAAGCACTGGGAGTATTCTGGGCATGCAAAAAGTTCAGTCTGTACCTCATTGGATGTGACTTTCAGATCCTGACTGATCACAAAGCGCTGGTAAAGGTACTATCACCTTCCTCGAAGCCCCTTTCAGCAAGAGTGGAGAGATGGCTGTTGTTTCTACAACAGTTCACCTACAAAGTCATCCACATTCCTGGCCGAACCAATAAGGCGGACCTGCTGAGTCGACAGCCCGTTGAAAACCCAGACAAAACTGAGGAAAAGGAAACAATGGACTACATCTACAGTATCATTAAAGATACTGTACCTCAGGCACTGACTCCCTGTGAAGTGGAAAAAGCTTCAAAGGATGATGCTACGATCTCCAAACTTCGGCAAGCTATATCCGAAAATGACTGGACCCATTTCAAAGGTACTGCATTTCATGCAATCAAAGATGAACTCTGGATAGCAGGACAGATGGTCATCCGAGGACGCAGGATCATAATCCCTGAGGCACTTCAGGGGCAGGTAGTTGTACTGGCTCATGAAGGACACCAAGGGATTGTGCGAACCAAAAATCGCCTACGGTCCAAAGTTTGGTGGCCAGAGATGGATAGAATGGCAGAAAAGCGAGTAAAAGCGTGTTACCCATGTCAAGTGGTTGGCAAAAATGCCCCTCCAGAATAACTAGAGAGTACACCGCTGCCTGACCAACCCTGGACCTATGTAGCTGTTGACCTACTGAGTGTCTCCGAAGGGAACTACCTGATGGCTGTTGTCGACTACTACTCAAGATGGCCAGAAGTTGCGCATATGAAAATAGCAAATGCCAAAAATGTAACGGGTGCACTAGAAATGATGTTCAATCATCATGGATATCCCAACTATCTGAGGAGTGACAACGGACAGCCATTCTCATCAAGAGAATTCAATGAGTATATGAATACTCACGGCATCACCCAGGTGAGAGGGATCCCGTATTGGCCACAGTCCAACGGCGAAGTGGAACGGTTCAACAGAACAATCCTAAAGGCAATTAAGATCGCCAAAGTCGAAGGGAAAGACTGGAGAACTGAACTAAGGAATTTTCTGTTCCAATACCGAACCACCCCTCACACAGTAACCGGAGTATCCCCAGCGAAGTTACTAATGAACCGCGAACTCCGAGGTAAGCTGCCAAGTATTGTAGGAGCGTCCACTGATTTTAGTGACGTACATGATAAGGATGCTCTACACAAACTAAAACGCAACATAGCTGCTGACCAGAGAAGAGGAGCCAGAGACCAACAGATCCAGAGAGGGGACACAGTATTGTGTAAAAATTTACACAGAACAAACAAGCTGGACGCTCGGTTCGAGTCTCAGCCCTATCAAGTTGTGGAAAAGAAGGGAAATGCTGTTCTAATACAACAACCCCAAGGCCAAGTGAGAATGAGAAACGCTGCCCATGTAAAAAAGGTACCCGGCGACATGCAGTATAGTCCTGATTACACCGACGTCCCTAAAGCAGTTTACTCTCCCCCTGATACAACCCACTGGCCCCCTACTTCTACAACAGATATCGAAGACACACACCTCAACCCAATCGATGCACTTCCCACCTCCAGTCCAGACCCTAAGGAAACTGCTCAAGAACACCTAACACCGGCCCTAACTGCCCCTAGTGGTTCAATCAGAACACCTAGAGTAAGATCCACCCCAGTGTGGCAAGAAGACTTTATAGTGACATAAATTTATAAAAAAAGAGGGAAGATGTAGTGTCGAAGATCACGTACCAACGTGATCGGTACGAGAGCAGGAAGCAGCAGCAGCAGCGACATAGCTAGGGACATAGATAGAGAGATTACGACCGTTGATACACACATGTTGTTATAACCCTTGTTAAATAAAGATATGTTTACAACCACCACAATCGACTGTTGTTTATTACCAAACACCACAGACTGTCATTGTTCTTAAGCATTTTTTGTAGGGAAAAGTATGTTTTCATGAACAATTCAAAATAAACTTTACAAACAGTAAGTTATTGCAAGTTTAATCATACACATAAAATACTGACAGAACAAGTTTACAAAGAAAAGAAACATGGATGATATATAAGTGAAGAAGGGAGAGAACCCCAACTTTTTTATTTTATTTAATTTTATTTCTTTTAATGGGGAAATATTTTTTCTTTACTTTCGATTATGTACGAGTTAAGAGTTGTGTGTGTCCTCATAAAAGTCAGAAACGAGGACAATGAACACTTTCTCTTTTTCTCTCTACCTGGGTAACCTGAGGAAAGTTTTTTGTCACTAAGTCTCACATGACTAGTCTGGGTCGCTGTTGTTTTGACAGGTTGAGGGTACATGTTAGACAACTTGCTTGGCTTCTGTTTACGACTTGTAGTGCAGGAGACCTCACTCTTGGGTAGTGCTATGACGGCTGCACAATCAAAAGTTGTATAATATCATGGGTAGCTGTATGTGGCATGTTCAATATGGAAAAGGGACCCTACAGTTATTCCTGGTATCTGACACCATGTAATGTCATTGGCTGGGTTAAGTAAGTAGTAAGACGGAGAGACGTATAGGATGACTAACAAAGTTTATTGGCGGTCAAAATACATTCTAACTGAGTCATCGCCAGGGGCCGTAACTCGTCCCCTCACCGGTAAATCGTCAGTGCAGTAACACTACAGCTGTATGTGCCGTTTTGAACATGGAAAAGGTATCCTACAGTTATTCCTGGTAGGCTTTACTGAGGCCACAACTACCATGGATCAAATATTGACTGATGGTCTTGATGTGTTAGCTTATTGGCACAAAACGAGCAGCCACTTTGTGCTCCCTACTCTATCTGAAACCAAAATGACAATACAATATAAAAGTAACAAACAATAACCATCTTAAATAGACACCCACCAAAAACGTCTTCAACTTCTCCCTTGAGGCTAGTATTGACAAATATCTAGAGGCTTAGAACCAACATCAATGTTGTAGAAACCTCACTCCCACTAAACTAAGAGATCGTAGAACTAAGTGAAACAAACCCACAATTCTCACTCACTTTACACCATTTTAACATGACTGAATACCCCCTACTCTACAGTAAAGACTCTGACAAACATATGCACAGGCAAGGAGTTTGTGTTCACAACACCATCACCTTGACTCGAAAATATAGGCAAGCATCAGATTATCAGGCCTACATGTGCTTTAGTTAACCTTACAGCACAGTGTTAGTTATAGTTTTTATACCGTTCTCCTTCAACCCGGGATTTTACCCTGCTTAACTTTGTCTCTTAAAACATATATACAATCTCTCAATTCACTCGAGTGCCCAAATACATTTATTCAGGGATTTCAATGTATGTCACCGTGACTGGATTGAATTCTCCAGCTATATAGATGCAGCTAGTAACTCAACAGCACACTCTCTCTCACAGACTGTTACTTTCCTGACTCACCTCTTTGAGCATGTGGACCAGCAAGCTTCACTTCTCAACCTGTTCTTGATTTACTTCTTGACCTCACTGCCCTAGGAGTGTTAGACAAATGCTCATAGCCTACTTGGGGATGCCAATGAGATACTACAAGCGATCTGATTGGGAATCCATCAGAACTCTTCATATCCTTATCAGTTGGCTTTAGAAATGTATTTGTGTTATTTCAACTATTCTGTTTCCATTCTTATCCACTAATGCCATATACTAACTGTTCCATATATGTAGTTATGTATACTAGAAAAGATATGCTCTCTCCGGTCGTGTATTTTTGATAGTTGTTTTAAGTTCATATTACATACGTTACATTTTAAACAAAGTAAAAGGTAATTGCAGGGAAAGTGTTTAGAAAACAAAATCTTTAAATTATCTTCAATAAAAAGAAGAAAGTTGTTAACTGGAAGTTATTTTATTCTTTCAGAAGACGGCGTAACAAAGTTTATATTTGGTGAACCTATAGATGACTCACCCTCTGGTCTAAAATTATACAATTTTTTTACAATTATTTTTGGCATTACTGTCGATTAAGCAACAAAAATTCAGATCATCAAAAGCAAACTTACTGTTCAGTTCACTATGCAACTCTTATGTAAATTGGCCACGTGTCGTATACGTCTATTAAAATGGGCCTCGGGTGATAACAATATATTAATCTTTAATTCACTTAAGGTTGTGAAAAGATAATGATACTTGTAGTTTTTCGAATAGAAAACATCTGTATTTAAAATAAAATCAACACTTATGAAAATAAAATACAGTGAACACGATTTTAAATTCAGTTATTTAATCGCTCAGTAAAAGTGTTTGTTTGTTTTACAACACAATAGTCATTTTTAAATCAATGATTTTTGTAATTCCACAATTTGATTCAATAAATGTGTGCTTTAAAACCATTTCTAATAAGATTTAAAAACAAAAACAAACCAAAAATCAAAGAAAATATCTAAATTTTGAGCGACTCCTACGATAAATCTAAGAGAATGCGTTGTTTACATGTTATTAATCAAATAACGTTCCCCTGTCTTGTTCCCGTCTCTCTCTTTTTTCTCTTTCTCTCTCGCTCTTTTTTCTCTCTCTCTATTTTTTCTCTCTATATATTTTTTCTGAAAATGTCTCTGTGTATATGCACTCAATGCATTTCAACATTTCTCAAGAGATTTGTTTTCTCTCTCGTTCTCCCTTTCTTGAAATAGAACTTTCTGTGCGTTCGAAATAGAACGTTATACTTAATAATCAGAGGGTGGATAATCAAATGTTGGAGTAGACACTGGTTGTTCTATTATATTCCATTACAATCTAATTTAATTACCTAACTCAATTATATAGATTATAAAAACGATATATTTAATTAATTTTATTCATACTTTTTTTAAGATTATTATTATTGAGGAAAATATTTTAAATACATCTGGAAATCTAAAAAAACAATCATGAGTGTATATTTGTGAATATTAGTTTATAACAAGTTTTAAAACAAATTAATTGTGTAAATTTGAAAGACGAGTTATGTTTGGGGGAGTTTGGGAATGTGTATATATAGGAGCTGGTAAGAAGTTATAAAAAAGAGAGCGATGAAAACTAATAACATAGTTTCGGCTTCAGACATACATACAGAGAGACAGGTACATAATCTCCATTATTAATGGATGTATTTATCTAAGAGTATACATTATATTAAAACAAACTTTTTGTATTATTCTAAAATTACATACTATGCTAATTAACATAAAAAGAAAAAAAATTAGATTCTAACCTATGCTTTTTATTAAAAATTTGTCATGTGCATGCATTCAATATATTCTCAACGTTTTAAGAGATTTTGATTTCATTGAATCAGGATGTATTGAAAACATCTTTCCATTACTATTGTTATGAAGAAAGCATTTTTACCTCCAAAAATAATGAGGGATTCAGAATGGACATATTAAAAGGAGATGAATTCTCAGAGTTGCTTGCGAAATTGCGAGAGTTACGTCCCCTTTGGCTTCCAACAAGAGACAAACATTTTGTGATGACGTTATCATTTCTGCTCCCACTATAAATGTCAATGAATGAGTAAATCTTTTTCTTCTAATTGTAATAAGTAAATAATTCATTCATGACCATACTAAGTGTTCTCAGTCAAATTCTTTCTTATAGTTTTGTTTAAGTCACATTCACATATTCAAAGTTACACCCACTTAATCATCATTTAATGATGACGACACGGTCACATATTTATGTTTAGTGTTCTTCTAAATAACACAATTGTATCTCCATTAAAATTGAAGAAGTTTCAGTTTGGTTCATAAGCGACATTTTTCTCCCTTAACAATACAGCACAGTTATTACACTTGAAAATGTAAGATTATTCTTTTTTAAAATATGATTTTAAAAGTTAAATTTAATTATTGTACTACCGTTTAATCATTAAATTATTAATTCACACAACTTGTTATGAAACTAAAAAATAAAATACGAAATGTGTTTTAAATTTTGCATGAGTTCTTATTTTAGCCACATAATTTATGTAGTGGGAATAAATGGAGAAATATACTTTTGTTGGGCAATTACGAATTAGAAATTCTATGTTATAGACTTTTTTTAAATGTTTTAAAAAGCAAATTTGCCAAAATATTAAACAATATAATGTGATATATTGTTACATTACAATGCGGTTAATCATGAGTTAATTGGCAATTTCTTCTAATTCATTAATATTTACTGTGTTTATGTCAGAAATCCGTTGTTTATATTTTGGAATTCAAATTGAAAAAATAAAACCTATTGAAATAGCCCCAGTATGATGGCAAAATATTTCATAACTTAAATCGAAATATATTGAAAAAGTCAATTATTGTATTAATTGTAAATTACGATAAATTTTACATGCGAACTGACTTTCTCACCGGTGTACCGACACACATACTTACACATATGGATGCATCCTGACACTAGCCGGTGTACACACATTCAACAATATGAACAATTCTGTTTTCCCCACTGTGGAATTATAATCACGGGAAATTCCTAGCTTTTGCTTTCGTCCATACTTATGGACATACTAACTTCTTTCCCTTTTGTTGACGTACTAACTAGAAAGACTCAAAAAAGTTGTTATAAAATGTTAGATAGTGGTGACAAACTCCCATTCATTGATATTTAAACAATATGGCGGCTTGTAGGAAACTGATAAAACTGTTGACCCGAATATAAGTACAAACTCTTCTACTATATTTTAAATCATTTTTAATTATACATCGCTTCACCAAAGATCAGCAATGCAGAATAAACGAGTTACACAACAAGAAATGGTGAGTCAATGCTCACATGTATATTTGCAAAGTTGTATCTTGTATTCACGTGTTATGTGTGCATCAATACTTCTGTCTAGTTGAAACAAGGACATTGCATGTCTAACATACATGCTGTCAAAACATCTGACTCCTAAAAACAGGGGAAAAGAGGAAATACTATTCAAGGGAAGTGCCTTCCATACAGTCTTCTGTTTGGATAACGTATTATTTACGATGCAGGGAAGAATACATCTGCTCAATAGAAAATGCTTCATAGACATATCACTGCTACGAATGTATACATATATGTATATAAATATAAATATATATATATACATATATATAAGCATGAATGTATACATATATTATATTAATCTAATAACAAAAAAGAAATGTTGTTTTACTTGTAATGAAATATTGAGACAATTATTTTCATATATAATGATGGATTGTATTAAATGAATGTATTGTTGTACCTTTGTGTAGGGTTTCGGTTCTTCATTTACAAGTGCACCTTGTTATATCATTGCACTGAAACATCAGATAAATATTTGTACATTTTGAAATAGAAAATTTTGAAAATTCAAATCGATTGCGAAGATAATAAATTCAAATATGTGATTGCTGTGAATTACAAGAATTTAGTCCGATTAAATACAAGAAAGGGAAAGAACTGTACTGACGTTAATATAGCAATTTTATAGAAGGGAAAAGAAGAGTAAAAAAAAAGGGGGGAATCCTCTACACTTGGCGGAACACATACCCCTAAGTCAACCTAAACATAAGTAGCCCCACTCTCCGAAAAAATTAAACCGTCCACAATGCCACGCTTGAATAACTTCAAGGACCTCAGATTGGCACATACAACCTGCTAATAGCATGTGTACATATATGTAATTATATATATATATATATCTAACCATATATGTATGTGTATATGAATGTATACATATATGTATGCATATATATTAACATATATAGATCTAATAACAAAAAGAAATTTAGTTGTGACTTGTAATATTGAGAGAATTATGTTTATATATAATCATGGATTGTATTAAATGAATGTATTGTATCTTTATGTAAGGTTTGTATTCTTCATTTACAAGTGCACCTTGTTATATAATTGCACTGAAACATGAGATAAATATTTGTACATTTTGAAATAGAAAATTTTGAAAAATCAAATCTATTGAGATATGTCAAATATGGTGGTAAAAATATTTTATGACCAAAATCCAAAAATATCTAACAAGTAAATTATTATAATTAATTGTGAAAACGTGTTTAAGATAAATGTTCTCCAATATTATTAACAACGTTATTTTTATATTCACAGATATTAGTTGCAGTGGAAAAGAAGACATGAATTCAATTAATGACTATACATAATTCTTCGTTTTGAGGATAACTCTACTAACGTTTATATAGCATTTTTATTTTTGTGTATCATAACTTATACAAGTGAAAGGCTACTCAAGGATGATGGTTAGTGTGATGGGATATATGTATATTTTAATGATGATAGCAATTCTTCCACCTTTGTCAGAAACATTACCTCATGTATCTAAACACGGATAAAATGGAGAGAAGCAAGAGTTACTCGCATGTTGGGTGAAAATTTCAGTTCTACTTTGTACTCAAAAGCAATACAACTATATATTGAATTAATCACTAAAATATGCACATCAGGAATTAAATAAAAAAATTTAAACTATATATATATATATATATATATATATATATATATATATATTAGGGACATGAACTGTTTCTGATAATTTTGATTAGTCATATGTTAAAGTAATTGAATTTTGTCATTATTATAAGTGGCAAAAACATAGACATAAATAATTTTGGAGAAATATTTTGAGTACTTTCCTTAAATCTGATCCATACATATTTGATATAAGAACTGATTTAATATAACAATTAAAATACAATATTAGAAGAAACCTTATTGCTGTCAAGTGCATCGATCATTTACAGTAAATTCATTTTGAAAAGATATGCAGACACACTGGTGAGATAACTTATTGCTGTCAAGTGTGTTGATCATTATTTTCACTGATGGCAACTTTGAAATTTTATATGCAAACACACTAGAGAGCAACCTTATTCTTGTGAAGAATGTAGGTAATTATTTTGACTCAAGGCATTATGTAAAGTTCACAAGAGATAAACATTATTCTTTGTGAAGTGGGCGGGTCATCATTTACACGGAAATATTATTTAACAGTTCACATGCAAACACATTACCTACTAGACACTATCCTCGAGTGTCTTCGGTCTCTCTGTACAAGGGTTTGTCAGGACAACCTGACATGAGGATACTTACCCTACAAGTAAACCTTGACAAAATATTCAAAATTACATAGTATCTGCAGCACATATAAGATCCCCTCATACGAGGAATAGTGCATCGTCTCCTAGTGATGTTACCTCAAGTAACTCCACATAGCTGGATACTTCACCAGACTAGATGAATTCTTGTCCTGGAATCCGGTAAGACCAACAGACCACAAGAAAGATCTACTATGACATACTTGACGGGTCAGTTGGTAAGAGAGGAAATTATTCTGAACTTTTTTACTAACTCAATGCTTGAGAAATAAAAGAGAATTTTAATAGAATACTCGGGTATCTATGTATCTCATATAGAGATCAACTGTTAGCCCCAGGAAGGGGCCCCTTGATTTCTGAGATTTTCGACTGAATTAAAATTTAACATTAAGGGAAAAACCTTATTCATTTAAAGTTTGCGGATAATCATTTTCACGAAATGGAAGAATTGAAACTTCACATACAAACACACACTGGGGAGAAACCTTATGCTTGTGAAGTGTGTGGATCATCATTTTCACAAAAGAGAGATGTGCAACGTCATATGCGAACACACACTGGGGAAAAACCTTATTCATGTGAAGTGTGTGGATCATCATTTTCACAAAAGGGAGATGTGAAACGTCACATGCGAACACACACTGGGGAGAAACCTTATTCATGTGAAGTGTGTGGATCATCATTTTCACGAAACGAAAATGTGAAAGTTCACATGCAAACACACACTGGGGAGAAACCTTATTCATGTGAAGTGTGTGGATCATCATTTTCAGAAAAGAAAGTATTGGAACTTCACATTCGAACACACACTGGGGAGAAACCTTATACTTGTGAAGTGTGTGGGTCATCATTTTCACTAAGGAAAGTATTGAAACTTCACATGCGAACACACACTGGAGAAAAACCTTATACTTGTGAAGTGTGTGGATCATCATTTTCACAAAACGGAAATTTGAAACTTCACATGCGAACACACACTGGGGAGAAGCCTTATTCATGTGAAGTGTGCGGATCATCATTTTTACGAAAGGGAGAACTGAAACCTCACATGCGAACACACACTGGGGAGAAACCTTATACTTGTGAAGTGTGTGCATCATCATTTTCACGAAAGGAAAATTTAAAACTTCACATGCGAACACACACTGGGGATAAACCGTATTCTTGTGAAGTGTGTGGATCATCATTTTCACAAAACCGAAAATTGACATTGCACATGCAAAAACATACCACAGAGAATTGGAATGCCTACTAGGCAGTATCGTCGAATTTCTAAAGTCTTTCTGTATATGAATTCGTCAGGACAACCTCGAATGAGGATAGCTTACACGGCAAGTAACCTACAATAAAAAGTTTAAAACAACATAGGCAAAGTACACAAGTAGGTGTTGGGGACATTGTGTAATTTCACGGACACCTCACAGAGTATAATGACCTTTAATATTACTTTGTGTTATACAAGCAGAACGGTTGCATCCACATTCAGAAGTTTTCAGTAAAGAGCTAACATCTATAAAATCCAAAAGGAAGATTGCTTTAGGATCTCGAATCACCAAGGTCACAGCCAAGGAATTAATTCCCAGCATGGAGACAACAGCAACGAGGACCATAGCGACTGTTCCTTGTATACTAAGTATACTGCCATACTAGAAAAAATTAGTGTAGCCAACGACAATAGATTACCAGTAAGCTGGCAACCAATCAGCCAGTTTTCCATTGATGAGGATGTTTCAGATGACTTCCCACACAGGGTAACGGCAAGTCAATTCATTTTGCTTACTGTTAATTTTAATATGGCTAAAAATTCAATCATTAAAATTTAATTGATATAACTAACGATTCACTGATAAAAATAATAACAAGACTAAGATATTTGAAAATTGACTCGGAATTATCTACAAATTATGTACGTGTCTAAAAATTCAATGTGTATAATGAACACTTTATTCACAAAAGTAAGAATTAACTTGCATAATTACAAAATTTTGAACATATCGATAAATTAATTAAAAAATTAAACAAGGGTAATATTACCAACAAAATAATTGGATGACTGCCTGAAGGTATTATCATGAAGAGACTATTCTACCGACACATCTCTTAACTTTATACCCAGTCAAACTAGTGAGTACTGATAACACTTCATTCAGGTCGTTAGATAGTACATAAACTAACAACATATTAAACGTAATACATTTAACGTGCTCAAATACTTTTCACTATGTTTGCGCCCCGTAGCAGTGATGTTGAGGAAAGAACAAGACGCTTCCTTTGACGTGTGTAGAAATAATTTTACATATTGTCTGTCTCGATTAAAACTAGGTCCCATTCTCAGAGGCTAATCGCAATAAGTCACGCTAAAAAAATATTTTCAAGATAATTTTAGGATTACTGCCCCTACATATGACAAAGTGTTTTTGTCAAAACATCAACGTCATTAGCAAGTGTTTGGCAGATGGTAAGACATCATGACCTCCAGACTAGTAGCTCTCACTTCCTGGACTTTGACACATATGATTTATTGCAGTTGCATGACTGAACTATTTCACATCAATGCATGTTAGCTTTAACTGAGATGGTAGTTCTTCTTGACGTCGAGATGCATATTACCATTGTGAACCGACCGTTTGTCAAAGGGTTTAATCTTGGGACCGGCACCAATGTAAACCGTTTGACGGGGGAGATACCTTTTTGGAACGTTTATCCTTGTCGCGGCATCCATGTGGCAGGACTTTTTATCCTAGGGACGATGTATTACATGTGCACGTAATTACTCACCGGTCTTACCAGTGAGCAATCATCGTCTCTGTCGTTTACTTCTGGGACCATTATGCTGCAAAAAGAACCTTATTTGAAATAAGGAAATAAACTATTTACTTTTAATATAAAAATATATATTTATTTTACTTGAAGACATGTTTAAACCTTTTTGAGAGCGCAACCAAAACGCGTCTCCTAGGTTCGATTTCAAACCCCCGTCTGCATTTGCAAAATCTCTTAACGAGAGATAGAGAAGGGGAGAAAGTGAGAGAGACGGAGAGAGACAGAGGGAGAGAGAAAGAAGGAATCCAAATACAATCAGTGTACGCCTCGTCAAATGTTTCGTTTTGAGCTTGATCTGTGACCCCATCAACTAAAACTTAACACAGACTTTCAGTCCTCCAAATATGACTGAGGCATAGGTGCACTCAGTCATCTGAACTATCAGAATGGTGTCACGATTACAGCGAGTACAGAATATCTTTGTTGAATTTTCAAGCTTTCCCGAAACCTCAGCGTTAGCCTGGCACAAGGCCCACAAATATTACGCATTGTGCCACACCATGACCTCGCCCTGCTTTTGTCAAACGCAGACAAGATACTATTATTAGGATATTACATAATCTAACTCTTCCATGTAAGTTCATAATTTTGACGTTCTTCCTGATTTAAACCTAATTCATGCCGTCAAAAATTGTTAACACCAACTGTCTCCAGCTAACTAAAGATTGGAACCGAACAAGCACCCAGAAGGTTTATTCCAGAAACGACCAGCCTTTATTGATGACTTCTTTCTGGGCACATACACTCATATCAGATACAATGATAGTCCTTCCTTGGCATGTTTTCATATTACCACACAGTGAGGATCGTCTTGGACAGTGGTGACACATCCCACAGTACAAACACCTGACAAACAGACAGCTCTTCACTAGGTTCACTCTGGAGAAGCCGAAGATGACATGTCATTTTGAGTGCTTAGTGATTAAAGATCTCGATACCGAGATACTTGGTGATTTACATTCATGTTCAGGAATGACTTCTTAATCAGATGCGTTAAGTCCAAAATATGGATTGGCGACACCCTGTATAGGCCAATTGCATCAGAATTAAATGTGAAATAAGTCTGACATACTCACATTGTATGTACTCCAGGCTTCAGTCCAACATCTCACCAACAGCGCGAAAATTCCTGCTGATTTTGCCAGCCGTAATGCTTCTGAATGGCGTCACTTGGCATGCCAATTTTTCTGCTTAATATGGAAGCCATCATATTTAGGACTTTGCTTGCAGATATCATCTGGCAATCCTCAAAACTCGCTTACACCAGCTGTTCTGCATAGAAAGATATCCAAAATGAATGCCCATACTTCAGAAGAACACTGGCACTGTATATAGAGAACTCACCCCTGGAAGTGACTTAACAACACAACTGATATGAAGAGATATCGTAAGCCAATTGCATTAGATTAGAAGGACCTTGTAGTTGTTTGACAGAATGATCTTCTTTCTCAAACAACGAGATACAATGGTCGCCCCCACAACACACTCTTCAAGCTTTACTAATGGCATTACATAATAAGATCAAGAACCCTACCCCACCATCTCGTAACGTCTCCGAAGTTTGCCGTTCCTGCTTTACAGTTGGTCACTCGATACCTGCTGGCATAAAGGTTGCTGTACTGATTAATCCCATCGGTGTTGAAAGGTCCTTCAATTACCACTCTCCTCAAGTTGTGAAAAGATCAAGAGGGTAATCGTCCGGCGCTGGTCTTCAAAGTATGTACCTCTGAGGGGTGAAGCAATATCAAGCAAAAATAATAATGGACATATTCAATTGCGTGTTTTTATATTAAAAATAATTAATATGGTAAACGATACAGGAATATTTTTGCTCAAAAACTTCTAACTTTTAACTTCTGATATCTGTGTTTTGGACTGGTAATATTACTAAGTTGTGAACGATGTTGGTTTTTGCAATTTCCACCCTATGTCTGGAATGCGTTTCTGAATTACGTGATTTAATGGACGAGCACAATAGAGTCTATGAACATATGTTACACTTTCCTTATATTGAGAATTAGATGTGAATTGACTTCACCCCTCCCTCAACAGAATTCAATCGAACAACAGAAAAATATATTCTCATTATCATTACTTTCCATATTGGAAATTTTCCTATTCACTCTTATAATAGAAAAATTGTCAAGTGTATGTTTAATCCGCCACTCGTCTTCTTCATCTGTTTCCATCTCTCACTGTTACCTTAGTGGGAGGGAGGAGATTCCCCCTTTTTCGAAAATTTCACAGAAAAACACTTTGTTATCGGAGATCAGTTCTTGCTTCAGTTAATAAAAAATAATTTGGAATTCCCTAAAAGCTAAAACAAGGTTATGTAGTTTGAATTAAACCCACCACTGATCGACACATCTATGATTTTTGTTATTTACTCGTAATTGACACTCTTCCAGCCTCGCAGTCCAGAAAAACAGAACAAGAATCATATAAAATGAATAGAAAATGAAAGAAAACAAAAAGTTCCTTAATTAATTGTATGATATTCTGGTCCTTCAGATTGCGGATATGTATATATGCAGTCTTATAGTTTTTGTGTTGGAAGAGAATGGCAATAAAATCAATGCATGCAATGAAAAGTTGTTGTTTTTCAGTCTACTAATAAAAAAAGGCTTCAATGCCCTTTACAGTTACTACACCATTCTCTTCTTGGAATCAATCTTCATTTTTTTTTTACTGTTCTTGCTTTATATCTTGCTACTGCCCCAAGTTTTTGCTCAGCTCTGGGGTATGATATGGGTAGGTTAACTACCCAGTATATCTTAAAAGTACGATATCTATACAACACTGGGATGGATACAAACACTAATAGCTGCTTACCTTCCAATAACGTAACACATCCTTATAATACTTCTATAACCGTTCAGTGGGGTCAACTAGTACACTCAAATGATAGTGCAATTCGGTCTGAGTTATCAACAGAATTTTCATTACAATTTTCCCGTTGTTACTCGGCGAAATATATCCAAGCGACAACATATCTAACTGCACACTTACATGTTTTTATAACGTCATCAACGACTGTCCTGTCCACTATTAGTAAAATGCTCTCTTCTGTCTCGTCCGTAATAGATCTACCTTATTTAGATATAAGGTCATATATCTCCATCTACCTATCATTACCTTCATATCCTCTTGCACGGAGTACAACAATCAGACATATTCCTGTTTGTGTGAATACTTATCGATCATCTGTTCTTCAACTCTCAATAGTACTGTTACCTCTCCGTTCAATCATTTCAAAACAACTCGTACGGCCGTAGGTGTGATCAACCATTTGGATCTTATGATTATGACTTCACTGGTCTTCTAATATACGTATTCCCACTATCTTCTGACGTGCTTGCTACGGCAAGTACTGACAGTGCCACCAGCAGCCCCCACCGTCCATATCTGCAATAAGGCAGAGAGAGTAATCGATCTTTAGTTAGTATCTCCCTCTATTTTTATCAATCCGTTCATCACCAGGATAACTTGTGAGAAGATGATCGGCGCCACAACCACCAGTACCACATATGCATGGGGGCCTTCTGTGCACATAACGGAGCGAACAGATATGACACAGCTCACACCAGGGACTCAACCGAGATCACTGACAATCTTCTACCTGCTGTTTCTTACTCTGGCATCACAGGGGGTCCTGCAACTTTCATCTGTTACTTTAGGGGCAATTCTACCAGCATCTTATAACCTTTTCTTCCCTTAGCTTTCTCTTGTATCCTCTTCCCACTCACTCGAATCACGTCCGAAATCTCTTTTCTTCCCTATTACTTCCCCTACCCGCATCTTCTCAAGCCGTCGTATCGGTCGGGTATAGGCTTATTGCTATCCTTTTTATCTTCACAGTCTTAATTGTCATGTTTGTCATTAACATAGGGATCGTCTCTTAGGGTACTCTCTCTTCGTTGTCAGCATATCTCCCCACATGGGGCAATCTGAAATAGTTCCTCTTTCAGTTCCCCACCTGTTTTTATCCTACCCCCTACCGGATATAGCCGTCCTGTGAGTAGTTGTACATCTTCCTTTGTCAGCACAGACAGACCCGTTCTCTGACCCTCCTAGAAGGACCTCCACTCCCCAATGTCGCTTGATCAAACCCTATCTTGGTCGTCCACGCTCGGAGCCAGTCCTCTCCCAGGATCATATCATTACATAGATTGTAGGCCACATAAAACGGAAAATTCTTCTTTGTATTTGCTACCTGCCAGAGCAACCATGCATTTCCGACTACTTGCTTTTCCCTACCATCAGCCTGGTTTACTATTATATCTGGCGAACACAACATTTTCTTCATTGCTAACCCCTGAAAAACCGTTCGCATCTATCAAGGTGATCGACACTCCAGTATCGATCAGAGCCTTCACCTGTGTGGTTCAGACTAATGCATCACAGGTAACTTCTCTCTCCGTAAGCAGAGGGAATACCTGGGCTAATCTTCTCTCTTGTCTTTGAGTTCGTCCACCATATAACGCCAATGCAGACATGGGAGATGGTAACCATAAACCCCCCTCATACCTGTCGGTTATCCTAATGTTTTCATCCTTCAAGGTTGGCTCTCGATCTTAACTCACTCTTCTCGAGAGTTTCTTTTACCTCAGAGATGTATGGCCCCCATGATGGTAGTTCCTTATCATGTGGCCAGTCTTTCAACACTACTTCGAGGTTGGGGTCAACACAAACACCTTCTCCTCAGAAGGTTCCTTACCTCAGAACTGTGATGTCCCCTATAATGACAGTTCCTTCTTATGTGGCGATCTTTCCACACTGCCAGCACTTACGTTACGGGCAGTTAATGGATATATGCCATCTTTTGTAGTATTATGCAGGGCTTTATAAAAATGACAATACATGTATCTCATGAAAATATAAGATGAATCTTTATTGTTGCTGACGATGAACGTGGTGGTTGGAGAGATTTTGTCCACATGGAATCAGACGGTTGATTCTTCTCCATGGCTTGATCGTCAACTGACTTCTTTCAATTTTCGGTTGTTATTATATAACAATTTCGTGGCCACCTCGACAACCTCATCGAGGTTGCACACGGTGACGGCTTGAACTCATTTGACAATTCAACAAATATGTCTATATTTTCTTGGCATGATACAATTGCAAATGGTAAAATGACCTTTAAACTTTCCGACATATCTCTTTCTTTTGACATTGGGTTCTTACCGTTTAAGTGATTCAACTGCAGGTGCATATCTTTTCGTCAACATGATTTTACATTATGACAATTGATAAGCCTGTGTCGCTTCTTCCGCTGCAGGTGTTTCATGTTTTGGTACAGTGTTTTTTTTATCAAAACTGACCTTCATTTCATCCGATAGCTTTCTCTTCCTGTGCAGGTGTTTGTCTGGTTGTGAGTTTTATTTTATTTTTAAATAACTATTTGGTCATCCGATAATTATCTTATCTTTTGACAATCGCCAGGTGCATCTGTTTTATCAACAACTTTTCCGTACTCCGACTTCGATGATGTAACATTTTGCCACATGTCCAGCATGTGATCGATTTTGTCAGTATCAAGGCATCCCGACTGTTTAATTTTTGGTAGGGTGACCCGTTGGCGTTTTTCTGAGTTCTTTCTACTAGTCTTGATTTCATTTTCTAGTAACACTTTACTCATATTGGGTAGAATGAGAACAGAAAATGTTCTCATTTTTTATAGTAGTGACTCCTTGTTTGCAGACTCGCAAACAATTGCTATCATATATTTATTTTGTGTTTTAATTGTTTCGTGGAAAAGTCGACAATATAATGAATAAATAAATAAGTAAATAAATAAAAACGTAACTGTTTTATGAATAAAAATGCATATTCTCTCTCTCCACATTTTAAACATATACATGTATGTATTTCTTTAGTCGAATTTATTAGGTTATCTCATGTCTCAGCGACATAAAAGAACATTTTTCCTATCTCGCCATGGCCGATAAAGATACAATGAGTTCCATTAGTCCGATATTTTTTGAAGTGGACCTCTGTTTATATTTTGCGCAGTTGGAGCTGCACTGCTCAAATCGGACTGGTTTGCCTAAATTCCTGCGATTGTGAACAAAAGATCGGTCATCGTTGTGGTTATCATCTGATCTGCTACATGTTGTCGTGTGCAGAGATGTAGGTCTCCTTCATCAAGGGTCTGCTGCAGCCTAACCAGAAACAGCAGCCTATGTCAAGAATATTGAACTTGGGGAGGTTAGGGTCTTAAAAAACCGCACAATGGGCGTGTGATCTCCTTGGTTTCTCGAGATGCTGCGTGGCACCATCACGTTGACTTCAATCACCGTAAAGTAAAAAATATTTCAAAAGCCTTGGGGGATTTTACACATGGAAAGTTATTTTATTTTTCCATTTGTTAAATGGTGTCTCCTAAAATCACCAGATGCTTGTCTGCTATTGACAAATTTTCTATCTCGCATGAAAAGAGAAAATAATTTACCGTCAGGAAAGTTTTGTAAATATTTTTATATTCTTCTTTGTTTTAAGGTGTAAAAAAATTGCCTCAGTCTAGATTACTTAGAATATGTTTTATTTTTCTCCCAATTTTGGGGAGTTGGATTTTCCCCACATGAAAGACTGATTCTATGTCTAGCTTTGCCTAGCTTTAGAATTGCTGGCTATATTGAAGCGGTTAACTCTAAAAATGACTGCCAAATTTTATCGAATAGTTTTGTCTGATTTGCTAAGTGGTCAGACGGTAAATTAATTAACCTCTTAATTTTTCTGCTTTTTGTCGGATGTCTTTCTTTTTTGGTCACCGCTTGCAAATCAAAAAAAAAAGTCAATAAAATATGTGAAATGACCGTGTTCTTGCTCAGTAAAAATTGCACAAGAAAAAAAATAGCACAATTCGGTAACGGAAAACTAGGATCGCCTAGGCTCCTTCCCTTTAGTTTCAAACTTTTCTAATTCATTTGGGAGAGGGGGTAGGTTATCTCAGTTCTAGTTTTAAATAGGGCGAAGCCCGACCCATGTCAGAAAAAACAATTTCTTGTATTCTGTCGTTTTGAAGGAAAACACATTGATTTTTTCTAAGTATTGGATGTGGGGGTCTCGTCTATATTATTTAAATACTGGCTAAGCATCCCCTTAATATTTTAAAATTATTATTTACTCCCGTGGTAAAAATGCAGAATAGTTAACAGTCGATAAACTGAAGAAAAAAAACGAAATAACTATTTTAAAAAAATGACTTATATCAAAGGCAGAAGATTTTAATTATCTACCGACTTGTATACATTTAACGTGCTGAAAATGTCTTCAATTTTAACTTTTCAAAATATTATTTCGTTTAAAGCGATCTTTACTCACAAAACAAATGTCTGCTTGTTGCTTAACTGGAGAGGTTAAGCTACATTCCTGAAAGTTGTAAAAAATACCATCTAACTACAACTACTACTACTACTACTACTACAACTACTACTACTACTACTACTACTACTACTACTACTACCCCTAAGTCCAGAGTTGCAAGCCCCCCCCCCTCCCACTGAACTTACAATTAATGTTAGTCATAGTTTTTCTTTCAGGAACAAAGCTATTAAAGGTTAAACGACCATTTATTTCCCGAGAACTTAAAAAAATTGAAATGAAAACACTCAAAAACAGTTTCAGCACGTTAAAAGTACACAGGTCGCTAAATAATTAAATTATATTTTCGTTTGGTATACGACATTTGTTTTTGTATTTTTTTGTTTTTGTTTACGATTTCTCGACTGTAAATTGTCTCCATTTCCACCATTTAATTTGTTGTTCCTATTTACATGCGCTTTGCGAGGGCAGGAGTAGATTTTTAATGTGGGGGGAAATCCAGCTCCCTCAAAAAGGGCACTCTATATTGGAACCAAATAAAAATTGCCTCAGTCTAGAACGATTTCTCCTTCACTGGTCGAGGACAGCAAGATATAGTGGTAAAATTAAACTTTTTTGTACTTACGATGGCTGCAGATTGTGACATTAATGTGACAGCACTTTGTGAGCTGTGACAATCTAAAAAAAAATGTCCAATAGCCGGCAAATAAGAATTTATTTTCTTATTTTTGTATCGAAAAATTATATAATAATAACAACACTGATTTATTTACGTTAATTTGCTCTGTCACCGCTTGCAAATAAAATAAAACTGTGGGTAAGAAAAACGCTTCAACATAACATTATTAGGTAAAAACGGAAACCCGAGAATAAATTGACGCTCTTCAATAAGTGAGGATAGAAAGATGACATTTTTCTTTTCTTTTCAATCGACGTTTTTTCACAAGAGATTATCGCTGTTTAATCTAATCTTTCCTCAACTGCAGAAATCAGAAAAGATTAAACATTGCATTTTCGTGTAAGTATTTAAAACTTTATTTTACAAATTTAATTAACTAAATTCCTTTTTATGACGACTTTTAATACTATTAGAATTCCGTTGGTCTCTTTATTAATGAATCGTTTGAATAATAATAACAACAACAATAATAATAATGTCTAAGTGCCCCCATCTCTATAATAAAAAAGGAAATAAAATTAATTTTTAGAAAAAAAGTTGTTCTTTTCGTTAATCTGATATTTACTCGAAACAATAACATTCTCGGATGTTCCCATTGAAGCGATCGTATTTTTTTGTTCATTGACGGTGAAATATTTAATAAATTATTTAATAAATATTTTACAACAGAGAAAATGTTTTTAAGAAAATTTTTGGGGGCAGGAAAATTATAGATATTTTTAAGACTATTAAAAAAGTTTTATTTTATTTTATATAGATGAGTCCTAATTGACTCGGTAAAATCCGGTAACAGCCGAACCCCGCCGAATATCTAGAACGGAAAAAAGAAAAAAATTAAAACAACAAAAAAATCTCTTATTGATTTATTTTCAGTAGCAATGTAAACATAATGCTAGAAAACAATAATTACACAAACAAAACAAAAATAACTAAAAATAGTTATTTTTGTTTTGTTTGTGTAATTATTGTTTTCTAGCATTATTTTTTAACTCACGCCTTTTTGTAAATTGTGTTCTTCACGGATTGTTTGCTTTTATTGTTATTTTGGTCCTTTTTTTAGTTCATGTTATATATTGCTGACAAAGTAAAGGAAAATAACTTGACGCGATTTTTTTTTTCGAAAGATTTCTTTGTGTAAATTGTTATAGTTAACGCCTAGTTGTTGTTATATTTTGGTTTCGAACTTCACAAACTACTTTCATCACATTCTTGGAAAAGGGTATACTAGGTACGTGCCAAAATCAATATATATATATATATATATATATATATATATATATATATATATATTAGGTACGAGCAAAATCTATGGCCGATCCACAAAATGTCAAAATTCAGGAAATCAACCAATTTTAACGAAATGTTCAATATTTATTAATCAACAATTACGGAATATAATGAAACCATGTAATAAAGAAGCGCGATTAGACCCCCCCCCCCATTCACTCACACTACTCCCGTCAAAATATTAGTTTCAGAGATTCAACAATTTCCTTAATTTAACAATTCATCGTCATTTATTTGGAAAGATAAAACGTAAGTGTATATTTGCTTTGTACATTTTTTTTATTAATAAATATTATTTAAAATTTGAAAACAATTATTATAAATAGAATTCAAATATGACATTTTCTTTCAAAATTGAATTTTATTTATTCATTAATAACTATTTTTTAATGTTTTAATTTTTTTCAATGAATATTGTCAGTGTAGTCATTAACTTTAATTTACTTTTTCACACTTAAAATAAAAAAAATACGCATGGCTTTATTTTAAAAGAATTAATCAACAATCACGGAATATACTGAAAGCATTGTCTTGTTTTTTTATCTTAGTGAAATATATTTTTTAAAAACAAAATAAACGTTTACTACAGTTTTATTTTTATATATTAATAAAAAAATGCATGAATGTGTTTATGTGGTTTATTAAATAAAGCATTGTAGATGTTAACAATTAAATATTTAAAAAAAATATTTCGTATATATTACGAAAAAGGCCCCTAAATACCATGTTAATAAAACTACTATAACTCGAAGAAAAAGTAATTTTTTGAATTAGCGATATTATTATTAAATAAAGCTGTGTTTAATCAATATTTTCATTAAAAAAATAATATAAGTGAAAAAAATATTTCATGTGATTGTAATGATAAGAGTTTCTGGGTTAATAAAAATAATGCGATATAATTATATTTCCCTTCCATACATGAACGTGTCATCATCAGCGCAAGACATTTTTTTTATAATCTTGAAAATAAACCAAAAAATTACAAATTTGAGACTCAGGAAAGTTACGAATAAAGAATTTAAAAAGTTGAATAATTTCTACTAACGATCGATTTGCAGCGCTATGGAAGCCACGTTCTGTAATAAACAGGCGCGATTAGACCTCCCACCATTCACTCACACTACTCCCGTCAAAATATTATTTTCAGAGATTCAACAATTTCGTTAATTTCACAATTCATCGTCATTTAATTGGAAAGATAAAACGTAAGTTTGTATTTGCTTTGTACATTTTTTTCATTAATAAATATTATTTAAAAAGTTGAAACAATTATTATAAATAGAATTCAAATATGACATTTTCTTTCAAAATTGAATTCTATTTATTTATCAATAAATATTTTTTAATGTTTTAATTTTTTTCAATGAATATTGCCAGTGTAGTCGTTGATATTAATTTACTTTTTCAAACTTAAAAAAACAAAAAACTCTAAGCTTTATTTTAAAAGAATGAATGTAATTCATCGTTACGACGCATAACAAAAATTCTTACATGTCTCTTAACAATAAATGAGTTATTTATTCTTTAGAATTAATTTAATTTAATATTACATTAATTTTTAAAGAATAAATCGAGTAATGTAATTGTTCAAGATTTTAATCAATCACCACGTAAAAATAATTAATTAATTTGACGCAGTTCGTAACATAAAAATTAAAAATATATATATATTACGGCAGTTTGACCCTTCAATACTTTGAGATTTTGTAGCTGTATTTTCTGTTTACATTTACTACACAGGGTTCGTACATGTTTCACTGTTTTGTTGGATTATTAAAGAATTTATAGTAAAAAAAGTACATTCTTTTGTAATTACCTCTTTTAAGATTTTAATTTAAATAATTATCTTTGAAACAGTTCCATAAAACTGATATTAACTTTCCAGCAAATTTTTAAACATGTTTAATAAATTTTTAATTTTACCTGTTTTTCGATGTTTTTATAACATGTTTAATTTTTTCACAAGTAAATATACAAAAGTCTTGGGAACATTACAAATGCGTATATCTCATGAACTATTCCAGGTAAAAAAATGAAACTGGTGCCATTTTAAAGCTTGCTTAATCAAGTTTTTTGTCATACTAATGATTTTCGTGTTATCTTTCCAGGTGCAGTAATGGCGTTCTCTAAACAAGACAAGGCATTTTGCGTCCTCCAATTTGCAAAGACTGAATCGTGGACATGTGTTCAGCGTGCATTTCGCAGGAAATTTAAAAAAGAAGCCCCTGAAAGGAAATCCATTGTCAGATGGCATGCTATATTTGTGAAAGATGGGTGTTTGTGCCCAAGTAAGCGAACAGGTCGCCCTTCAACTTCAGAAGATGCAGTTGAGCAAGTTCGGACAGCCTTTCAGCGGAACCCCCGTAAATCAGTGAGAAGAGCCAGCAGGGAACTTCAGCTTGCTCCAGCAACTGTCTGGTGTGTCTTAAGGAAACGACTGCAAATGGTACCTTACAAGCTCAAGTTGGTCCAAAAGTTGAAGGACACTGATAAGCCACTTCGCTGTGACTTTTGCATTGCAATGCAAAAGAAGTTGGAAGATAACGGCTTTGATGACCGGCTTGTTTTTAGCGATGAGGCGACCTTCCATCTGAATGGCAAAGTTAACAAGCATAACACTCGCATATGGGGTACTGAGAATCCTCACGAACTTCTTGAACACGAGCGAGATTAACCAAAAGTGAACGTGTTTTGTGCAATTTCCAAGAAAGGTATCTATGGACCGTTCTTCTTTGAAGAGGCAACTATCACTGGTGAATCCTATCTCAACATGCTGGAAGACTGGTTAATGGCTCAGTTGGAACAAGCAGAATCTGATGACTTCATTTTTCAACAAGATGGTGCACCACCACACTGGAGTCTTAGAGTAAGGCAGTTTCTTAACACAAGGCTGCCTGGTAGATGGATTGGGAGATCTGGGCGAGGTGATGACGTTCTCATGCCCTGGCCTCCTAGGTCTCCAGATCTTACCCCGTGTGATTTTTTCCTTTGGGGCTTTGTCAAGCAACAAGTCTATGTGCCGCCCCTTCCAAGAGATATTGACGAACTAAAGGCTCGAGTAACGGCAGTTGTGGGAACCATTGACGTCAAGATGCTGGAACGCGTTTGGCAGGAAATGGACTATCGACTAGATGTCTGCCGTGTGACGAATGGTACTCATATTGAGCAACTTTGAAGATTCCCCACAAAACTTGAAACTTTAACCTTTCCAACGGTACCAATTTCATTTTTCAACTCCTAATAGTTTTTGAGTTATTAAAAATCGTTATGTTCCCAAGACTTTTGAAACACCCTGTACATTTGTTTCATTGTATATATTAACATCATCTCATTAATTCTAAACTTATTTCTCACCATTGGTATGGATTTAGACAAGCACAATCTACTGTGGACATCCTAACGGTCATCTCTCAACACATACAATACACTGGACGAGGCAGATGAAGCTAGGGCGGTAGCATTTAATATATCCAAAGCCTTTGACAAGGTCTGACATAAAGGTGTTCTCATACAAATTGATGAATAATTAATATAATTAGATCCAGGTTGTCCTCAATGACTGTTCATCAAAACAACATAACATAAATGCAGGTGTGTCCTTTATTAGTTCTTAGTTTCATAAACAACCTCTCTGATGACATTGTGTCTGAGATGTGTATATTTTCTGATAGCACCACACTCTCCTCCTCATGTGTCCAAAATAGATGTGCATATATTTGAGGCAATGGCTGAATCCTTAGAAAGTTTCCTCCAGTCTGTAGTGAAATGGGGTAATCAATGGATTGTAACATTAAATGCTGCTAACACAAAGCCCCTTTCCATCAACAACTACAAGAAACCTGTTTACCCACGGATTGCTGTAACAAATAACACCCTACATGAGAGTCCAACGGTCAAAACTCCTGGTCCTAACATCCACAGGTAACATGAATTGGAACAAAAACATTCCCAAGACTGTTGTAAAGAAAGTGGGCTCACTTTATTGAGCAAGAAAACTTGTCACACTTCACAGTATCCTATATCTTTACAAAGCTATACATTGAGTATTGTTCATACATCTGTGATGGTGCACCATCCCCTAGTCGCTCCCTAATACATAGGTAAAAAAAATAATCGCTAATCTAATAGGTCCCTCACTATCTACCAATATCAATACCCCATCGCCTCAATGATGCATATTTGTACTTGTGTAACAAGTACTTAAATGAAATCTACTCCTATAGACTCGCTGCTCTGGTGCCCCTTTCACTATAAATACTCGAAGAACCAGACAATCAGCTGGTGGCAACCCTTCTACTCCAGTATCTCATTTCCTTAAGCTGCCGGTCTTTTGAACTCTCTTCCTGGTCTCTGTTTTCCTTACTGTACTGATATACAGAAATTTACAAATAGTGTGAACAAGCATCTTGCAGACCAGCTCCCAATTTAGGATAACACCATAAACTTTCACTCTTCTTTTTAGTAGCCTCTCATGTCTACAGTTGCAACTTGCCTTGTTTAGGATGTACTAAGTTAAAAAAAAGAAACACCACAAGACACACCTACAAAGCAGATATATACTTTTTCAGTATTTAAAAGAAAAAAAGTTACACACTTTTTCACTATTGTTTTGTGCCTGAGAAATACTTCTGTCTGGTAATTGCTATTCACTGCCATGGATTAAATAAATTTTTCTCAAATTGAACACTTAAAAAGAAGAATCGTCTGTGTAGAAAACATTGGGTACATAGTAAAAGTGGCCTCTGTGGCTGTAGACACTCTTTGACAAGGTGTTTTGTAAGCACATTCGAACCCTGAGAAAGTTATTGATCATATCAGTTTCTCAACAACATTTAAAATAAATATGCAACCCCCTAATCTCTTATCCTTAGTTCGGATTAATCAGGAGTCAGAAAACATACAAGACACACCTACAAAGCTGATATATTCTTTTTCAGTATTTTAAAGAAAAAAGGTTACATACTTTTTCTCATCTTGTTTTATTGTGTTTGCACCTGAGCAATACTTCTACCCGGTAATGGCTGACAAAACAAGAGCCAGCTAACAAAATTGATTAAATAAAAGTTTTCTCAACTTAAACACTTAAAAAGGAGAATCGTTTGTGTAGAAAACATCTGGTACCTTTTCAAAGTTGATTGTGTGACTGTAGATACTTTATGACAAGGTGTTTCGAAACACAAAACATCCTGAGAAAGTTCCTGATCATAGCAGTTGCTGAACACCATTCAAAATGAATGCGCAAACCAAAAATATTTGTATCCCTAGTCCAGATAAAGCAGAAGTGTGTCAGTAATCTGCCTGAAGGTTGTCCTAGATACATGGAATGTGTGGATATTACATCAACTACATAAACTAGAAATCGCTTGTTTTGTTTGTTAAATTCGTTAATTACAAATTATAATGGTGAGAATGTGATACAGATAGATCAAATAATCACTTTATGGAAAGAACATTTCCAAGCTCATCTCAGTATTGTATTCTTTCACGATGAAAATATACTTCACATTCTTGAGTCTGAAGGTCAAACAGAAATAAACTATATGTTTGAACTTAAAGAATATTGTGAAAGGATGGTAGATATGCGTCATAAAATTTCTAGAAATGTAGAGATTGGAAAAGACATCGGATTTCTTTAAGATTGGCAAAAATGATATCATTTAACACATGTATCACAGCACACAATGTACAATTTAATTGATAGCAAATTAATAGACTGGTTCAAGGTTGAAATCAGGTTGAGACAGGGTTTAATCTTGTCCCTGACGATCTTCACCAACTTAATAGAATTTGTAATGGATGACACTGCTACTATGAACCAGTTTCATCTGCAGAGATATGCCATAAATCATGTGAGAGAGACTGTCTGTTGTTTTAAAAGCAACAATTAAAAATTGAAAAGAAGCTGAGTGAAAGTTATTTTGAATTCTAACCGGGACCTTCTACTGTAGATGCAGTCATTTTTGTAAGCATGAAAACTATTATCTACATCAAACACATGCATGACAACACACAATGTACAGTTTTATTTATAACATCTTAATAGACTGTTTCAAGGTTGAATTGATTTGTAGACAGGGTTTCATATTGTCCCAACAATTTTCAACAACTTTCTGGAATTTGTAAAAGAGGGTGCTGATGGTTTGAGCCAGTTTCATTCACAAAGCTATACCATACATCATGTGATAGAGACTGCCTGTAGTGTTTTGAAAGCTACAATTATCGACTAAAGAACAAGAAAATGTGTGCTCCAAATGGGGACTAAAGAGAAATACAGCCAAATGCAAAGTAATGATTGATGAAGTCAAACATGATACCAAAATAAATAAAAACAACAGTGAATTTTTCAAAATATGTAACAGGAAGGATTGTATTAGACCCTACAATGCACTTGTGGTTGAAATAGCTCCTACTCAAACTTTGACCTAAAAAGCAGAGGATGAACATATGGTTCTGTGTAAAATGACTCAGAAAGATAACTAACTAGTCAATATCGTCAGAAGAGATCCTTAAAGCATGGAACTCTTCATATACTTATCAGTCGGCTTTAGAGATGTATTTGTGTTATTTCAACTATTTTGTTTCCATGCTTATCCACTAATACCATAGACTAACTGTTCCATATATGTAGTTATGTATACTAGAAAAGATATGCTCTCTCCGGTCGTGTATTTTTGCTAGTTGTTTTAAGTTACATATTACATACGTTACATTTTAAACTAAGTAAAAGGTAACTGCAGGGAAATAGTTTAGAAAACAAAATCTTTAAATCATTTTCGATAAAGAAAAATAAGTTGTTAACTGGAAGTTATTTTATTCTTTCAGAAGACGGCGTAACAAAGTTTATATTTGGTGAACACTCTGGTCTAAAATCTCTATACAATTTTTACAACTTATATTTTTGCATTACTGTCGATTAAGCAACAAAAATTCAGATTATTAAAAGAAAACTATAGATATATATATTAGCATGAATGTATACATATATGTGTGTATTTTTATTAACTCAATATTATGTTAATCAAATAACAAAAAAAAGAAATTTAGTTTGACTAGTAATGAAATATTGAGAGACATGTTTATATATAATCATGGATTCTATTAAATTGATATATTGTTGTATCTTTGTGTAAGGTTTGTGTTCTTCATTTACAAGTGCACCTTGTTGTATAATTGCACTGAAACATGAGATAAATATTTGTACATTTTGAAATAGAAAATTTTGAAAAATCAAATCTATTGAGATATTTCAACTATGGTAATCAAAATATTTCATGACCAAAATCCAAAAATATCTAAAAAGTCAATTATTGTAATTAATTGTGAAAACGTGTTTAAGATAAATGTTATCCAATATTATTAACAACATTATTTTTTTTATTCACAGATATTAGTTGCAGTGGAAAAGAAGACATGAATTCAATTAATGACTATACATAATTCTTCGTTTTGAGGAGAACTCTACTAACGTTAATATAGCAATTTTATTTTTGTGTATCATAACTTATCAAGGTGAAAGGCTATTCAAGGATAATTGTTATTGAGATTGATATTTGAATGATGACAGCAATTCTGCCACCTTTGTCAGAAACATTACTTAAGTTATCTAAACACGGACAAAATGGAGAGAAGCAAGAGTTACTCGTCTGTTGAATAAAAATGTAAGTTCAACTTTGTACTCACAAGCAATACATCTATATAAATGTACATTCAGGATTAAATTAATCACTAAAATATACATATCAAATATCGGTAAATAAGTATTTACTTTTGAAATATATATTGAAAAATCTCAGAAGTTTTAACAATATATATATATATATATATATATATATATATATTATTGCTGTCAAGTGTGTTGATCATTATTTTCACTGATGGAAACTTTGAAATTTTTCACGCAAACACACTGGAGAGCAACCTTATACTTGTGAAGAATGTAAATCATAATTTTCACTCAAGGCATCTTCGAAAATTCACATGCGAACACACACAGGAGAAAAATAACATCGTACTGGTCTAGTAAAAAAAATCGAAGTAAATACTTAGAAACAATCCCGGCAAAACCAAACTGTGGGGAAGTACAGATAGCAGCCTTAAAGGCAACAACATCTATCCATAAGACAGCCCTCGGATATAATTTTTACTCATAGTGAAATCAAGTGTTAGCCTCAAGAGTAGTCCCCTTGATTTCTTTAGATAAACTAAATTAAAATGAAAAAACGAGAGAAACCTTATTCTTGTGAAGTGGGCAGTGCATCAATTACATGGAAAAATTATTGAACAATTCACATGCGAACGCACACTGGTGCGAAACCTTATTCTTGTGAAGTGTGTAAATAACGATTCCCACTGAATAGAACTTTGGAAGTTCACAGGCGAACACACACTGGTCAGTGTGGGACAATATATAAAGAGCTCCTGTGATCAAAAAATGAGAATGGTGAATGAACATCACACCAAATACCTTCCTCAGCAGACCTCAACAACAAAACTAGCCGATAATTTCAGTGGAAACACACTGGAAAACACTAGCGAAGATGATAACAACCCAGCAACCCTGATCGCGCGCAAGAAGAGGGAGGAGTACACGAAAAAGGAGCTGAAGACCAGACTAGAAGGATGGCGAAATAATAAAAGAGCAGGAAAGTTCATTGAAGAACTCAACCAGAGCTATATCGACAAGGAGGCTTCACTACAATGGCTCAAGAGTGGCAACTTCCCGTTCGATGAGGAACGGATATTAATAGCGGCACAAGACCAAGGCCTACTTACTAATGGATTTAAGAAAATGGCGGGTCTACAAAAAACTGACCAGTGCAGGTTCTGCCACTCTGCCACCGAAAGTCCAAGCCACCTAATGTCTGGATGCAAGATCCTTTTGGCTGATGGCCATTACACTGCCCGCCACAACAAAGTATGTAAATACCTTCATTGGAAGATCTGCGGAGAGATGCAGCTAGAAAGATCACTGAACATCTGGGAACATGAACCCCCACCCATAACATCGAATGGAAAAGTGACAGTGTTCTATGATAAAGACATACAGGCGGGCAGATACATAAAAGACAAGGCCATCAAACCAGACATTGTCATCTGGAACAAACCAGATAAAACTGCTCTCATCATTGATGTAACCGTCCCAAATGACTACGGTCTCAATAGAGCCGAACGGGAAAAAATAACAAAATACCAAGATCTCAAAAATGATCTAAAAATAACATGGTCCCTCGATGAAATAAACATCATACCGGTTGTAGTGGGGGCAACTGGTCTGGTGAAAAAAAATCTAAGTAAATACTTAGAAACAATCCCCGGAAAACCAAATTGTAGGGAAGTACAGATAGCAGCCCTAAAAGGAACCACATCTATCCTTAAGAGAGCCCTCGGATATAAATTTTACTCATAGGGAAATCAAGTGTTAGCCTCAAGAGTAGGCCCCTTGATCTCTTTAGATAAACTAAATTAAAATGAAAAAAAAAAGTACCTACTGGGGAGTTTGAATTACCTACTAGACACTATCCTCGAGTGTCTTTGGTCTCTCTGTAAAGGGTTTGTCAAGACAATCTGACATGAGGATACTTACCCCTACAAGTAAACCCTGACCAAATATTCAAATTACATAGTATCCGCAGCACAAATAAGATCACCTCGTACGAGGAATAGTGCATCTTCTCCTAGTGATGTCACCTCAAGTAACACGACGTGCTGGATACTCCACTAGACTAGATGAATTCTTGTCCTGGAATCCGGTAAGACCAACAGACCACAAGAAAGATATACTATGACATATTGACTGATCAGTTGGGGAGAGAAGACATTATTCTTAACTTGTTTACAAACTCAATGCCTGAGAAATAAAGGAGAATTTTAATAGAATACTCGGGTATCTATGTATCTCATATAGAGATCAAGTGTTAGCCCCAGGAAGAGGCCCCTTGATGTCTGAGAACTTCGACTGAAGTAAAATTAAACGTCAGAGACCTTGAAAAATTGAAACTTCACACACGAAAAATAAAGGATAATTTTAATAGAATATTCGGGTATCTATGTATCTCATATAGAGATCAAGTGTTAGCCCCAGGAAAGGGCCCCTTGATTTCTGAGAACTTCGACTGAAGTAAAATTAAACATTAAGCGAGAAACCTTATTCTTGTGTAGTGTGTCGATCACGATTCCGACTGAGTGGAACTTTAAAAGTTCACATGCGAACACACACAGGGTACTTACTCAATGTGTGAGAAATAAAGGAGAATTTTAATAGAATATTCGGGTATCTATGTATCTCATATAGAGATCAAGTGTTAGCCCCAGGAAGGGGCCCCTTGATTTCTGAGAACTTCGACTGAAGTAAAATTAAACATTGTGAGAGAGCAACCTAATTCTTGCGAAGTGTGTGACTCATCATTTTCACAAAACGGAAGTGTTAGTCCCAGGAAGGGGCCCCTTGATTTCTGAGATCTTCGACTAAAGTAAAATTAAACATTAAGGGGGATGTCTTATTCATGTGAAGTGTGTAGATCATCATTTTCACAAAAAGAAGAATATAAGTTTCATATGCAAACACATACTGGGGAGAAGCCTTATTCATGTGAAGTGTGTGGATCATCATTTTCACAAAACGGAAAATTGAAACTGCACATGCGAACACACACTGGGGAGAAGCCTTATTCATGTGAAGTGTGCGAATCATCATTTTCACAAAATGAATATTTGAAACTTCACATGCGAACACACACTGGGGAGAAGCCTTATTCATGTGAAGTGTGTGGATCATCATTTTCACAAAACGGAAAATTGAAACTTCACATGCGAACACACACTGGGGAGAAGCCTTATTCATGTAAAGTGTGTGGATCATCATTTTCACGAAATGAAGATTTGAAAATTCACATGCGAACACACACTGGAGAGAAACCTTATTCTTGTGAAGTGTGTGGATCATCATTTTCGCGAAAGCAAGGACTGAAAGTTCACATGCAAACACACACTGGGGAGAAACCTTATACTTGTGAAGTGTGTGAATCATCATTTTCACGAAAGGGAAATGTAAAACTTCACATGCGAACACACACTGGGGAAAAACCTTATTCGTGTAAAGTGTGTGGTTCATCATTTTCACAAACGGATCAATTGAAACGTCACATGCGAACACACACTGGGGAGAAACCTTATTCATGTGAAGTGTGCGGATCATCATTTTCAGAAAACGCAAAATTGAAACTTCACATGCAAACACACACTGGGGAGAAGCCTTATTCATGTGAAGTGTGTGGATCATCATTTTCACAAAAGCGAGACTTGGAACGTCACCTTCGAACACACACTGGGGAGAAACCTTATTCTTGTGAATTGTGTGGATCATCATTTTCAGAAAAGGGAACACTTAAACTTCACATGCGAACACACACTGGGGAGAAACCTTATAATTGTGAAGTGTGTGGACTGTCATTTTCCCGAAAGGAAAATGTGAAAGTTCACATGCGAACACACACTGGGGAGAAACCTTATTCTTGTGAAGTGTGTGGATCATCATTTTCACAAAACGGAAAATTGAAACTGCACATGCAAAAACATACTACAGAGAATTGGAATGCCTACTAGGCAGTATCGTCGTATTTCTAAGTTCTGTCTATATAAATTCGTCAGGACAACTTCGAATGAGGATAGCTTACACATCAAGTAACACCCAACAAAAATGTCGAAATAACACAGGTTAGGTACACACGTGGAAGTTGAGGACATTGTGTACTTTGTGAATAGTACTTAGTCTTATACAAGCAGAACGATTGGATGCACATTTAGAAGTTTTCAATTAAGAAACATCTATAAAGTCCACAAGGAAGATTGCTTTACGATCTCGATCACCAAGGTCACAGCCAAGGAATTAATTCCCAGCATGTATACAACAGCTGCGAGGATAATAACGACTGTGCTAAGTCTGCCATCCCAGAAATCATTAGTAGTGTAGTCAACGACAATAGATTATCACTAAATTTCATTCAAGTCATTAGATAGTACATAAACTAACAACATATTAAACGTAATATATTTAATGTGCTCTAATACCTTTCACTATGTTTGCATGCACCTCGTAGCAGTGGTGGTGAGGAAAGAACAAGATGCTTCCTTTAAAGTGTGTAGAAATAATCTTACATATTGCCTGTCTCGATTAAAACAAGGTGTCATTCTCCGAGCTTAACCGCAATAAGTCATGCACACACCAAACTTGGCAATTCACAAATGATAGTATGGAGGTATTTGATTTCAATAGCCACACTCTTTTTCAAAAAATATCGTCCAGATAATTTTAGGATTACTGCTCCTACATATCAGAGAGTGTTATTGTTAAAGCATCAACGTCATTAGCAAGTGTTTGGCAGACGATAAGACATCATCATGTCCAGACTAGTAGCTCTCATCTTGGACTTTGACACCTATGATTTGTAGAAGTGGCATCAGCGAACTATTTCATATCAATGTAGGTAAGCTTTAACTGTGATATTAGTTCTTCTCACCGTCAAAACACATATTATCGTGATCTCGCTCTGCTTTTGACAAATGCAGACAAGATGCTATTATTAGGATATTACATGATCTAACCGACATGAGCCACCCCATTGCAGCTTTTCTCTTTTGTCTATGTTATATGTAAATAAATATTGGCATCTATTTAGTTGTGAAGATGTTATTTTTTCAAGGAAGAATGGTGAACTTTTTTCTAGTGATTTAAACCTTATTCATGCCGTCAAAAACTGTAAAAACTAACTGTCTCCAGCCAACTAAAGATTGGAACCGAACCCCCAGAATGTTTATTCCAGAAATGACCAGCCTTTATTGATGACTTCCTTCTGGTCACATACACTCATATCAGACACAAGGATAGTCCTTCCTTGGCATGTTATCAGGCTACCACACGGTGTTGATCGTCTTGGACAGTGGTGCCACATGGTTTCAGATCCCCAGTCAAACACCTGACAAACAGGCAGCTCTTCACTACTCAATGTGATTGGAGAAACCAGGTCACTCTTCACTAGGTTCACTCTGGAGTAGCAGAAGATGACATGCCATTTTGACTGCTTAGTGATTGAAGATCTCGATACCTTGATACTTGGTGATTTCCATTCATGTTCAAGAATAACCTCTTAATCAGATGCGTTAAGTCCAAAATATGGATTGGTGACACCCTGTATAGGTAAATTGCATCAGAATTTAATGTGAAACAAGTCAAACATGCTCACATTGTATGTACTCCAGGCTTCCGTCCAACAACTTATAACATAACTTCTAATGTATGTGTTTTGGACTGGTTATATTACTAAGTTGTGGACGACGTTGGTTTTTTGCAATTTCAACCCTAAGTCTAGGATGTGTCTCTGAATGACGTGATTTTGATGAACGAGCAAAATAGAGTCTATGAACATATGTTACACTTTCCTTATATTGAGAATTAGATGTGTTGAGACTAGAAGTGACTTCACCCTTCCCTTAACAGAATTCAATTCAACAACAGGAAAATATATTCTCATTATCATAACTTTCCATATTGGAAATGTCATATTCACTCTTACAATAGAAGAATGGTCAAGTGTATATTTAATCCGCCCCCTCATCTTCCTCATCTGTTTCCATCTCTCACTGTTACCTCAGTAGGAGGGAGGAGATTTCCCCTTTATGAAAATTTCACAGAAAAACACTTTGTCATCTGAGATCAGTTTTTACTCTAGTTAATAAAAAATAATTTTGAATTCCCCAAAAGTAAAAACAAGGTTATGTAGTTTGAATTAAACCAACCACTGATCGACAATATTTTTACGTACACCCCTATCTTTTTTGTCATGTACTCGTAATTGACACTCTTCCCCCCTCGCCGTCCAGAAAAACAGAAAAAGAATAATATTATAAGAATAAAAAATGAAAGAAAACAAAATGTTCCGTAATCAATTATATAATATTCTGGTCCTTCAGATTGCGGATATATATATATATATATATATATATATATATATATATATATATATATATATATATATGCAGTCTTATAGTTCTTGTGTTGGAAGAGAATGGCGATAAAATCAATGCATGCAATGAAAAGTTGTTTTGTAGTCTACTAATAAATGAAGGCTCTCAATGCCCTTTGCAGTTACTACACCATTCTCTTCTTGAAATCAATCTCCATTTCTTTACTGTTCTTGCCTTATATCTTGTTACTGCCCCTAGCGTTTGGTCAGCTCTGTGGTATGATATGGGTAGGTTAACAACCCAGCACGATCTCTATACAACACTGGGGTGTCTACCAACACTAATAGCTTCTTACCTTCCAATAACGTAACACATCCTTATAATACTTCTATAACCGTTTAGTGGGGTCAACTAGTACTAATAGATCTACCTCTTTTAGATATAAGGCAATATATCTCCACATGCCTATCATTACCTTCATATCCTCTTGCACGGAGTACAACAATCAGACACTCCTGTTTGTGTGAATACTTATCGATCGTCTGTTCTTCAACCCTCAATAGCTCTGTTCCCTCCCCGTTTAATCGTTTCAAAACAACTCGTACGGCCGTAGGTGTGATCAACCATTTGGATCTCATGATTATGACTTCACTTGTCTTCTTAAATAAGGATTCCCACAATCTTCTGACGTGCTTGCTACGCCAAGTATTGACAGTACCACCAGCAGCCTCCTCTCGTCCATATCTGCATTAAGGCAGAGAGGGTAATCGATCTTAGTTAGTATCTCCCTCTATTGTTATCAATCCTTTCATCAGCAGGATATCCTTTCATCACCAGGATAACTTGTGAGAAGATGATCGGCGCCACAACCACCAGTACCACATATGCATGGGGGCCTTCTATGCACATAACGGAGCCAACAGATGTGACACAGCTCACACCAGGGACTCAACCGAGATCACTGACAATCTTTTACCTGCTGTTTCTTACTCTGGCATCACAGGGGGTCCTGCACCTTTCAACTGTTACTTATGGGGCAATTCTACCAGCATCTTTGTAACATTTTCTTACCTTAGCTTTCTATTGTATCCTCCTCTTCTCACTCACTCGAATCACTATGAAATCTCTTTTCTTCCCTATTACTTCCCCTACCCGCATCTTCCCAACCCGTCGTATCGGTCGTGTATAGGCTTATTACTCTCCTTTTTTATCTTCACAGTCTTAATTGTCATGTTGGTCATTAACATAGGGATCGTCTCTTAGGGTACTCTCGTTTCGTTGTCAGCATATCTCCCCACATGGGGCAATCTGAAATAGTTCCTCTTTCAGTTCCCCACCTGTTTTTATCCTACCCCCTACCGGATATAGCCGTCCTGGGAGTAGTTGTACATCTTCTTTTGTCAGCACAGACAGACCCGTTCTCTGACCCTCCTAGAGGGACCTCCACTCCCCAACGTCGCTTTATCAAACCCTATCTTGGTCGTCCACGCTCGGCGCCTGTCCTCTCCCAGGATCATATCATTACATAGATTGTAGGCCACATAAAACGGAAAATTCTTTCTTTGTATTTGCTACCTTCCAGAGCAACCATGCATTTCCGACCACTTGCTTTTCCCTACCATCAGCCTGGTTTACTATTACATCTGGCGGACACAACATTTTCTTCATTGCTAACCCCTGAAAAACCATTCGCATCTATCAAGGTGATCGACACTCCAGTATCGATCAGAGCCTTCACCTGTGTGGTTCAGACTAATGCATCACGGGTAACTTCTCTCTCCGTAAGCAAAGGGAATACCTGGGCTAATCTTCTCTCTTGTCTTTGAGTTCGTCCACCATATAACGCCAATGCAGACATGGGAGATGGTAACCATAAACCCCTCTCATACCTGTCGGTTATCCTAATGTTTTCATCCTTCAAGGTTGGCTCTCGATCTGAACTCACTCTTCTCGAGAGCTCCTTTACCTCAGAGATGTATGGCCCCATGATGGCAGTTCCTTCTCATGTGGCCAGTCTTTCAACACTACTCCGAGGTTGGGGTCAACACAAACACCTTCTCCTCAGAAAGTCCCTTACCTCAGAACTGTGATATCCCTATAATGACAGTTCCTTCTTATGTGGCGATCTTTCCACACTGCCAGCACTTACGTTACCGGCAGTTAATGGATATATGCCATCTTTTGTAGTATTATGCAGGGCTTTATAAAAATGACAACACATGTATCTCATGAAAATATAAGATGAATCTTTATTGTTGCTGACGATGAACGTGGTGGTTGGAGAGATTTTGTCCACATGGAATCAGACGGTTGATTCTTCTCCATGGCTTGATCGTCAACTGACTTCTTTCAATTTTCGGTTGTTATTATATAACAATTTCGTGGCCACCTCGACAACCCCATCGAGGTTGCACTCGGTGACGGCTTGAACTCATTTGACAATTCACCAAATATGTCTATGTTTTCTTGGCATGATACAATTGCACATGGTAAAATGACCTTTAACATTTCCGACATATCTCTTTCTTTTGACATTGGGTTCTTACCGTTTAAGTGATTCAACTGCAGGTACATATCTTTTCGTCAACATGATTTTACATTATGATAATTGATCAGTCTATGTCGCTTCTTCCGCTGCAGGTGTTTCATGTTTTGGTACAGTGTTTTTTTTTATCAAAACTGACCTTCATTTCATCCGATAGCTTCCTCTTCCTGTGCAGGTGTTTGTCTGGTTGTGAGTTTTATTTTATTTTCAAATAACTATTTGGTCATCCGATAATTATCTTATCTTTTGACAATCGCCAGGTGCATCTGTTTTATCAACAACTTTTCCGTACTCCGACTTCGATTATGTAACATTTTGCCACATGTCCAGCATGTGATCGATTTTGTCAGTATCTAGGCACCCCGACTGTTTAATTTTTGGTAGGGTGACCCGTTGGCGTTTTTCTGAGTTCTTTCTACTAATCTTGATTTCATTTTCTAGTAACACTTTACTCATATTGGGTAGAATGAGAACAGAAAATGTTCTCATTTTTATAGTGGTGACTCCTTGTTTGCAGACTCGCAAACAATTGCTATCATATATTTTTTTTGTGTTTTAATTGTTTCGTGGAAAAGTCGACAATATAATGAATAAATAAATAAGTAAATAAATAAAAACGTAACTGTTTTATGAATAAAAATGCATATTCTCTCTCTCCACCTTTTAAACATATACATGTATGTATTTCTCTAGTCGAATTTATTAGGTTATCTAATGTCTCAGCGACATAAAAGAACATTTTTCCTATCTCGCCATGGCCGATAAAGATACAATGAGTTCCATTAGTCCGATATTTTTTGAAGTGGACCTCTGTTTATATTTTGCGCAGTTGCAGCTGCACTGCTCAAATCGGACTGGTTTGCATAAACTCCTGCGATTGTGAACAAAAGATCGGTCATCGTTGTGGTTATCATCTGATCTGCTACATGTTGTCGTGTGCAGAGATGTAGGTCTCCTTCATCCAGTGTCTGCTGCAGCCCAACCAGAAACAGCAGCCTATGTCAAGAATATTGAACTTGGGGAGGTGGGGGGTCTTAAAAAACCGCACAATGGGCGTGTGATCTCCTTGGTTTCTCGAGATGCTGCGTGGCACCATCACGTTGACTTCAATCACCGTAAAGTCAAAAATATTTCAAAAGCCTCGGGGGATTTTACACATGGAAAGTGATTTTATTTTTCCATTTGTTAAATGGTGTCTCCTAAAATCACAAGATGCTTGTCTGCTATTGACAAATTTTCTATCTCGCATGAAAAGAGAAAATAATTTACCGTCAGGAAAGTTTTGTAAATATTTTTATATTCTTCTTTGCTTTAGGTGTAAAAAAATTGCCTCAGTCTAAATTAATGAGAATATGTTTTATTTTTCTCCTAATTTTTGGGAGTTGATTTTCCCCACATGAAAGACTGATTCTATGTCTAACTTTGCCTAGCTTTAGAATTGCTGGTTATATTGAAGCGGTTAACTCTAAAAATGACTGCCAAATTTTATCGAATAGTTTTGTCTGATTTGCTAAGTGGTTAGAGGGAAAATTAATTAACCTCTTAATTTTTCTGTTTTTTGTCGGATGTCTTTCTTTTTTGTCACCGCTTGCAAATAAAAAAAAAGTTAATAAAATATGTGAAATGACCGTGTTGTTGCTCAGTAAAAATGGCACAAGATAAAAATAGCACAATTCGGTAACGGAAAACTAGGATCGCCTAGGCTCCTTCCCTTTAGTTTCAAACTTTTCTAATTCATTTGGGAGAGGGGGTAGGTTATCTCAGTTCTAGTTTTAAATAGGGCGAAGCCCGACCCATGTCAGAAAAAACAATTTCTTGTATTCTGTCGTTTTGAAGGAAAACACATTGATTTTTTCTAAGTATTTGATGTGGGGGTCTCGTCTATATTATTTAAATACTGGCTAAGCATCCCCTTAATATTTTAAAATTATTATTTGCTCCCGTGGTAAAAATGCAGAATAGTTAACGGTCGATAAACTGAAGAAAAAAAACGAAATAACTATTTTAAAAAAATGACTTATATCAAAGGCAGAAGATTTTAATTATCTACCGACTTGTATACATTTAACGTGCTGAAACTGTCTTCAATATAACGTTTCAAAATATGTTTTCGTTTAAAGCGATCTTTACTCACAAAACAAATGTCTGGTTGTTGCTTAACTGGAGAGGTTAAACTACATTCCTGAAAGTTGTAAAAAATACCATCTAACTACTACTACTACTACTACTACTACTACTACTACCCCTAAGTCCAGAGTTGCAAGCCCCTCCCCCCTCCCACTGAACTTACAATTAGTGTTAGTCATAGTTTTTTTAATACAATTTTTCAGGAACGAAGCTATTTAAGGTTAAACGACCATTTATTTCCCGAGAACTTAAAAAAATTTAATGAAAACACTCGAAAACAGTTTTACCACGTTAAAAGTACACAGGTCGCTAAATAATTAAATTATATTTTCGTTAGGTATACGACATTTTTTTTCGTATTTTTTGTTTTTGTTTACGATTTCTCGACTGTTAATTGTCTCCATTTCCACCATTTAATTTGTTGTTCCTATTTACATGCGCTTTGCGAGGGCAGGTGTAGATTTTTAATGTGGGGGAAAATCCAGCTCCTTCAAAAAGGACACTCTATATTGGAACCAAATAAAAATTGCCTCAGTCTAGAACGATTTCTCCTTCACTGATCGAGGACAGCAAGATATAGTGGTAAAATTTAACTTTTTTTTTACTTACGATGGCTGCAGATTGTGACATTAATGTGACAGCACTTTGTGAGCTGTGACAATCTAAAAAAAAATGTCTCATAGCCGGCAAATAAGAATTTATTTTCTTATTTTTGTATCGAAAAATTATATAATAATAACAACACTGATTTATTTACGTTAATTTGCTCTGTCACCGCTTGCAAATAAAACAAAACTGTTGGTAAGAAAACCGCTTCAACATAACATTATAAGGTAAAAACGGAAACCCGAGAATAAATTGACGCTCTTCAATAAGTGAGGATAGAAAGATGACATTTTTCTTTTCTTTTCAATCGACGTTTTTTCACAAGGTTCAAACAACGAAGAGATTATCGCTGTTTAATCTAATCTTTCCTCAACTGCAGAAATCAGAAGAGATTAAACATTGTATTTTCGTGTAAGTATTTAAAACTTTATTTTACTAATTTAATTAACTAAATTCCTTTTTATGACGACTTTTAATACTATTAGAATTCCGTTGGTCTCTTTATTAATGAATCGTTTGAATAACAACAACAACAATAATAATAATAATAATAATAATAATAATAATAATAATAATAATAATAATAATGTCTAAGTGCCCCCATCTCTATAATAAAAAAGGAAATAAAATTAATTTTAGAAAAAAAGTTGTTCTTTTCGTTAATCTGATATTTACGCGAAACAATAACCTTCTCGGATGTTCCCATTGAAGCGATCGTATTTTTTTGTTCATTGGCGGTGAAATATTTAATAAATTAATTAATAAATATTTTACAACAGAGAAAATGTTTTTAAGAACATTTTTTGGGGAGGAAAATTATAGATATTTTTAAGACTATTAAAAAAGTTTATTTTATTTTATATAGATGAGTCCTAATTGACTCGGTAAAATCCGGTAACAGCCGAACCCCGCCGAATATCTAGAACGGAAAATAGAAAAAAATCAAAACAACAAAAAAAATCTCTTATTGATTTATTTTCAGTAGCATTTTTAGTTATTTTTGTTTTGTTTGTGTAATTATTGTTTTCTAGCATTATTTTTTAACTCACGCCTTTTTGTAAATTGTGTTCTTCACGGATTGTTTGCTTTTATTGTTATTTTGGTCATTTTTTAGTTCATGTTATATATTGCTGACAAAGTCAAGGAAAATAACTTGTCCCGATTTTTTTCGAAATATTTCTTTATGTAAATTGTTATAGTTAACGCCTAGTTGTTATATTTTGGTTTCGAACTTCACAAACTACTTTCATCACATTCTTGGAAAAGGGTATACTAGGTACGTGCCAAAATCAATATATATATATATATATATATATATATATATATATATATATACAGTGGTGGGATTAAAATATTTTAGGAACAGGTTCTATCTTAAATATTAGAACTACCAGGGTAAATCGGTGCATCCGCGTATCGCGGACTTGCAATTTTAGTAAGCTCATGATCATCTTTCTATATGTATGTACATGAATGAAAAATGAAATCAAATACAACTCATTTATTTAGAATTTATTTATTTCAAATAATTCCAAATAGCCACTTGATTTTCATTGTAAAAATGTTTTTGTTCGTTACATGGTTATAAATATATATAAATTTTTATTTTGTTTGTTTACTTAATTTAATCAAGCGTTTCTTCCAAATAACATAATTTCTCGTTTTATTATTTTATAGACTTCTTCCAAATAAAATTTTAGAGATGTCTTCCAAATAAAATATAGATATTTTATAGATTTCTTCCAAATAAATTTTTTTCCACGTTTCCTACGTTTCAAAACAAACTAACACGTGCATAATTTATCAAAACAAAAAAAACACGTGACCTCCCGGTGTACTTTGGATATGTGAACCTTACGGAGTTATCGAACTTGACCACGTGTGGGGTGCATTGTGAATTTTTTTTTTATCAAAGTGTCACGTTTTCCAAGATTTTAGTAACCGGTTCGCAAACAGTGTGACTGTCTAGGAACCGGTTCGCGCGAACCGGCTGAATCCCACCACTATATATATATAATATATATATATATATATTAGGTACGAGCAAAATCTATGGCCGATCCACAAAATGTCAAAATTAATAACATTCAGGAAATCAACCAATTTTAACGAAATGTTCAATATTTATTAATCAACAATCACGGAATATAATGAAACCATGTAATAAAGAGGCGCGATTAGACCCCCCCCCCCATTCACTCACACTACTCCCGTCAAAATATTAGTTTCAGAGATTCAACAATTTCGTTAATTTAACAATTCATCGTCATTTATTTGGAAAGATAAAACGTAAGTGTATATTTGCTTTGTACATTTTTTTTATTAATAAATATTATTTAAAATTTGAAAACAATTATTATAAATAGAATTCAAATATGACATTTTCTTTCAAAATTGAATTTTATTTATTCATTAATAACTATTTTTTAATGTTTTATTTTTTTTCAATGAATATTGTCAGTGTAGTCATTAACTTTAATTTACTTTTTCACACTTAAAATAAAAAAAAGATACGCATGGCTTTATTTTAAAAAAATTAATCAACAATCACGGAATATACTGAAAGCATTGTCTTGTTTTTTTATCTTAGTGAAATATATTTTTTAAAAACAAAATAAACGTTTACTACAGTTTTATTTTTATATATTAATAAAAAAATGCATGAATGTGTTTATGTGGTTTATGAAATAAAGCATTGTAGATGTTAACAATTAAATATTAAAAAAACATATTTCGTATATATTACGAAAAAGGCCCCTAAATACCATGTTAATAAAACTACTATAACTCGAAGAAAAAGTAATTTTTTGAATTAGCGATATTATTATAAAATAAAGCTGTGTTTAATCAATATTTTCATTAAAAAAATAATATAAGTGAAAAAAATATTTCATGTGATTGTAATGATTAGAGTTTCTGGGTTAATAAAAACAATGCGATATAATTATATTTCCCTTTCATACATGAATGTGTCATCATCAGCACAAGACATTTTTTTATAATCTTGAAAATAAACCAAAAAATTACAAATTTGAGACTCAGGAAAGTAACGAATAAAGAATTTAAAAAGTTGAATAATTTCTATTAACGATCGATTTGCAGCGCTATGGAAGCCACGTTCTGTAATAAACAGGCGCGATTAAACCTCCCACCATTCACTCACACTACTCCCGTCAAAATATTATTTTCAGAGATTCCACAATTTCGTTCATTTCACAATTCATCGTCATTTAATTGGAAAGAAAAAACGTAAGTTTGTATTTGCTTTGTACATTTTTTTCATTAATAAATATTATTTAAAAAGTTGAAAACAATTATTATAAATAGAATTCAAATATGACATTTTCTTTCAAAATTGAATTCTATTTATTTATCAATAAATATTTTTTAATGTTTTAATTTTTTTCAATGAATATTGCCAGTGTAGTCGTTGATATTAATTTACTTTGTCAAACTTTAAAAAAAAAACTCTAAGCTTTATTTTAAAAGAATGAATGTAATTCATCGTTACGACGCATAACAAAAATTCTTACATGTGTCGTAACAATAAATGAGTTATTTATTCTTTAGAATTAATTTAATTTAATATTACATTAATTTTTAAAGAATAAATCGAGTAATGTAATTGTTCCAGATTTTAATCAATCACCACGTAAAAATAATTAATAAATTTGACGCAGTTCGTAACATAAAAAATAAAAAAAATATATATTACGACAGTTTGACCCTTCAATACTTTGAGATTTTGTAGCTGTATTTTCTGTTTACATTTACTACACAGGGTTCGTACATGTTTCACTGTTTTGTTGGATTATTAAACAATTTATAGTAAAAAAAGTACATTCTTTTGTAATTACCTCTTTTAAGATTTTAATTTAAATAATTATCTTTGAAACAGTTCCATAAAACTGATATTAACTTTCCAGCAAATTTTTAAACATGTTTAATGAATTTTTAATTTTAACTGTTTTTCGATGTTTTTATAACATGTTTAATTTTTTCACAAGTAAATATACATTTGTTTCATTGTATATATTAACATCATCTCATTAATTCTAAACTTATTTCTGACCATTGGTATGGATTTAAACAAGCACGATCTACTGTGGACATCCTAACGGTCATCTCTCAACAGATAAAAAATACACTGGACTAGGCAGATGAAGCTAGGGCGGTAGCACTTAATATATCCAAAGCCTTTGACAAGGTCTGACATAAAGGTGTTCTCATACAAATTGACGAATGTTTAATATAATTAGATCCAGGTTGTCCTCAATGACTGTTCATCTAAACCACATAACATAAATGCAGGTGTACCACAGAGTTCGATCCTTGGACCTTTATTAGTTCTGATTTCCATAAACAACTTCTCTGATGACATTGTGTCTGCGATGTGTATATTTTCTGATAGCACCATACTCTCCTCCTCATGTGTTCAAAATGGATGCACATATATTTGAGGCAATGGCTGAATCCTTAGAAAGTTTCCTTCAGTCTGTAGTGAAATGGGGTAATAAATGGATGGTAACATTAAATGCTGCTAACACAAAGCCCCTTTCCATCAACAACTACAAAAACCTCTTTACCCACGGATTGCTGTAACAAATAACACCCTACATGAGAGTCCAACGGTCAAAACTCTTGGTCCTAACATCCACAGGTAACATGAATTGGAACCAAAACATTCCCAAGGCTGTTGTAAAGAAAGTGGGCTCACTTTATTGAGCAAGAAAACGTGTAACACTGCACAGTATCCTATATCCTTACAAAGCTATACATGGAGTATTGTTCATACATCTGTGATGGTGCACCATCCCCTAGTCGCTCCCTAATACATAGGTCCAAAAAATAATCTCTAATCTAATAGGTCCCTCACTATCTACCAATATCAATACCCCATCGCCTCAATGAGGCATATTTGTACTTGTGTAACAAGTACTTAAATGGAATCTACTCCTATAGACTCGCTGCTCTGGTGCCCCTTTCACTATAAATACTCGACGAACCAGACAATCAGCTGGTGGCAACCCTTCTACTCCAGTAGCTCATTTCCTTAAGCTGCCGGTCTTTTGAACTCTCTTCCTGGTCTCTGTTTTCCTTACTGTACTGATATACAGAAATTTACAAATAGTGTGAACAAGCATCTTGCAGACCAGCTCCCAATTTAGGATAACACCATAAACTTTCACTCTTCTTTTTAGTAGCCTCTCATGTCTACAGTTGCAACTTGCCTTGTTTGGTATGTACTAAGTTAAAAAAAAGAAACACCACAAGACACACCTACAAAGCAGATATATTCTTTTTCAGTATTTAAAAGAAAAAAGTTACACACTTTTTCACTCTTGTTTTGTGCCTGAGAAATAATTATGCCTGGTAATTGCTACTCACTGCCATGGCTTAAATAAATTTTTCTCAAATTGAACACTTAAAAAGAAGAATCGTCTGTGTAGAAAACATTGGGTACATAGTCAAGGTGGCCTCTGTGGCTGTAGACACTCTTTGACAAGGTGTTTTGTAAGCACATTCGAACCCTGAGAAAGTTATTGATCATATCAGTTTCTCAACAACATTTAAAATAAATGTGCAACCCCCTAATCTCTTATCCTTAGTTCGGATTAATCAGGAGTCAGAAAACATACAAGACACACCTACAAAGCTGATATATTCTTTTTCAGTATTTAAAAGAAAAAAGGTTACACACTTTTTCTCATCTTGTTCTGTTGTGTTTGACCCTGAGCAATATTTCTACCCGGTAATGGCTGACAAAACAAGAGCCAGCTAACAAAATTGATTAAATAAAAGTTTTCTCAACTTAAACACTTAAAAAAGAAAATCGTTTGTGTAGAAAACATCTGGTACCTTTTCAAAGTGGATTCTGTGACTGTAGATACTTTATGACAAGGTGTTTCGAAACACAAGACATCCTGAGAAAGTTCCTGATCATAGCAGTTTCTGAACACCATTCAAAATGAATGCGCAAACCAAAAATATTTGATCCCTAGTCCAGATAAAGCAGAAGTGTGTCAGTAATCTGTCTAAAGGTTGTCCTAGATACATGGAATGTGTGGATATTACATCAACAACATAAACTAGAAATCGCTTGTTTTGTTTGTTAAATTCGTTAATTACAAATTATAATGGTGAGAATGTGATACAGATAGATCAAGTAATCACTTTATGGAAAGAACATTTCCAAGCTCATCTCAGTATTGTATTCTTTCACGATGAAAATATACTTCACATTCTTGAGTCTGAAGGTCAAGCAGAAATGAACTATCTGTTTGAACTTAAAGAATATTGTGAAAGGATGGTAGATATGCCCCATAAAATTTCTAGAAATTTAGAGATTGGAAAAGACATCAGATTTCTGTAAGATTGGAAAAAATGATATCATTTAACACATGTATGACAGCACACAATGTACAATTTAATTAATAGCAACTTAATACGTCATGTGATAGAGACTGCTTTTAGTGTTTTGAAAGCTAAATTATCGACTAAAGTACAAGAAAATGTGTGCTCCAAATGGGGACTAAAGAGAAATAGAGCCACATGCAAAGTAATGATTGATGAAGTCAAACATGATACCAAAATAAATAAAAACAACAGTGAATGTTTAAAAATATGTAGCAGGAAAGATTGTATTAGACCCTACAATGCACTTGTGGCTGAAATAGCTCCTACTGAGACTTTGACATAAAAAGCAGAGGATGAACATATGCTTTCTATGTAAAATGACTCAGAAAGATACCCAACTAGTCAATATCGTCAGAAGAGATACTTAAAGCATGGAACTCTTCATATACTTATCAGTCGGCTTTAGAGATGTATTTGTGTTATTTGAACTATTTTGTTTCCATGCTTATCCACTAATACCATAGACTAACTGTTCCATATATGTAGTTATGTATACTAGAAAAGATATGCTGCCTCCGGTCGTATATTATTGCTAGTTGTTTTAAGTTACATATTACATACGTTACATTTTAAACTAAGTAAAAGATAACTGCAGGGAAATAGTTTAGAAAACAAAATCATTAAATCATTTTCGATAAAGAAAAATAAGTTGTTAACTGGAAGTTATTTTATTCTTTCAGAAGACGGCGTAACAAAGTTTATATTTGGTGAACACTCTGGTCTAAAATCTCTATACAATTTTTTACAATTTATATTTTTGCATTACTGTCGATTAAGCAACAAAAATTCAGATTATTAAAAGAAAACTATAGATATATATATTAGCATGAATGTATACATATATGTGTGTATTTTTATTAACTCAATATTATGTTAATCAAATAACAAAACAAGAAATTTAGTTTGACTAATAATGAAATATCGAGAGACATATGTTTATATATAATCATGGATTCTATTAAATTGATATATTGTTGTATCTTTGTATAAAGTTTGTATTCTTCATTTACAAGTGCACCTTGTTATATAATTGAGCTGAGACACGAGATAAATATTTGTACATTTTGAAATAGAAAATTTTGAAAAATCAAATCTATTGAGATATGTCAAATATGGTAATCAAAATATTTCATAACCAAAATCCAAAAATATCTAAAAAGTCAATTATTGTAATTAATTGTGAAAACGTGTTTAAGATAAATGTTATCCAATATTATTAACAACATTATTTTTTTATTCACAGATATTAGTTGCAGTGGAAAAGAAGACCTGGATTCAATTAATGACTATACATAATACTTCGTTTGAGGAGAACTCTACTAACGTTAATATAGCAATTTTATTTTTGTGTATCATAACTTATCAAGGTGAAAAGCTATTCAAGGATAATTGTTATTGAGATTGATGTTTGAATGATGACAGCAATTCTGCCACCTTTGTCAGAAACATTACTTAAGTTATCTAAACACGGACAAAATGGAGAGAAGCAAGAGTTACTCGTCTGTTGAATAAAAATGTAAGTTCAACTTTGTACTCAAAAGCAATACATCTATATAAATGTACATTCAGGATTAAATTAATCACTAAAATATACACATTAGGAATTAAATCAAATATCGGTTAATAAGTATTTACTTTTGAAATATATATTTAAAAATCTAAGAAGTTTTAACAATATATATATATATATATATATATATATATATATATTATTGCTGTCAAGTGTGTTGATCATTATTTTCACTGATGGCAACTTTGAAATTTTTCACGCAAACACACTGGAGAGCAACCTTATACTTGTGAAGAATGTAAATCATAATTTTCACTCAAGGCATCTTCGAAAATTCACATGCGAACACACACAGGAGAAAAATAACATCGTACTGGTCTAGTAAAAAAAAATCTAAGTAAATACTTAGAAACAATCCCGGCAAAATCAAACTGTGGGGAAGTACAGATAGCAGCCTTAAAGGCAACAACATCTATCCATAAGACGGCCCTCGGATATAATTTTTACTCATAGTGAAATCAAGTGTTAGCCTCAAGAGTAGTCCCCTTGATTTCTTTAGATAAACTAAATTAAAATGAAAAAACGAGTGAAACCTTATTCTTGTGAAGTGGGCGGGTCATCAATTACATGGAAAAATTATTGAACAATTCACATGCGAACACACACTGGTCCGAAACCTTATTCTTGTGAAGTGTGTAAATAACGATTCCCACTGAATGGAACTTTGAAAGTTCACAGGCGAACACACACTGGTCAGAGACCTTGAAAAATTGAAACTTCACACACGAAACCACACTGGGAGTTTGAATTACCTACTAGACACTATCCTCGAGTGTCTTCGGTCTCTCTGTACAAGGGTTTGTCAGGACAACCTGACATGAGGATACTTACCCCTACAAGTAAACCCTGACCAAATATTCAAATTACATAGTACCTGCAGCACAAATAAGATCCCCTCGTACGAGGAATAGTGCATCCTCTCCTTGTGATGTTACCTCAAGTAACATCACGTGCTGGATACTCCACCAGACTAGATGAATTCTTGTCCTGGAATCCGGTAAGACCAACAGACCACAAGAAAGATATACTATGACATATTGACTGGTCAGTTGGGGAGAAAAGAAATTATTCTTAACTTTTTTACTAACTCAATGCTTGAGAAATAAAAGAGAATTTTAATAGAATACTCGGGTATCTATGTATCTCATATAGAGATCAAGTGTTAGCCCCAGGAAGGGGCCCCTTGATTTCTGAGAACTTCGACTGAAGTAAAATTAAACATTAAGCGAGAAACCTTATTCTTGTGTAGTGTGTCGATCACGATTCCGACTGAGTGGAACTTTAAAAGTTCACATGCGAACACACACAGGAGAGCAACCTAATTCTTGTGAAGTGTGTGACTCATCATTTTCACAAAACGGAAAATTGTATCTGCACATGAAAACACACACTGGGGGGATGTATTATTCATGTGAAGTGTGTAGATCATCATTTTCACAAAAAGAAGAATATAAGTTTCATATGCGAACACATACTGGGGAGAAGCCTTATTCATGTGAAGTGTGTGGATCATCATTTTCACAAAACGGAAAATTGAAACTGCACATGCGAACACACACTGGGGAGAAGCCTTATTCATGTAAAGTGTGCGAATCATCATTTTCACGAAATGAATATTTGAAACTTCACATGCGAACACACACTGGGGGAGTTTGAATTACCTACTAGACACTATCCTCGAGTGTCTTCGGTCTCTCTGTACAAGGGTTTGTCAGGGCAACCTGACATGACGATACCTACCCCTACAAGTAAACCCTGACCAAATATTCAAATTACATAGTATCCGCAGCACAAATAAGATCCCCTCATACGAGGAATAGTGCATCTTCTCCTAGTGATGTTACCTCAAGTAACACCACGTGCTGGATACTCCACCAGACTAGATGAATTCTTGTCCTGGAATCCGGTAAGACCAACAGACCACAAAAAAGATATACTATGACATATTGACTGGTCAGTTGGGGAGAGAAGAAATTATTCTTAACTTTTTTACTAACTCAATGCTTGAGAAATAAAAGAGAATTTAAATAGAATACTCGGGTATCTATGTATCTCATATAGAGATCAAGTGTTAGCCCCAGGAAGGGGCCCCTTGATTTCTGAGAACTTCGACTGAAGTAAAATTAAACATTGCGGGAGAAGCCTTATTCATGTGAAGTGTGTGGATCATCATTTTCACAAAACGGAAAATTGAAAATGCACATACGAACACACACTAGGGAGAAGCCTTATTCATGTGAAGTGTGTGGATCATCATTTTCACGAAATGAGGATTTGAAACTTCACATGCGAACACACACTGGAGAGAAACCTTATTCTTGTGAAGTGTGTGGATCATCATTTTCGCGAAAGCAAGGACTGAAAGTTCACATGCTAACACACACTGGGGAGAAACCTTATACTTGTGAAGTGTGTGGATCATCATTTTCACGAAAGGGAAATGTGAAACTTCACATGCGAACACACACTGGGGAAAAACCTTATTCGTGTAAAGTGTGTGGATCATCATTTTCACAAACGGATCAATTAAAACGTCACATGCGAACACACACTGGGGAGAAACCTTATTCATGTGAAGTGTGCGGATCATCATTTTCAGAAAACGCAAAATTGAAACTTCACATGCAAACACACACTGGGGAGAAGCCTTATTCATGTGAAGTGTGTGGATCATCATTTTCACAAAAGCGAGACTTGGAACGTCACCTTCGAACACACACTGGGGAGAAACCTTATTCTTGTGAATTGTGTGGATCATCATTTTCAGAAAAGGGAACACTTAAACTTCACATGCGAACACACACTGGGGAGAAACCTTATAATTGTGAAGTGTGTGGACTGTCATTTTCCCGAAGGGAAAATGTGAAAGTTCACATGCGAACACACACTGGGGAGAAACCTTATTCTTGTGAAGTGTGTGGATCATCATTTTCACAAAACGGAAAATTGAAACTGCACATGCAAAAACATACTACAGAGAATTGGAATGCCTACTAGGCAGTATCGTCGTATTTCTAGGTTCTGTCTATATAAATTCGTCAGGACAACTTCGAATGAGGATAGCTTACACATCAAGTAACACCCAACAAAAATGTCGAAATAACACAGGTTAGGTACACACGTGGAAGTTGAGGACATTGTGTACTTTGTGAATAGTACTTAGTCTTATGCAAGCAGAACGGTTGGATGCACATTTAGAAGTTTTCAATTAAGAGCTAACATCTATAAGGTCCACAAGGAAGATTGCTTTACGATCTCGATCACCAAGGTCACAGCCAAGGAATTAATTCCCAGCATGTATACAACAGCTGTGAGGATAATAGCGACTGTGCTAAGTCTGCCATCTGAGAAATCATTGGTAGTGTAGTCAACGACAATAGATTAGCACTAAACTTCATTCAAGTCATTAGATAGTACATCAACTAACAACATATTAAACGTAATACATTTAATGTGCTCTAATACCTTTCACTATGTTTGCATGCACCTCGTAGCAGTGATGTTGAGGAAAGAACACGACGCTTCCTTTAAAGTGTGTAGAAATAATCTTACATATTGCCTGTTTCGATTAAAACAAGGTGCCATTCTCCGAGCTTAACCGCAATAAGTCATGCACACACCAACCTTGGCAATTCACAAATGATAGTATGGAGGTATTTGATTTCAATAGCCACACTCTTTTTCAAAAAATATCGTCCAGATAATTTTAGGATTACTGCTCCTACATATCAGAGAGTGTTATTGTTAAAGCATCAACGTCATTAGCAAGTGTTTGGCAGACGATAAGACATCATCACCTCCAGACTAGTAGCTCTTATCTTGGACTTTGACACCTATGATTTGTAGAAGTGGCATCAGCGAACTATTTCATATCAATGTAGGTAAGCTTTAACTGGGATATTAGTTCTTCTCAACGTCAAAACATATCGTGATCTCGCTCTGCTTTTGCCAAAGGCAGACAAGATGCTATTATTAGGATATTACATAATCTAACCGACATGAGCCACCCCTTTGCAGCTTTTCTCTTTTGTCTATGTTATATGTAAATAAATATTGGCATCTATTTAGTTGTGAAGATGTTATTTTTTCAAGGAAGAATGGTGAACTTTTTTCTAGTGATTTAAACCTTATTCATGCCGTCAAAAACTGTTAAAACTAACTGTCTCCAGCCAACTAAAGATTGGAACCGAACCCCCAGAATGTTTATTCCAGAAATGACCAGCCTTTATTGATGACTTCCTTCTGGTCACATACACTCATATCAGACACAAGGATAGTCCTTCCTTGGCATGTTATCATATTACCACACGGTGTTGATCGTCTTGGACAGTGGTGCCACATGGTTTCAGATCCCCAGTCAAACACCTGACAAACAGGCAGCTCCTCACTACTCAATATGATTGGAGAAACCAGGTCACCCTGGAGTAGCAGAAGACGACATGCCATTTTGACTGCTTAGTGATTGAAGATCTCGATACCTTGATACTTGGTGATTTCCATTCATGTTCAAGAATAACCTCTTAATCAGATGCGTATAGTCCAAAATATGGATTGGTGACACCCTGTATAGGTAAATTGCATCAGAATTTAATGTGAAACAAGTCAAACATGCTCACATTGTATGTACTCAAGGCTTCCGTCCAACAACTTATAACATTTAACTTCTAATGTATGTGTTTTGGACTGGTTATATTACTAAGTTGTGGACGACGTTGGTTTTTGCAATTTCAACCCTAAGTCTAGGATGTGTCTCTGAATGACGTGATTTTGATGAACGAGCAAAATAGAGTCTATGAACATATGTTACACTTTCCTTATTTTGAGAATTAGATGTGTTGAGACTTGAAGTGACTTCACCCTTCCCTTAACAGAATTCAATTCAACAACAGAAAAATATATTCGCATTATCATAACTTTCCATATTGGAAATGTCATATTCACTCTTACAATAGAAGAATGGTCAAGTGTATATTTAATCCGCCCCCTCATCTTCTTCATCTGTTTCCATCTCTCACTGTTACCTCAGTAGGAGGGAGGAGATTTCCCCTTTTTTCGAAAATTTCACAGAAAAAACACTTTGTCATCTGAGATCAGTTTTTACTCTAGTTAATAAAAAATAATTTTTAATTCCCCAAAAGTAAAAACAAGGTTATGTAGTTTTAATTAAACCAACCACTGATCGACAATATTTTTACGTACACCCCTATCATTTTTGTCATTTACTCGTAATTGACACGCTTCCCCCCTCGCCGTCCAGAAAAACAGAAAAAGAATAATATTATAAGAATAAAAAATGAAAGAAAACAAAATGTTCCGTAATCAATTATATAATATTCTGGTTCTTCAGATTGCGGATATATACAGGGTGGGCAAAAATAAGGGTCCTATTTTTAAAAATTCATAACTTTTTTATTTATTGATATTTTTTTTTTTTAGAATAAGTAAAGGACCCCTTCCGAAGCAAGCATGAGCCGTATTAGCCCTAAGGAACGTACCCTCATTTAGAAAACATTATTTTTGCTTAAAAAACTCAAAACAGTGTAAAAAACAATACTTTAGTTTTTGTAAGTTTTAAGAAGTGTTTTTCGGCTAAAATTTGTTTTGTTTATTTCAAAAAATCCCAGAATAGTCAGTCTACACACACATAAAGTTTGGTGAGTTTAACTTTTATTTTGTGGAAGTTATTCTAATTCAAGTTATTCAAATTTAAAGATAGGACCCTTATTTTGGCCCATATATATATATATATATATATATATATATATATATATATGCAGGCTTATAGTTCTTGTGTTGGAAGAGAATGGCGATAAAATCAATGCATGCAATGAAAAGTTGTTTTTATAGTCTACTAATAAATGAAGGCTCTCAATGCCCTTTGCAGTTACTACACCATTCTCTTCTTGAAATAAATCACCATTTCTTTACTGTTCTTGCCTTATATCTTGCTACTGTCCCTAGCTTTTGCTCAGCTCTGTGGTATGATATGGATAGGTTAACTACCCAGTACGATTTCTATACAACACTGGGGTGTCTACCAACACTAATAGCTTCTTACCTTCCAATAACGTAACATATCTTTATAATACTTCTATAACCGTTCAGTGGGGTCAACTAGTACTCCCAAATGATGGGGCAATTCGGTCTGTGTTATCAACAGAATTTTCATTACAATTTTCCTGTTGTTACTCGGCGAAATATATCCAAGCGACAACATATCTAACTGCGCACTTACATGTTTTAATAACGTCATCAGCGAATGTCCTGTCTCGTGTACCCTATTCATTAGTGTCAATAACTGAAAATACCACTGTACAAAACGGTCAAGTCCACTTATTTCTGCCATCACGGTGTTGGTTATATTGACCACTTTTTCTCTAAATGTCCATACCTGAAAGAGCAACCACCCTATACTATCCATGTTTCGACTAAATCTAGTCTAATGGCGTTCGATATCGATATGCGATATTACCTGTTGATTCTTTTCTAAATGCTCAAACTGCTGATTTCCTCCATATCAACTTCCGACACTGTTCCAAACAATATACTGAGGGCTTTTTCCACTATTGGTAAAAATACTCTCTTCTGCTTTGTCTGTAATAGATCTACCTCTTTTAGATATAAGGCAATATATCTCCACATGCCTATCATTACCTTCATATCCTGTTACACGGAGTACAACAACCAGACATATTCCTGTTTGTGTGAATACTTATCGATCGTCTGTTCTTCAACCCTCAATAGCTCTGTTACCTCCCCGTTAAATCGTTTCAAGACAACTCGTACGGCCGTAGGTGTGATCAACCATTTGGATCTCATGATTATGACTTCACTTGTCTTCTAAAATAAGGATTCTCACACTCTTCTGACGTGCTTGCTACGCCAAGTATTGACAGTACCACCAGCAGCCTCCTCTCGTCCATATCTGCATTAAGGCAGAGAGGGTAATAGAACTTAGTTTGTATCTCCCTCTATTTTTATCCATCCTTTCATCAGCAGGATATCCTTTCATCACCAGGATAACTTGTGAGAAGATGATCGGCGCCACAACCACCAGTACCACATATGCATGGGGGCCTTCTATGCACATAACGGAGCCAACAGATGTGACACAGCTCACACCAGGGACTCAACCGAGATCACTGACAATATTTTACCTGCTGTTTCTTACTCTGGCATCACAGGGGGTCCTGCACCTTTTCATCTGTTACTTATGGGGCAATTCTACCAGCATCTTTGTAACATTTTCTTCCCTTAGCTTTCTATTGTATCCTCCTCTTCTCACTCACTCGAATCACGTATGAAATCTATTTTCTTCCCTATTACTTCCCCAACCCGCATCTTCTCAAGCCGTCGTATCGGTCGGGTATAGGCTTATTACTATTCTTTTTATCTTCACAGTCTTAAATGTCATGTTGGTCATTAACATAGGGATCGTCTCTTAGGGTACTCTCCTTTCGTTGTCAGCATATCTCCCCACATGGGGCAATCTGAAATAATTCCTCTTTCAGTTCCCCACTTGTTTTTATCCTACTCCCTACCGGATATAGCCGTCCTGGGAGTAGTTGTACATCTTCTTTTGTCAGCACAGACAGACCCGTTCTCTGACCCTTCTAGGCAGTCCTCTCCCAGGATCATATCATTACATAGATTGTAGGCCACATAAAACGGAAAATTCTTTCTTTGTATTTGCTACCTGCCAGAGCAACCATGCATTTCCGACCACTTGCTTTTCCCTACCATCAGCCTGGTTTACTATTATATCTGGCGGACACAACATTTTCTTCATTGCTAACCCATGAAAAAGCATTCGCATCTATCAAGGTGATTGACACTCCAGTATCGATCAGAGCCTTCACCTGTGTGGTTCAGACTAATACATCACAGGTAACTTCTCTCTCCGTAAGCAGAGGGAATACCTGGGCTAATCTTCTCTCTTGTCTTTGAGTTCGTCCACCATATAACGCCAATGCAGACATGGGAGATGGTAACCATAAACCCCCCCCTCATACATGTCGGTTATCCTAATGTTTTCATCCTTCAAGGTTGGCTCTCGATCTGAACTCACTCTTCTCGAGAGCTCCTTTACCTCATAGATGTATGGCCCCCATGATGGCAGTTCCTTCTCATGTGGCCAGTCTTTCAACACTACTTCGAGGTTGGGTTCAACACAAACACCTTCTCCTCAGAAGGTCCCTTACCTCAGAACTGTGATGTCCCTATAATGACAGTTCCTTCTTATGTGGCGATCTTTCCACACTGCCAGCACTTACGTTACCGGCAGTTAATGGATATATGCCATCTTTTGTAGTATTATGCAGGGCTTTATAAAAATGACAACACATGTATCTCATGAAAATATAAGATGAATCTTTATTGTTGCTGACAATGAACGTGGTGGTTGGAGAGATTTTGTCCACATGGAATCAGACGGTTGATTCTTCTCCATGGCTCGATCGTCAACTGACTTCTTTCAATTTTCGGTTGTTATTATATAACAATTTCGTGGCCACCTCATCGAGGTTGCACTCGGTGACGGCTTGAACTCATTTGACAATTCAACAAATATGTCTATATTTTCTTGGCATGATACAATTGCACCTGGTAAAATGGCCTTTAATCTTTCCGACATATCTCTTTCTTTTGACATTGGGTTCTTACCGTTTAAGTGATTCAACTGCAGGTGCATATCTTCTTGTCAACATGATTTTACGTTATGACGATTTATAAGCCTATGTCGCGTTTTCCATTGCAGGTTTTTTATGTTTTGGTACAGTGTTTTTTATCAAAACTGACCTTCATGTTATCCGATAGCTGCCTCTTCCTGTGCAGGTGTTTATCTGGTTGTGAGTTTTATTTTATTTTCAAATAACTTTTTGGTCATTCGATAATTATCTTATCTTTTGACAGTCGCCAGGTGCATCTGTTTTATCAACAACTTTTCCGTACACCGACTTCGGATATGTAACATTTTGCCACATGTCCAGCATGTGATCGATTTTGTCAGTATCAGGCACCTCGACTGTTTAATTTTTAGTGGGGTGACCCGTTGGCGTTTTTCCGAATTCTTTCCACTAGGCTTAGTTTCCTTTTCTAGTAACACTTTACTTATATTGGGAGAATATAAAATGTTCTCATTTTTACAGTGGTGACCGCTTGTTTGCAGACTCGCAAACAATTGCTATTATATATTTTTTGTGTTTTTAATTGCTTCGTGGAAAAGTCGGAAATATAATAAATAAATAAATAAAAACGTAAGTATTTCATGAGTAAAATATACTTATTCTCTCTCTCTCTCCTCCATTTATACATATACATGTATGTATTTCTCTGGTCGAATTTTTTAGGTTTATCTCATGTCTCATTTATGAACATTTTTTCCTGTCTCGGCATGGCCGATCAAGATACAATGAGTGCCATCCGTCCGGATTTTTTGAAGTGGACCTCTGTTTATATTTTGCGCAGTTGGAGCTGCACAAATCACCAAATTCTTGTCTGCTATTGACTAATTTTCTATCTCACATGAAAAGAGAAAATAATTTACCGTCAGGAAAGTTTTGTAAACATTTTTATATTCTTTTTTGCGTTAGGTGTAAAACAATGCTTCAGTCTAGATTACTGAGTATATGTTTTAGTTTTCTCCCAATCCAACGTGATCCTTTTTGGGGAGTTGAATGTATCAACATTGAAGACGAAACAACTATAAAAACACATGGCTTATATAAAAGGCAGAAGAATTTAATTAGCTACCGACTTGTATACATTTAACGTGATGAAACTGTCTTCAATTTTAATTTTGACAAAATATTATTTTGTTTAAAGCGATCTTTACTCACAAAACAAATGTCTGCTTGTTGCTTAACTGGAGAGGGGAAGCTACATTCCTGAAAGTTGTAAAAAAATATCATCTTACTACTACTACTACTACTACTACTACTACTAATACTAACCCTAACCCTAAGTCCCAGTTGCAAGCCCCCCTCCCACCGAACTTACAATTAGTGGTAGTCATAGTTTTTTATTTACAATTTTTCAGGATCGAAGCTATTCACAGTTAAACGACCATTTATTTCCCGAGAACTTAAAAAAAATGAAATGAAAACACTCAAAAAAAGTTTCACCACGTTAAAAGTATATAGGTTGGTAAATAATTAAATTATATTTTCGTTTGGTATACGACATTTGTTTTTGTATGTTTTGTTTTTGTTTACGATTTCTCGATTGTTAATTTTCTCCATTTTCACCATTTAATTTGTTGTTCCTATTTACATGCGCTTTGCGAGGGTAGAATTAAACGCAAGGTAGGTTTTCATGGACGGTTGGAATTGAGCTCCCTCTAAAAGGACACTTTGGATTGGAACCAATAAAAATTGCCTCAGTCTAGAACGATTTCTCTTTCACTGATCGAGGACAGCAAGATAAAGTGGTAAAATTGAACTTTTTTACACAAGATGGCTGCGATTGTGACATTAATGTGTCGTCAGCACTTTGTGAGCTGTGACAATCTAAAAAAATGTCCCATAGCCGGCAAATAAGAATTTATTTTCTTATTTTTGTATCGAAAAATTATATAATAATAACAACACTGATTTATTTACGTTAATTTTCTCTGTCACCGCTTGCAAATAAAACAAAACTGTGGGTAAGAAAACCGCTTCAACATAACCGAATAACTAGTCTTATTTGTTATAATATTAAATATTACAGGAATTAGTAAAGAGACGACTGAAGACCAGACGGAAAACTGACAATAAATTGACGCTCTTCAATAAGTGAGGATAGAAAGACGACATTTTTCTTTTCTTTTTAATCGACGTCTTTTCACAAGGTTCAAACAACGAAGAGATTATCGCTGTTTAATCTAATCTTTTCTCAACTCCAGAAATCAGAAAAGATTAACCATTATTTTCGTGTAAGTATTTAAAAGTTTATTTTACAAATTTAATTAACTAAATTCCTTTTTATGACGACTTTTAATACTATTAGAATTTCGTTGGTCTCTTTATTAAAGAATCGTTTGAATGATGATGATGATGATGTTATATCCTCATCATCTAAGTTCCCACATCGCTATAAAAAAAAGGAAATAAAATTAAATTTTAGAAAAAAGCTGTTCTTTTTCGTTAATCTGATATTTACTCGAAACAATAATATTCTTAGTAAACATTTTTTTAAAAAATGGCGGTGAAATATTTAATAATTTATTTAATGAATATTTTACAACAGAGGAAATGTTTTTAAGAACATTTTTTGGGAGAGGAAAATTAAAGATATTTTTAAGACTATTAAAAACGTTTATTTTTATTTTTATATAGATGAGTCCTAATTGACTCGGTAAAATCCGGTAACAGCCGAACCCCGCCGAATATCTGAAACGGAAAATAGAAAAATAACAAAAAAACCAAAAAATAACTCTTACTGATTTATTTTCAGTAGCATTTTTAGTTATTTTTTGTTTGTGTAATTATTTTTTTCTAGCATTATTTTTTAACTCACGCCTTTTTGTAAATTGTGTTCTTGTGAAACCATTGTTTTTTTTAATCTTTTGAAATATATTTTTTAAAAACAAAATAAACGTTTACTACAGTTTTATTTTTATATGTTAATAAAAAAGAATGCATGAATTTTTTTTATGTTGTTTATGAAATAAAGCATTGTAGATGTTTACAATTAAATATTTTCTTAAAAGTTGTTTCGTATATATTACGAAAAAGGCCCCTAAATGCCATGTTAATAAAACTACTATAACTCGAAGAAAACATAATTTTTTGAATTAGCGATATTATTATTAAATAAAGCTATGTTTGATCAATATTTTCATTAAAAAAAATAATATAAGTGATTACAATATTTAATGTGATTTTAATGATTAGAGTTTCTGGGAAAATAAAAAATGCGACATAATTTTATTTCCCTTTCATTCATGAACGTGTCGTCATCAGCGCAATACATTTTTTTATAATCTTGAAAATAAACCAAAAATTTACAAATTTAAGACTCGGGAAAGGAACGAAAAAAGAATTTTTTTAATTGAATAATTTCTACTAACGATCGATTTGCAGCGCTATGGAAGCCACGTTCTGTAATAAACAGGGCCGATTAGACCTCCCACCATTCACTCACACTACTCCCGTCAAAATATTAGTTTCAGGGATTCAACAATTTCGTTAATTTCACAATTCATCGTCATTTATTTGGAAAGATAAAACGTAAGTTTGTATTTGCTTTGTACATTTTTCATTAATAAATATTATTTAAAAAGTTGAAAACAATTATTATGAATAGAATTCAGATATGACATTTTCTTTCAAAATTGAATTCTATTTATTTATTAATAAATATTTTTTAATTTTTCCAAGGAATATTGTCAGTGTAGTCATTGACTTTAATTTACTTTTTCACACTTAAAATAAAAAAATACTCTTAGCTTTACTTTAAAAGAATGAATGTAATTTATCGTTACGACACATGTAATTTTTTTTTTACATATGTTGTAACAATACATGAGTTATTTTTTTGTTTAGAATTAATGTAATTTAAAATTACATTAATTTTTAAAGAATAAATCGAGTAATGTACTTGTTCAAGATTTTAATCAATCCCCATGTAAAAATAATTAATAAATTTGCCGCAGTTCGTAACGTAAAAATAATTTTTTTAAACTATTACGGCAGTTTGCTCCTTCCATACTTTTAGATTTGGTAGCTGTATTTTCTGTTTACATTTACTACACGGGGTTCGGACATGTTTTAGCTAACTTTCACTTTTTGGGGATTATTAAGCAATTTTTAGTAAAAAAAAAGTACATTCTTTTGTAATTACCTTAATTTAATAATTATCTTTGAAACAATTCAATAAAACAGCGAATGTTTAAACATGTTTTATTGAATCTTCAGTTTTATTCGCTGTTTTGATAACATTTTTGATTCTATTTTTCTAACACGTAAATATACATTTGTTTCCTTTTATATATTAACAATATGCTTTCATCTTTCAAACATTCAAAAGTTAAACGAAAACTGCTTTAAAAAATAAGAAAAGACACTTTTAACAACTATAGTCAGTACAAGTGGCGGCCATTTTTGCACGTATCTAGGGTATACTATAGATATTTATGATAGAATGAATATCAGTTTTCATTTACAAACTTGTTATAACTGTATTAAGAGACCTCCAATCGTAATATCTTAATGTATAGTCGCTTAATATTTACCAACTGGGTTTTAGCAAAGTTCTCATGCTCTCAAACAACTTTTCTTTTACATTTTGCATATTTAAAAATAAAAAAAAAATAACATGAACATTCATTTTACACAAAGAGAACAATTTTTAACAGAATTTAATGAAATTAAAAGCAAAAATGAAGAGGTTAAATATAACTAGTCGATAATTTAAAAAAATCATCCGAAACAATATGGCCATGAGTGGTAAAACGTTCAGAATCAAAGTTAAAATTTGTATAATATAATCATAATAAATTATAATTTAACTTTAGGACGAAACATTTTATTTCAAATGATAAATGTGTTCCTACATTGTGACGAATAAAATTTGCTTATTATTTACTGTGAAATGAGTTTGGTCAGACTGTCATTGTTCGTAGGCATTTTTGTAAGGAAAAAGTATGTTTTCATGAAAAATCTCAAATAAACTTTACAAACAGTAAGTTATTGCAAGTTTAATCATACAAATAAAACACTGACAGAACAAGTTTACAAAGAAAAGAAACATGGATGATATATAAGTGAAGAAGGGAGATAACCCCAATTTTTATAGTTTATTTAATTTTATTTCTTTTAATAGGGAATGTTTTAATTTTACTTTTGATCATGTACGAGTTAAGAGTTGTGTGTGTCCTCATAAAAGTCATAAACTATGACAATGAACACCATCCCTCTTTCTCTCGATCTGGGCAACTTCAAGGAAAGTTTGTTGTCACTAAATCTCACATGACTAGTCTGGGTCACTTGTTCTGACACGTTAAGGGTACATGTTAAAAAAACTTGCTTGGCTGCTATTTACAACTGGTAGTACAGGAGCCCTCACTCTTAAGTAGTGGTAAAGGGAAAAATGACCCTACAGTTATTCCTGATAGGCTTTCCTGATGCCACAACTACCATGGATCAAATCTTGACTAATGGTATTTATGTGTTAGCTTATTGTCACACAACGAGCGTGCACTTTTCGTTCCCTACTCTATCTCAAACCAAAATGACAATACAATATAAAAGTAACAAACCTTTACCAGACACCCACCAAAAAAACGTCTTCACGTTCTCCCTTGATGCAAGTATTCACAAATATCTAGATTCTAGAGGCTTAGAACCAACATCAATGTTGTAGAAACCTCACTCCCACTAAACTCTCCAGAGATCGTAGAACTAAGTGAAACAAACCTACAATCATCAGTCTCCTTGCACCATTTTAACATGACTGAATACCTCCTACTCAGTAAAGACTCTGACAAACATATGCACGGACTAGAGGTTATGTTCAGACCACCATCAATTTGACTAGAAAACATAGGCAAGCATCAGATTATGAAGCCGACATGTGCTTTAGATTAACCTTACAGCAGAGTGTTAGTTATATTTCTGATATCGTTCTCCTTCGACCCAGGATAGTACCCTGCTTAACTCTGTCTCTAAAAGCATATATACAATCTCTCACTTCACTCGAGTGCCCAAATACATTTATTCAAGGATTTCAATGTATATCACCATGACTGGATTGAATTCTCCAGCTACATAGATGCAGCTGGTAACTCAACAGCACACTCTCTCTCACAGACTGTTACTTTCCTGACTCACCTCTTTAAGCATGTGGACCAGCTAGCTTCACTACTCGACCTGTTATTGATATCACTGCCTGAGGATTGTTTGACAAATGCCCATAGCCTGCTTGGGAATGCTGATCATCTTGTGCTAATGCTTGATATCACCCTAAAATCTCGTCCTAAAGCTGATGAGCCGTTGGTCAAAACAATGAGATACTACAAGTGAGCTGATTGGGAATCCATCACAGATAACCAGAAAACGCATTCAGTCGCAGAAGTGAGGTACTCATTATTTATGTAAAATCTTAGTGTGGTGAACAATCAGCAATCAACAATTTCACCCATTATCCAACAACAATGATGCTGTTTGTCCGAAAACTGATAAAGCTGAACTACTGTCCCAGCATTAAACCTTAAACTCCACTTTTAATTCAGAAAACCATCACCTGATTTATTCTAAACTTATTTCTGACCATCACTATGAAATTAGAAAAGCACAATCTACTGTGGACACCCTAACGGTCATCTCAATGCACATATACAATACACTGGACAAGGCAGATGAAGCTAGGGCGGTAGTATTAAGTTTGCACCATTTACTGCCGTGTCAAGACTGAACCAAGTGCCAATCTGTTAAAGTCTCTTCTTTTTATAATCAATCTGGGCCAATCCAAAACTTCACCTAATGGCTGTAACTTGATACATTACATTCCTCCATTCTAAGATGGATCACTAAACATAGTCTCTTAACTTAAATGGAGCTCTCCTTACATGCTCAGATCTCCGAGGAATAGGCGATGCTTTCTGTTTGAAGTCTATAGGTTCCACCTCAGCCTCATCCTGTTTTAATAATTCAGGAACTCCTTCTTCCTCAGTAGACTCCCTTGTACTGGTTGTCACCGTGTCCTCTGCGGCATCATTCATATCAGTCACATTCTCCTCTGGGACCCGGATTGTCCTTTTAATGATCTGGTCTGAATGTCTCCGTGTAACTCCTCTCTCGGTCTCTACCTCAAAATTGACATTACCCAACTGCCTCGTAATGATGCCCTCCAGCCACCGTTGACCAGTGCCAAAATTCCTCACAATGACTGGATCATTCACCCCATGATTTCGCCACGGTGTCATGATTTTAGTACCCTTTTCCATTTTGTAGTTATACACCCTTCTCTTAAACTTGTTTGGCTGTAACAGATGAAAGGCTGTTCTTAATTGTCGCTTGAACAGCAATTCAGCTGGAGGAACCCCAGTTACTGTGTGTGAAGCTGTCCTGTAGTTAAAACGGAATCTGTTGACTTTTGTTTCAAGAGATGTTTTTGTGTCTTTGTCCATCCTCTTCATTGTTTCCTTGAATGTACGCACACTGTGTTCAGCCTGGCCGTTGGTAGAGGGATGATAAGGAGCCGTGAATATGTATTTAACCTTATTTGCCTCTAAAAACCTCCTGAATTCATCACTGGAGAAACAAGGGCCGTTGTCACTCACAACCAGCAGAGGCAAACCATGAGTCGCAAAGATTCCCGTCAACTTCTCAATGGTAGCTGCAGCAGTGGATGTCTTCATTATGCAAACCTCCATCCAGTTGGAGTAGGCATCAACCACTATTAAGAACATGTGTCCAAAACTGGACCAGCATAGTCTTTGTGAATTCTTTCTCAGGGCTGACTTGGATATTCCCAACAATGAATCGGAGTTCTGTTGGGCTGTTTCTGATTTAGTACACAACTTTCACACCCTTTGACGGTCCACTCAATATCTTCATCCAGTTTTGGCCATCATACATAGCTTCTAGCTAATGCTTTCATCCTCACAATGCCTACATGAGTCTGGTGTAATTGCTGCAGAACTTTTCGTCTCAACTTAGGAGGAATAATAATCCTGCTTCCCCACAGTAACACGCCATCTTCAAAGGTCAGTTCCTCCCGTTTATTAAAATAGGGTTTTAACTGTTCACTCCAACTGACCCCATTCCAGCCATTCATGGTGAATTTGTATACCCGACTCAAGATTGGATCTTTCCTAGTCTCTGCTCTCACAGCTTCAACCTTCACTGGAGCTTCCACAAGGTCCATCATAAATATTTCATTAGTGGATTTAGATATATCTTTTTCCTGAGCCTCCAGTGGAAGACTACTCAAACAGTCCGCATTACTATTGAGGGCTCCAGTTCGATATTCTAGTTTGTAATTATAGGCAGCCAAGAATAGAGCCCAACGCTGAACCCGGGCAGCTGCCATAGCAGGAATTGGCTTGTTCTCTACAAATAGACCCAACAACGGTTTGTGATCGGTGAACATCGCGAAGGGGTTTCCAAACAGATATTGATGTAACCTCTTCACTGCAAAAACCAGGGCAAGCCCTTCCTTTTCAATGTGTGCATAATTCTGTTCAGCATCTGAGAGCGTTCGGGAGATGTAACATACTGGCTTTTCACTGCCATCTTCCATCCTATGAGCCAACACAGCTCCCAAGCCATAAGGAGAAGCATCCACCTGTACAAGTGTGGGCTTAGATGATTCAAAATGAGTCAGAAGGGGTGCTGCACACAGCATTTTCTTTGTCTCTTCAAAAGCTTTTTGTTGGCAGGCTTCCCACTTTCAAACTGTGCCTTTCCTCATTAGACTGTGCAGTGGCTCAAGTCGTGTGGACAAATTTGGTAAATGGCTGCGATAATAATTTACTGCCCCAAGATAGGCTTTCAACTCTGTAACATTCCTGGGTGTGGGGGCTCTTGCCATCGCAGCCACTTTCTCTGGTAGAGGAGCTGTACCATCCTTGCTAACCTTGAACCCTAGATAGGTTATTTCCTCAAGAAGGAATTTGCACTTGCTTCTTTTTAATTTGAGCCCAGCTATGCTCAGCGTATGTAATACTCTCTCAAGGTTCTTTAAGTGGCTGTCATCATCAGGACCTGAAATTAGTATATCGTCCACTCGTACCTTGCAGAAAAGAACATCTTTCAATCGCTTGTCCATCTCCTGTTTAAAAATGCCTGTAGCACTGTGCACCCCGAACTGTAACCTTGTGGGTTGGTACAAACCCCTATGTGTGTTTACAGTTAACAATTCATGGGTACCTTCCTCCAATTTCAGCTGCTGATAGGCATGGCTTAAATCCAGTTTGCTGAATTTTTCACCCCCTCTCAGTGTGGCAAATATATCTTCGGTTCGAGGAATAGGGTAGCTGACACATGGAGCTGCTGCATTGATGGTTTGCTTATAGTCCCCACATATTCGGATCCCCCCATTGTTACTTTTAACAACGGGCACTATGGGTGCAGCCCATCTAGAATATTCTACTCTTTTGTAAATGCCTCGGTTTTCTAGGCGGTCTAACTCCTTCTCCACCCCTTCTCTCAAAGCATAAGGTACAGGCCTGGCTCGACAACATTTGGGTTTGGCTTCTTTATCAATGGGTATATTCACCCGAAAGTCTTTCAGGCATCCCATTTCTCCATTAAATAAGGCATCATATTTTGTAAGTATTTTTTTAAATCCTCGATGGGTTCTCCCTTGTAAAACAAAACAGCCTTTCCCAGTCCAGCTTTAACTTCTTCATCCAATCTCTACCCAGTAGAGTTGGTACCTCTCCTTTCACAACCAGTAGTGGTAAACAGTTCCCTTGTCCTTCCTGTAATACCTCTACAATTGTTGTCCCCTGAGGTTTTACTATTTCACCAGTATACGTCGTCAGTTTTACTGTGCTTTTTTTTAAATCCTGAATCCTGCCCAGTTCTTTACATTTTTTTAGACTAATGACCGAACAAGATGCTCCTGTATCTACCTCCATGGCCACTTTTTTTTTTGTTTAACAACAGCTCCACCTTTACCGGTGGTGTTTGCAAGTTAGAAACATTTTATGAATTCAATTCTTTTTACCGAACCTCCCTCTCATCCAGATTTAACCTTTCCATAGTGAATCCTTTTTCAACTGTCTGGTCTTCATCCACCACATTCATTGGATCGCTCTTTTTAGTTATTTTAAAGAATTTACCTTGTTGCTGCCTGCACTTTCTGCGGGTGTGTCCTGTCTTATGACATCTGTAACATTCACTATTTTTAAATGTACATTTATCTGCCATGTGTCTGGTACTACCACATATGTAACACTCCCGTCTCAAGGGTAATTTGTGTATTGGGTTTTCATAATCGGGAAATGTTTCCTGCATTGATATAGAATATTTCCGGGCTGATTCGATTGACACTGCTATTTCAATAGCTTGATTCAACGTTAGATCCCTTTCAGTTAGTAGGCGTTTCTGGATTTTCACATCTTTAATTCCAGAGACTAAGCGGTCCCGTATGTATTTACCAACCCTCTCTTCAAAATTGCAGTGTTCGGACATTTTCCTTAATGCGGCCACATAGTCACTTATAGACTCTTCCTCCCTTTTGTCCCTCGTGTTGAACAAGAATCTTTAATGAATCACATTAGGTGCTGGTTTAATATGTCTCTGCATCAGCCCAACTAGTTCATCAAACGTTTTCTTTTCCGGACGATTATCTGCTAAACCTCTTAACACAGCATAGTTTTTTGCACCAATAACGGATAATAAAATCGCCTTTTTCTTCCCTTCACTCTCAATATCATTGGCTATAAAAAAAATCCACACGTTCAATGTAGTTAATCCAGGACTCCTCAACATCGTTCCATTCCCGTAAAGTGTCCATCAACGCCATTTTTTTTTAATGCTTCTGGGAACTCCGAACACATCCAATGAGTGTGTTTACTTTTTTATCCTTAAAAATTTCCAGCACATGTTGGTGTTAATCTTCCAAATCCCTTCCTCGCATATTCTTCTACTACCTCGTTACCAATTATTAAGTCTGCACCATTTACTGCCGTGTCAAGACTGAACCAAGTGCCGATCTGTTAAAGTCTCTTCTTTTTGTAATCAACACAACAACAACAAAGGCGCTCTGGGCCAATCCAAAACTTCACACAATGGCTGTAACTTGATACATTACACAATCTACTGCGGACACCCTAACGGTCATCTCAATACACATATACAATACACTGGACAAGGCAGATGAAGCTAGGGCGGTAGCACTTAATATATCCAAAGCCTTTGACAAGGTCTGGCATAAAGGTGTTTGACGAATATGTAATATAATTAGACTCAGGTTGTCCTCAATGACTGTTAATCTAAACAACATAACATAAATGCAGGTGTACCCCAGAGTTCGATCTTTGGACCTTTATTAGTTCTGATTTTCATAAACAACCTCTCTGATGACATTGTGTCTGAGATGTGTATATTTTCTGACGACACCATGCTCTCCTCTCCTCATGTGTCCAAAATGCGTGTGCATATATCTGAGGCAGTGGCTGAATCCTTAGAAAGTTACCTCCAGTCTGTAGTGGAATGGTATAATCAAGTGATGGTAACATTAAATGCTGCTAAGACAAAGCTCCTTTCCATCAACAACTACAAGAAACCTCTTTAACCATCGATTGCTGTAACAAATAACCCCCTACCTGAGAGTCCAAAATTCAAACTCCTCGTCCTAACATCCACAGGTAACATGAATTGAAACAAAATCATAGAAGACATTGCCAAGGCTGTTGTAAAGAGAGTGGGCCAGCTTTACCGAGCTAGAAAACTTCTCACACCTAACAGTACCCTATATCCTTACAAAGCCATACATGGAGTATTGTTCCCACATCTGTGATGGTGCACCATCCCCTTGTCGCTCCCTCATAAACAAGGTCCAAAATATAGTCTCTAATCTAATAGGTCCCTCACTATCCACCACTATCAATGCCCCATCGCCTCAATGGTGCATCTTTGTGCTTGTTTTACAAGTACTTAAATGGAATCTACTCCATTAGACTTGCTGTTCTGATGCCCATTCAATATGAATTACGATACATTGTACATGTTAACTGACTTTCTCACCGGTGTACAGACACACATACTTACATATACACATATGGACGCGTCCTGACACTAGCCACTGTACAAACATTAACATGTATATTTGCACAGTTGTATATTGTATTCACGTGCCATGTGTGCATACATACTTCTTTCTGGTTGCGACAAGGACATTGCCTGTCTAACATACATGCTGTCAAAACATCTGACTCCTAAAAAGCAGGAAAAAAGAGTAAATACTATTCAAGGGAAGTGCCTTCCATGGATTCTTTTATTTGGATAACGTATTAATTACGATGCAGGGAAGAATAAATCAGCTCAAAACAAAATACTTCATGAATGCTACGAATGTATACAGATATGTATATATATATATATATATATATATATATATATATATATATATATATATATATATATATTACTAGCAGATCTACCCGGCGTTGCCCGAGGCAATAAAAAAAACAAAGTAGTAGAAATTAAAGAGTGTGTGTAACATCTTTATATAAAAACTTCAATTTCTCTTCTTTCTCTATCTGTCTCTCTTTCCCTGGTCCCCATTATTTCCCTCCCTCCTTCAACCCTCTATTTTCCTTTTTCACATATGATTCTTCTCTTGTTTAAATGTGTTAAAAGCTAATAATAATGTAATTCATTTCCCTCCCGGAGCCATCTGCTTTAAATGTAATAGTGTAATCTTACATTTATTGCTTCGGGACATAAAAAATAGAAGTTAAATAATATGTGTAACATTTTGATGTTAAAACTTCTATCTCCCTCCTCTCTAACCCCCTAACCGTCTCTTTATCTTTCTCCCTTTATTTTTTAATACTGTAATGTTAGTAAGGAATTCTTCACAGAACTGCCAAAAGTATCGGTAAAATCAAAGTATTAAGACAAAATAATGTTAATAATGATTATTGATCTTGAACAATGCCGAGAAGAACAAATAGCCCGGTTTATACCTAATTTCTGCCGCCCCCTATTTCAGAATATGATGAAGTTAAATGATCTTACTCTGTGAATTTTACATAAGAATACACTTTTATAGGTTATCTATATTCTGTAACCTTTTTTAAACAAACCTAAATTGTGTTTTTAAACGTGAGTTATCGTTCTTCCTTTGTTGGGATTAAAATAATCCTGAAATAAAGTTCAATTCTCCCACGTGAGAATGGGGTAACCATGTGCAGATAAATTTATCAAAGATATATAGGACGGAAGTCTGAAGAAAAAAACACAAAACACAAGGGTGTAATTTCATATCATTTTAGTAAGAAAGAGAAAGTTGGAGCGAGTATTTATAGTTTCAAACAGTTCATTAGGCATTGGTAAATCATAGAGAGGATGGAAAAGAGGATGGTAGAGAGATGGGTTTGAGGTTTGGAGGTTTGTGGATTTGGTTGCGAAAACGTGGTTCGCTAGAACTTATCTGTTTTAGAGTTCTGGTAATGGCGGGAGATCATTCTCGGTGATGCCGTCGTGGGCTGTATCACTAAGAAGACCGCCCGATGTGTTGTTGACTCGAGCAGAGTCGTGGAAAAGAGTCTGTATAGAAGTGGGAGGTCATTCTCTGTGAGGCCGTCGTTGGCTGTATCACAGAGAAGACCGCCCGATGTATTGCTGACTTGAGCGGAGGTGTCGAAAAGAGGCCGGGAAGCCATATACAAGGGTTTTTAAGGACTGGCTCACGTGACACCTTTACTAAAAAGGGGTTGCAATGCCTGACAGCCAATCCGTGAGGCCCTTAAGGGACATGGCAACAGCCAATCAGTGAGGGGGGCTTTAACAAATTCCAACACCTTAGCTATCCTCTAACAAATAAATTTCATTAAAAACCATAAATTGTATTATGTACTTTAGGTATAATTTGCCGGACAACGCCGAATACTTTTCTTATATAAGATATTATAAAATGTCCAGGTACATGTATTTGTGTACGTACAGAGTGGCGGCTAGTGGCGGACCTTCGCATAGTTTCTTACCCCCCCCTCCATGTAAATAGAATTGACGATAAGAAACGTTAAATAAAATTAAAAGTTGTCTCAAAGTATTACGTAATTAAAGCAAAATATGACTCAGAATTTTCTAATTACTATAAAATAGAATGAAAAATAACTGAAAATGCACCCCCTGATAAAATCTGCCACATGGACCCCTAAGGGATGGGTTTATAGATTCGGGAATACTCTCATCATCTTACTCTGTGAATTTTACATAACAATACACTTTTATATGTTATGTATATTCTCTAACCTTGTTTTAAAAACCTAAATTGTGTTTTTAAACGTGAGTTATGGTTCTTCCTTAGCTATCCTCTAACAAATAAATTTCATTAAAAACCATGAATTGTTTTATGAACTTGAGGTATTATTTGGAGGACAACACTGAATACTTTTCTTATATAAGATATTATAAAATGTACATGTATTTGTGTAAGTATATAATGGCGGGCAGTGGCGGCTAGTGGCGGACTTGGCGTAGCTTTTTAACAAATACATAATTTTATTTACAAATCTTTTTATAACTTATTTGTTATTAAAAAACAAAACTTCGCTATTTACTCGCCTCCCTACAAGGGCAAAGGTAGACACAAGGTAGGTTAAAATTACCTCGGAATTAAAATTAAAGTTACCTCAGTTTAGAAGGATTTCTCTATCACTGACCGCAGATAGGAATGATGAAGTGTAGTATCAAAAAATAGATACTAAACTTTTGCTTCCCCATGAGGGTGGAGTTAGACTTCAAAAATCAGTTTATGAAGTTTTTTCCTTTTTTTTCTGTAAGCAACAATTATAAACAAATAAATAAAGCTTCGTATTTGTTAAATCTCATTTCATTTGTTGCTTAGAGAAAAAAAAGGACAAAAACTTCATAAACTTTAAATTGCTTCCGTTTAGAAACTGATTTTTGAAGTCTAACTCCGCCCTCGTGGGGAGGCAAAACGAAAGATTACAAGTCAGCCGATTTTTTAAAAAGCGTATATATTTCGTTTATTTATTAAAATAACTTGCGTAATCTTCCGTTTTGCCTCCTCGGGCAAGGAGCAAAGTGTAGTATGGAAAAATCCTACTAAACTGAGGTAAGATCCAGAGTGCCCCTTTTTGGGAAGCTTGATTTACCCTACAAAACGAAAGATTACTTAAGTACGATGATAAATATTTCATACCCCCCCATTTCTGCCCTCGTAGGGAGGCAAGTAAATAGTTACACAAAAACATGTTTTAAAAGAAAACATGTTAATATTTTATTTATTTTATTTATGGACTCTCTGCCTAAAAATAAATATTAACATGTTAAAAGAAAAAAAATTCCGAAATATACTGCATTTATTAAAATAATAAAAGATCTATTTACAAGTGTTTTGTAAATAGAGACAACATGTATTGCGAGGTCAACCGGTGATTCCAAAACATGTCCCGCGTCTTGTGTTAATGATCTGAGGTCCTTATTCTAGTCTTGATCCGAAAGTTTTAACGGAATTTAACGAATTTAAAAGCAAACATGAAAAGGTTTAAACATACTAGTCGTGAACTTAAGAATAACAAAAAATGTGGCATAAAAGTTCAATTTGATATATGCTAAAAAATAAATTAGAATTTTTTGTCAGGAAAAAATGTGCCATTTCACCCCAAAAATCGATGTTATCGAACATTTGGGTGAATACCGAACGAAATGGTCGAGAAACTCCAACGACACCTATAGTATAATCTAACCTGAAATTATTTATTTAAAAAACACGAAAAATTGGCTTATTTATTCAATCACATCCTTGTCGTAAATACAAAAAAAAGTTCAAATCTATAAGAAAATAACTCCAAAGACACTCTAGACTCACTGGCGCATTTAAAGACATTTGGTTCCAAATTGTCTGTCTTCTGCCTTAAGTAAACTGTCCCATCAAAAATTTAACACATAGATGTACAAATCTGAGGACTTAAAATGTTCTCCTTCTTCCTGTCTCTCCCTCTCTCTCCCACTCTCTCTCTCTCTCTCTCTCTCTCTCTCCTTATCTCATATACATTTACCAGATATAATTTTTTTTAAATAACTCAAAGTAAACTCTGAGACTTTTTTTCTTTTCCTTTTTATTGCTGAATAAAAAACTAATGTTTAAAAGAAAAAAATAAAGATAAAACCAGCGCTCTTTAGTCCCAAATGGACTGAATATAAAATGAACCCTCCTCTCCTTCACTCCAGCAAAAACAAGCGTGCTGTATATATATATATATATATATATATATATATATATATATATATATATATATATATATAGCATGAATGTATACATATATGTATGTATTTATATTAACTCAATCTTATATTAATCCAATAACAAAAAAGAAATTTTGTTTGACTAGTAATGAAATATTGAGAGACATATGTTTATATATAATCATGGATTGTATTAAATTGATGTATTGTTGTATCTTTGTGTAAGGTTTGTGTTCTTCATTTACAAGTGCACCTTGTTATATAATTGCACTGAAAGATGAGATAAATATGTGTACATTTTTAAATAGAAGTTTTTGAAAAATAAAATCTATTGAGATATGTTAAATATGGTAGTAAAAATATTTTATGGCCCAAATTAAGAAATATCTAACAAGTCAATTACTGTAATTAATTGTGAAAATGTTTTTCAGATTAAATTTTCTCCAATATTATTAACAACATAACTTTTTTTATTCACAGATATTAGTTGCAGTGGAAAAGAAGACATGAATTCAATTAATGACTATACATAATTCTTCGTTAGGAGGAGAATTCTACTAACGTTAATATAGCAATTTTATTTTTGTGTATCATAACTTATCAAGGTGAAAGGCTACTCACAGATAATAATTATAAATATATATATAATATAAATGTACATTCAGGATTAAATTAATCACTAAAATATATACATCTAAACACCAAAAAATTGAAACTAGATATATATACATATATATATATATATATATATATATATATATATATATATATATATATATATATAAGGACATGAACTGTTTCTGATAATTTCTATTAGTGAAGTTGAAGGAAATATTCTCAAGTAATTGAATTATAAGTTGCAAAAAATAGACATAAATTATTTTGGAGAAATATTTTGAGTACTTTCCTTAAATTTGATCTGTACATATTTTATATAAAACCTGATTTAACATAACAATTAAAAGACAATATTAGGAGAAACCTTATTACTGTCAAGTGTATCGATCATTTACAGTAAATTCAATTTGAAAAGATATGCAGACACACTGGTGAGATACCTTATTGCTGTCAAGTGTGTTGACATTATTTTCACTGATGGCAACTTTGAAATTTTACACGCAAACACACTGGAGAGCAACCTTATTCTTGTGAAGAATGTAGATGATTATTTTCTTTCAAGGTATCTTTGAAAGTTCACAGGAGAGAAACCTTACTCTTGTGAAGTGTGCGGATCACGATTCCCACTGAGAGGAACTTTAGAACTGCACATGCAAACACACTGGGGAGAAGTCTTATTAATGTGAAGTGCGTGGATCATCATTTTCACGAAAGGAAGAATTGAAACTTCACATGCAAACACACACTGGGGGAATTTTAATTACCTGGAGAGTTTTAATTACCTACTAGACACTATCCTCGAGTGTCTTCGGTCTCTCTGTATAAGGTTTTGTTAGGACAACCTGACATGAGAATACTTACTCCTACAAGTAAACCCTGACCAAATATTCAAAATTACATAGTATCCACAGAACAAATAAGATCCCCTCAGCACGACTATACACTCGCTCATACGAGTAATAGTGCATCTTCTCCTATTATGTTACCTCAAGTAACACCACGTTGCTGGATACTCCACCAGACTAGATGAATTCTTGTCCTGGAATCCGGTAAGACAAGCAAACCACAATAAAGATATACTATAACATACTTGACTGGTCAGTTGGGGAGAGAATAAATGTATTATTCTTAACTTTTTACTTACTCAATCTTTGAGAAGTAAAGGAGAATTTAAATAGAATATTCGGGTATCTATGTATCTCATATCGAAATCAAGTTTTAGTCCCAGGAAGGGGCTTCTTGATTTCTGAAAACTTCGACCGAAGTAAAATTAAACATAGAGAGAGAAGCCTTATTCATGTGAAGTGTGCGGATAATTTTCACGAAAGGAAGAATTAAAGCTTTACATGTGAACACCCACTAGAGAGAAACCTTATTCATTTGAAGTGTGTGGATCAAAATTTTTACGAAACAAAAAAATGAAACGTCACATTCGAACACACACTGGGGAGAAACCTTATACTTGTGAAGTGTGTGGATCATCATTTTCACAAAAGGAACATGTGAAACTTCACATGCGAACACACATTGGGGAGAAACCTTATTCATGTGAAGTGTGTGGATCATCATTTTCGCTACAGAAAACTCTAAAATATCACATTCGAACACACACTGGGGAGAAACCTTATACTTGTGAAGTGTGTGGATCATCATTTTCACAAAACGGAAATTTGAAACTTCACATGCGAACACACACTGGGGAGAAGCCTTATTCATGTGAAGTGTGCGGATCATCATTTTTACGAAAGGAAGAACTGAAACTTCACATGCGAACACACACTGGGGAGAAACCTTATTCTTGTGAAGTGTGTGGATCATCATTTTCACGAAAGGACAGGCTGAAACTTCACATGCGAACACACACTGGTGAGAAACCTTATACCTGTGAAGTGTGTGGATCATCATTTTCACAAAAAGAAAAATTGAAACTTCATATGCGAATACACACTGGGGAGAAACCTTATACTTGTGAAGTGTGTGGATCATCATTTTCACAAAACGGAAATTTGAAACTTCACATGCGAACACACACTGGGGAGAAGCCTTATTCATGTGTAGTGTGCGGATCATTTTTACGAAAGGGAGAACTGAAACTTCACATGCGAACACACACTGGAGAGAAGCCTTATTCATGTGAAATGTGTGGATCATCATTTTCACTAAAGAAAGTATTGGAACTTCACATTCGAACACACACTGGGCAGAAACGTTATACTTGTGAAGTGTGTGGATCATCATTTTCACAAAACGGAAATTTGAAACTTCACATGCGAACACACACTGGGGAGAAGCCTTATTCATGTGAAGTGTGTGGATCATCATTTTCACTAAAGAAAGTATTGAAACTTCACATTCGAACACACACTTGGGAAAAACCTTATACTTGTGAAGTGTGTGGATCATCATTTTCACTAAATAAAGTATTGAAACTTCACATGCGAACACACACTGGGGAGAAACCTTATACTTGTGAAGTGTGTGGATCATCATTTTCACAAAACGGAAATTTGAAACTTCACATGCGAACACACACTGGGGAGAAGCCTTATTCATGTGAAGTGTGTGGATCATCATTTTCACTAAAGAAAGTATTGGAACTTCACATTCGAACACACACTGGGGAAAAACCTTATACTTGTGAAGTGTGTGGATCATCATTTTCACTAAATAAAGTATTGAAACGTCACATACGAACACACACTGGGGAGGTGTATCGGAGCCTCATAGGAGACGAAATAAAAGTCTGCTCTCCACCTACCCAAGAAGAAGTTGAAAACTACTGGAGGCCACTCTATGAGGACCCCAAACAACACCAGGAAAAAGAATGGATCAACACCATTAAAGAGGACAACAAGGAGAAACCAAAGATGCCAGCCCTGGAAATCACCAAAGAAGTTGTCTGCAGGAAAGTAGCCCAATATAGTAATTTCAAGACCCCAGGAATTGACAATATCCCAAATTTCTGGCTGAAAAAACTGACAGCACTTCATCATCACTATGCCAAGGCATTCAATAGAATCATCACTGGTGATGAGGAGCCACCGGAATGGCTTACTGTAGGCAACACGTCCCTTATTCCCAAAAGTGAGGAGACCCATTTGGTTAACAAATACAGGCCTATCTGCTGCCTAACTACAACCTACAAGCTGCTAACAGGTATTATTGCTGATGCAACATATGAACATCTAGCTGCCGGCGACTACCTTGAAAGTGAGCAGAAGGGATGTACCAGGAAAAGACTTGGCACAAAAGACCAACTCCTTGTAAACAGAACAATCCTGGAGGACTGTAAAAAGAGGCAGAGAAACCTCTCAATGGCCTGGATTGATTACAAAAAGGCCTTTGATAGTATACCTCACTCCTGGATACTCCGCTGTTTGGACTTGTACAATGTCCATGAAGATATTAGGTCATTCCTCCAAATGCAAATGACCAGGTGGCGTACATCAATCACGCTTCACCATATGGAAGGAAAAATTCAAACTCCAAACGTTAAGATTCAGAGAGGAATATTCCAAGGAGACAGCCTCTCACCGCTTCTTTTTTGCCTCACAATGGATCCACTGAGTAAGCTGCTTAAACGATCCAATGCTGGATACAACCTTAGCCGAGGCAGAAAGAAGGATGAAAATAAAAAAATAAATCATCTCCTCTTTATGGACGATCTCAAACTCTATGCAGAATCTGAGAAACAACTAGTCTCTCTGATAGAAATTGTAAAAAATTACACAGAAGACATATGCATGGAGTTTGGATTCGAAAAATGCGCTAAATGCACAATAAAGAAAGGGAAAAAGACAGCATCAGAACATCTTAATATTAATACTGGCTCTATTGAAGACCTAGGAGAAGATGCTGTCTATAAATACCTTGGAGTAGAAGAGAATGAGACGCTAGAGCACGGAAAGATGAGAGAGAAGGTACAGAGAGAATATACTAAGCGCCTGAAAAAAATCCTCACATCTGAACTCTCATCAAAAAATAAAATAACTGCCATAAACCAACTGGCAATACCTGTCGTCTCCTACGGGTTCGGCATTATCGATTGGCCACAAGGCTACATCAACAAACTAGACACAAAAACTCGGAAAATGCTTGCCTTAAATAAAGTCATTTACCGACATCAGTGTATGGACAGACTTTACTTACCGCGAAGAGAAGGTGGTCTGGGCCTCATTGAGATCAATCATGCCTACCGAGCCTCAATGGTCAGTGTGGGACAATATATAAAGAGCTCCTGTGATCAAAAAATGAGAATGGTGAATGAACATCACACCAAATACCTTCCTCAGCAGACCTCAACAACAAAACTAGCCGATAATTTCAGTGGTAACACACTGGAGAACACTAGCGAAGATGATAACAACCCAGCAACCCTGATCGCGCGCAAGAAGAGGGAGGAGTACACGAAAAAGGAGCTGAAGACCAGACTAGAAGGATGGCGAAATAATAAAAGAGCAGGAAAGTTCATTGAAGAACTCAACCAGAGCTATATCGACAAGGAGGCTTCACTACAATGGCTCAAGAGTGGCAACTTCCCGTTCGATGAGGAACGGATATTAATAGCGGCACAAGACCAAGGCCTACTTACTAATGGATTTAAGAAAATGGCGGGTCTACAAAAAACTGACCAGTGCAGGTTCTGCCACTCTGCCACCGAAAGTCCAAGCCACCTAATGTCTGGATGCAAGATCCTTTTGGCTGATGGCCATTACACTGCCCGCCACAACAAAGTATGTAAATACCTTCATTGGAAGATCTGCGGAGAGATGCAGCTAGAAAGATCACTGAACATCTGGGAACATGAACCCCCACCCATAACATCGAATGGAAAAGTGACAGTGTTCTATGATAAAGACATACAGGCGGGCAGATACATAAAAGACAAGGCCATCAAACCAGACATTGTCATCTGGAACAAACCAGATAAAACTGCTCTAATCATTGATGTAACCGTCCCAAATGACTACGGTCTCAATAGAGCCGAACGGGAAAAAATAACAAAATACCAAGATCTCAAAAATGATCTAAAAATAACATGGTCCCTTGATGAAATAAACATCATACCGGTTGTAGTGGGGGCAACTGGTCTGGTGAAAAAAAATCTAAGTAAATACTTAGAAACAATCCCCGGAAAACCAAATTGTAGGGAAGTACAGATAGCAGCCCTAAAAGGAACCACATCTATCCTTAAGAGAGCCCTCGGATATAAATTTTACTCATAGGGAAATCAAGTGTTAGCCTCAAGAGTAGGCCCCTTGATCTCTTTAGATAAACTAAATTAAAATGAAAAAAAAAAAAGGGAGAAACCTTATACTTGTGAAGCGTGTGGATCATCATTTTCACAAAACGGAAATTTGAAACTTCATATGCGAACACACACTGGGGAGAAGCTTTATTCATGTGAAGTGTGTGGATCATCATTTTCACGAAATGAGTCATTGAAACGTCACATGCGAACACATACTGGGGAGAAACCTTATTCATGTGAAGTGTGTCGATCATCATTTTCACGAAATGAGTCATTGAAACGTCACATGCGAACACATACTGGGGAGAAACCTTATTCATGTGAAGTGTGTGGATCATCATTTTCAGAAAACGTAAAATTGAAACTACACATGCAAACACACACTGGGGAGTAATCTTATTAATGTGAAGTGTGTGGATCATTATTTTCAGAAAACGGAAGATTGACTCTTCACATGCGAACACACACTGGGAGAGTTTGAATTACCTACTAGACACTATCCTCGAGTGTATTCGGTCTCTCTGTACAAGGGTTTGTCAGGACAACCTGACATGAGGATACTTACCCCTACAAGTAAACCCTGACCAAATATTCAAATTGCATAGTATCCGCAGCACAAATAAGATCCCCTCGTATGAGGAATAGTGCATCTTCTCCTTGTGATGTTACCTCAAGTAACACCACGTGCTGGATACTCCACCAGACTAGATGAATTCTTGTCCTGGAATCCGGTAAGACCAACAGACCACAAGAAAGATATACTATGACATATTGACTGGTCAGTTGGGGAGAGAAGAAATTATTCTTAACTTTTTTACTAACTCAATTCTTGAGAAATAAAAGAGAATTTTAATAGAATACTCGGGTGTCTATGTATCTCATATAGAGATCAAGTGTTAGCCCCAGGAAGGGGCCCCTTGATTTCTGAGAACTTCGACTGAAGTAAAATTAAACATTAAGGGAGACACATATTCATGTGAAGTGTGTGGATCATCATTTTCAGAAAAGAAAGTCTTGAACGTTCACATGCGAACACACACTGGGGAGAAGCCTTATTCATGTGAAGTGTGCAGATCATTACTTTCACGAAAGCAATAATTGGAACTTTATATGCGAACACACACTGGGGAGAACCCTTTTTATGTGAAGTGTGTGGATCATCATTTTCACAAAAGGAAAAACTGAAACGTCACATGTGAACACACTCAGGAGAAACCTTATACTTGTGAAGTGTGTCGATCATCATTTTCAAAAAAGGAACATGTGGAACTTCACATGCGAACACACACTGGGGAGAAACCTTATTCTTCTGAAGTGTGTAGATCATCATTTTCACAAAACCGAAAATTGACACTGCACATGCAAAAACATACCACAGAGAATTAGAACGCCTACTAGGCAGTATAGTCGAATTTATAACGTCTCTTTGTATTTGTAATTCGTCAGGACAACATCGAATGAGAGTAGCTTAATCGGCAAGTAACCCACAACAAAAAAATTTAAAAAACATAGGCAAAGTACACAAGTGGGTGTTGGGGGCATTGTGTACTTTCAGGGACACCTCACAAAGAATAATGACCTTTAATAGTACTTTGTGTTATACAAGCAGAACGGTTGCATCCCCATTCATATGTTTTTAGTAAAGAGCTAACATCTATAAAATCCACAGGTCACAGCTAAGGAATTAATTCCGAGCATGGAGACAACAGCAATGAGGACAATTGCGACTGTGCCTTGTAAGCCTGCCATCGTAGAAACCATTAGTATAGCCAGCAACAATATATTACCACTATGCTGGCAACCAATCAGGCAGTCTTCCATCGAGGAGGTTGTTTCAGTTGACTCCTCCCACATGGTAACGACAACTCAATTGATTTTGCTTACCGTTAATTTTGATATGGCTAAAAATTAAATCATTGAAATTTAGTCGTTAGATAGTACATGAATTAACAACATATTAAACGTAATACATTTAATGTGCTCAAATATATTTCACTATGTTTGATTGCACCCCGTAGCAATGATGTTGAAATAATCTGACATATTGCCTGTCTCGATTAAAACAAGTTGCCCTTCTCTGAGGCTAACTATGTTTGCATGCGCCCCGTAGCAGTGATGTTGATAAAAGAACAAGACACTTCCTTTGAAGTGTGTAGAAATAATCTTACATGTTGCCTGTCTCGATGAAAACTAGGTCCCATACTCAGAGGCTAACCGCAATAAGTCACGCTAAAAATATGGTCAAGATAATGTTAGGATTACTGCCCCTACATATCACAAAGTGTTTTTGTCAAATCACTAACGTCATTCACAAGTGTTTGGCAGATGATAAGACATCATGACCTCAAGACTAGTAGCTCGCACTTCCTCGACTTTGACACCTATGATTTGTAGCAGTGGCATGAGCAAACTGTTTCACATCAATGTATGTTAGCTTTAACTCAGATGGTAGTTCTTCTCGACGTCGAGACGCATATTATCCTGATCTCGCTCTGCTTTTGTCAAACGCAGACAAGATGCTATTATTTTGATAGTACATAATCGAACTGACATGAGTCACCCCATTGCAGCTTTTCTCTTTTGTTTATGTATTCATGTAAATAAATATTGGCATCTATTTAGTTGTGACGATGTTATTTTTTAAAGAAGAATGGTTACTTTTTTTCTTGTGAAACATTTATATTTCAGTCAGATGCGGCCAGTAGTACTAACTCTTCCATGCAAGTTCATAATTTTAACTTTCTTCTGATTTAAACGTTATTCATGCCGTCAAAAACTGTTAACACAAATTGTCTCCAGCCAATTTAAGATTGGAACAGAACAAGCACCCAGCAGGTTTATTCCAAAAATCACCAGCCTTTATTGATGACTTCCTTTTGGGCACATACACTCATATCAGACACAATGATAGTCTTCTTACAGAAAACGAGGAATTCACCCCTATATTGGCATGTTCTCATATCACCACACAGTGAGGATCGTCTTGGACAGTGGGGCCACATAGTTTCACATCCTACAGTCAAACACCTGACAAACAGGCAGCTCTTCACTACTCAATGTGATTGGAGAAACCAGGTTCACTCTGGAGAAGCAGAAGACGACATGCCATTTTGAGTGCTTGGGTGATTGAAGATCTCGATACCGAGATACTTGGTGATTTCCATTCATGTTCAGGAATGAACTCTTAATCAGATGTGTTAAGTCCAAAATATGGATTGGCGACACCCTGTATAGGTCAATTGCATCAAGATTCAATGTGAAACCGGTATAACAGTCTCACGTTGTATGTACTCCAGGCTTCGGTCCAACATCTCACCAACAGTGCGAAAATGCTTGTTGATTTTGCCAGCCGTAACGCTCCTGAATGGAGTCACTTGGCATACCAAGTTGGCTCCTTAATAAAGAAGCCATCATATTTAGGACTTTGCTTGCAGATATGATTGGGCAATCCTCAAAACTTGCTTACATCAGCTGTTCTTCATATAAAGATATCCAAACTCGCCCAAGATCAGCGATGTGAAGAGGTATTGTAAGCCCACCACATTAGTTCAGGAGGACCTTGTAATTGTTTGATGGTATGATCTTTGGCCCACAACGAGATGCAATGGATGTCCAAAACATACTCTTCATGCTTTACTAATAGCCACTACACATCAAGATCAGGAACCTGGTGCGTCACCCTCTCAAGACGTCCCCGAAGTTTGCCGTTCCTGTTTTATGGTTGGTCACTCGGTACCTGTTTGCATAAAGGTTGCTGTTCTAATGAAGACCATCGGTGTTGAAAGGTCCTTTAATTACCACTCTCCTCAAGTTGTGATAATATCAAGAGGGTAATCGTCCAGCGCTGGTCTTCAAAGTATGTACCTCTGAAGGGTGATGGCAATTTCAAGCAAAAATAATAATGGTTGTGTGTTTTTATATCAAAAATAAGTATTATGGTAAGAGATATAATACTATGTTTGCTCTAAAACTTCTAACTTTTAACTTCTAATATATGTGTTTTGGACTGGTAATATTACTAAGTTGTGGACGATGTTTTTTTTTGCAATTTCCACCCTAAGTCTGGGATGCGTCTCTGAATGACGTTATTTTGATGGGCCAGCAAAATAGAGTCTATGAACATATGTTACACTTTGCTTTTATTGAGAATTAGATGTTTTGAGACGGGAAGTGACTTCACCCCCTCCCTCACAGAATTAAATTCAACAATAGAAAATATATACTCATCATCATTAGTTTCCATATTGTACATTTCTATAAATTTTGAGTTCTCTAGAAGCCAAAACAAGGTTATGTAGTTTGAATAAAACCGACCACTGATCGACAATATCAACACATACACCCCTATCATTTTTGTCATTTACTCGTAATGTACACTCTTCCAACCTCGCCGTGCACAAAAACAGAAAAAGAATAATATAATAATAAAAAATGAAAGAAAACAAAAAGTTCCTTAATTAATTGTATAATATTCTGGTCCTTCAGATTGCGGATATGTATATATGCAGCCTTATAGTTCTTGTGTTGGAAGAGAATTGCAATAAAATCAATGCATACAATGAAAATTTGTTGTTTTTCAATCAACTAATAAATGAAGGCTCTCAATGCCCTTTACAGTTACTACACCATTCTCGTCTTAGAATCAATCTTCATTTCTTTACTGTTCTTTCCTTATATCTTGCTACTGCCCCGAGCTTTTGGTCAGCTCTGGAGTATGATATGGGTAGGTTAACTACCCAGTTTATCTTAAAAGTACGATCTCTATACAACACAATGATGGATACAAACGCTACTAGCTTCTTACCTTCCAATAGCCTAACACATCCTAATGCCTTATAATATGTCCATAACTGTTCCTTGAGGTCAACTGGTTATCTCAAATTATGAGATAAGTCAGTCTGTATTAGCTATAGAATTTCTTTCAATTTTCAAGGTGTTACTATACACAGATGTCCAAACTACTACATATCTAACTGCAAGGTGTTAATATACTCGGTGACATATATCCAAGCGACAACATATCTAACTGCGCACTTACATGTTTTTATAACGTCATCAGCGAATGTCCTGTCTGGTGTACCCTATTCATTAGGGTCAATAACTGAAAATACCACTGTAGAAAACGGTCCAGTCCACGTATTTCTGCCATCACGTTGTTGGTTATATTGGCCACTTTTTCTCTAAATGTCTATACCTGAGAGAGCAACCACCCTATACTATCTATATTTTCGGCTAACTTTATCCTAGTGGCGTTCAATATCGATATGCTTCCCCCTTGCGACATTACCTTTTGATTCTTTTCTAAATGCTCCAACTTTCTCCCGAGTTCCTCCATATCATCTTCCGATACTGTTCCAAACAATACGCTGAGGGCTTTTTCAACTGTTGATAAAAATGCTCTCTTCTGCCTCGTCCGTACTAGATCTACCTCTTTTAGATATAAGGCCATATATCTCTATCTTCATATAATAACCTTAATATCCTCTTGCACGGATTACAACCACCAGACATATTCCTGTTTGTGTGAATACTTATCGATTATCTGTTATTCAACCTTCAATAGCTCTGTTACCTCCCCGTTCAATCGTTTCAAAACAACTCGTACAGCCGTAGGTGTGATCAACCATTTGTATCTCGTGATTATGACTTGACTGGTCTTCGAAAATACGGATTCCCACTATCTTCTCACGTGCTTGCTACATCAAGTATTGACAGTAGAACCATCAGCCTCCTCTCGTCCATATCTGCAATGAGGCAGAGAGAATAATCGATCTTAGTTAGTATCTCACTTTATTCTTATCAATCCATTTACCAGCAGGATGACGTCCGAGAAGACGGTCGGCTCAACAATCACCAATACCACATATGCATGTGGGCCTTCCATGCACATAACGGAGTGAACAGATGTGACACAGCTCCCACCCGGTACTCAACCGAGATCACTGACAATATTTTACCTGATGTCCCTTACTCTGCCATCACGGGGGTCCTGCACTTTTCAACCGTTACTTTAGGGGCAATTCTTCCATCATATTCATAACCTTTTCTTCTCTTGGCTTTCTATTGTATCCTCCTCTTCCCACAACTCGAATCCGCAGCAAACTTAGCAAAGACACTTAATTCGTTCTCTTTTTCTATCTGGTGGGCACATTTTCTGCATTGCTAACCCCTGATGAACTTTCGCGTTTATCATGGAGATCGACACCCCAGTATCGATCATAGTCCTCACCTGCGTGGTTCCGACTAATGCATCGCAGGTAACTTCTCTCTCCTCCGTAAGCAGAGAGAATACCTGGGCTCTTGTTCTCTCTTGTCTTCGAGGTTGTCTACCATATCCTGCCGACATAGTCATGGGAACTGGTAACAATAAACCTACCTCATAGCTGTCGGTTATCCTAATGTTTCCATATCTCTAGGTTGGCTGTCGACCTGGACTCACTCTTCTTGGGGGCTCCCTTACCTTAGAGATGTGTGGACCCCTATGAGGACAGTTCATTCTCATGTGGCCAATCTTTCAACACTAATTTGAGGTCGGGGTTTAACACAAACACCTTCTCTTCGGAGGGTCCTTTACCTCAGAACTGTGTTGTCACCTATGGGGGCAGTTCCTTCTTATGTGACGGTCTTTCACCACTGCAAGCAGTTATGTTACCCGCAGTTAATGGAGAAATGACATCTTTCTGCACATGTTCAGCATGTGATCGATTTTGTCAGTATCAGGGCATGTTGGTTGGGTGGCCGCCCGTTGACGTTTTCCGATCTCTTTCCACTAGTCTTTGGTGGTACTAAAATGTTCGTTGTCCGTATCCCCACCCTTCGCTCACCCGCTGCCTAATACCACTGACTTTCATGTCTGAACTTGCCACATTCAGTCCAGTTCGGCCTAAACGGGCGGGGTGGACCCCATAATTTCTGGAACACTCTTCCGGCCGAAGATCATCACATTTACAGGTCCAGCAGACCAATCCATATCAACCCATGTTGAAGATCCAATGCTTTCCTTCCAGGATAGGCCTCTGCCTCACAATCCTCTACACCCCCCACTTTGGGTCGAGGCTCCAGACTTTCTTTGGCCCAAACCATTTTCTCTTAAATTCTACTTTTCGATCTCACCCATCTTTTGACATTAACGATTTAAGAAAACAGTTCGTCGTTATGTTATCTCTGTCCAGCCGATTATATCTTCCCGAGTCTCCACTCGACTACCAAACTTGTACGACATATAAAAGCGAAATAGGCAAGTGGCTGTTGTAATTGTATTATTAGGGACTATTAATCTCCTCGAAATATAAACAAGAGAAAACCATCTGACAGTAATGGATGATATACGCTGTATCTCTACCATAAGTTCTTTATCACCTATCAACTCCCAAAAAAGAAAACGATTATTTTCTCCTTTATCAGTGATCGGTTTTTACTCTAGTTAATAAAAACATAATTTTGAATTCCATAAAAGCAAAAACAAGGTTCCTAGTTCGAACCAAACCGATTACTGATCGACAATATTGTCACAACCTCATCAAACAGCAAATCTTTATTTTTACTCATATTCACATGAAACAAGGCGCATTCGCCACTGATACGTATGGGTCCTACTGTGAATTAGGAACAATACCTACAGGGACACTAATTAAGAAGTTGATCAGCGAGATGTCTGTTCACATACATTTCTGCTTGTTACTTCATTCAGGGAAGCAGGAAATGGAGAAAACTCCAAATTCTAAAGGTTTTAGGGGAGAAACTATGATCTTTCCGGTATCTGGGGACCTCTATATTGAAGGGGTCGGATTTTGATGCTTGTCCACTAACTCGGGGGTATTTACGCCGAGGGAGCACAAGTGCTACGAGTTCGTCCGAGTACATTCCATTAAAGTACTTGCAAAACAATAACATGGATACAACTTTGCAGCGATTGGACAGGGGCTGGAGCTTGGTTGACAGTGCGGGACCTGTCAGATTGGAGACTCTTTGTGTGACTCTGTCTAATTGAGAGAAACGAGTGGCTTATGCACCAACATATACATGGGCGTTGCATGGGCGAATGGTGGCTTTGTAGAGGTATAGGATACTGACAGGTGATAGTATTTTTAGCACCGTATTGGGACCTCACCTTCTTTGCAGCGTTAACAATGTCTTCTATGTAATTGTTCCACGTTATTTTTCCTGTGAATGTTAGGCCGAGGAGATTGAATGATGAACTCTCAGCTAAAGTGCTTTTCGCCATGTCAGTCGATGGTTAAAAAGGTTATTGAAGGAAAGAAGTTTTGTAGTAGTAGCATTAAATGTAACCATGCATTCATGTCCCCCATTTACCACAGACTTACTGTCAGTTTCTAAGGTTTAAGACATTGGGTTTGTGTGTACTCGTTTTTCCCACATGTCTTGAATAGAACATGGTGTCATCAGAAAATATACCCATATCGGACATAATTTCATCAGAGGTCGTTTACAAATATTAGGAATAATAAAGGTCCAAGGATCGCCCCCTGAAACACACCCACATTAATATTATGTCGGTTGGATGTACTGTTATCGAGGACAACTTTTCTCTTATCTTGGAAGGATGTGATTATATTAAGTATTCGTCCAGTAATACTGTACGATTTAATTTTCCTGAGAAGACCTCCGTGATAGACCTTGTCAAAGGCTTCAGATACACCGCCCTAGCTTTCTCCTTGTTTAGTGCATGATATATGTGTTCAGAAGTGATCGTTAGGATATCTGCAGTAGAACTACCTTACTTTTACTTGTTTCGGCTTGCATCTTTCAGGTTTAAATTCGCACCATCACGGATGAATCCTCTTCATTGCGTCTAGTTAAGCGTCAGGTTTACAGATGAGCTGAGCCACTCCTTCCTTCATCGACGTACACTATAGACTTAAGGGCATACGATGGAAGTGAGATCAGCCTTGACTGTGTCTTACCAAGTCCTCAGCTATTAACCATGGTGGCAGCGCCAATGCTGAAGGTATTGGGGATTGAGAGCATTTTAGAGCATAGTTGTGTCAGGACGTCTGCACACGTGCCCGAACCATCGCAGGCAGTTTCGTTTCAGAACCCCTTTCATAGGTTGAATGTTGCACCACGAATTTATACGAGGATTTGGAACTGAACCCAGCAGAGTGTGTCGCAAACATGGTCTAGCTCAGCAAAGCATTTGTTGTACAGTTTAGAGAGAATAGGGCCTAGCTCAGCAAATCATTTTTAAACTAGTAGTGTGCCGATACCTCTATGCCTTGGGATTGGCTGACACCGTGACTGAGATTGTATCCGCATGTCTCCAATGCATATCTTTGAGAAGTTCTCAACACATAGCTGTACCTCAGTCTAGTGGATACACACCGAATGCACTAAGGTTAAGGTTCCATACGGATGTTTTCAAAAGGAACCGTTAACTGAGTTGTGTCCTTCGGGAGCATGTCAGTTCATACAATATCACAGTTTACACCAAATACACAAACGAAGACATTACCAGATGCGATTGTAAAGGCCCGCTCACCTATCAGACTTGTCAATTATCCTCCCACGGTTATGAGGATTGACTTCGGCCCAGCTTAGAGTCCATAAGGGCCTGCTCGTTCACCATATTCCAATCGAGAGGCAAGCAAAAAAACAAACGAAAAACACCAACAACAGTGACTCTGCCGCTGAGAAAGCCGACCATGACGTCAAGTGATAAATTTGAGCCTTATTTCCGATTCCAAAACGATTATTTTAATATTTTAAACTTAAGTTTCCATTGTTGGTGACTAATGATAAGTATTTATTGTTTTTAAACTATCAGTAAAACTAAAATATATAGATCATAATAATATCAAAATACGATGTAAATTTATTTAAACCTTTTATATAGAAAAAGAAAAAAGAATGAAACTTTGCATCGGTTCGCTTAGCAACCTTTAAATGAATGCAGTTGGTTTACAACTTTCCGAAAAATGGTTTTAAATTAAATAAAACATTTTTATCAACAAAAATAATCAAACATCATTCATAATTAAATTAATAGAAAAATATCAAAAGTGTTGTTTAATTTTTTAATTCATTTATTTTATGCTTTTGTCTCTTTTCTTTTTATTATATGGTAGGAGTTTGTCCGGTGGACTTTTATCCGGTCCCCCAGCCAGCACTAGTAAATCTTACAAAGGGTGACCAAAAAGAGTGAAAAAACTTCAGATATTTTTAAAGGCTAAGTCTAAAGCTGTATTAGGTATAAATGAATTCAAAGATTTTCACGACTTGTGCGAGAACACACTTGGCGTCAGTTCTTCTTTGAATTTGATTTTCCATGTCTGGTTGTAAAGCAACATTTCTAAATATATAAAAGATGGGATGGAGATAGAAGGCAATAAAATCAAAGACTAGTAATAAAAATGATTCTTGGTCATTAATTTAAAACTATTTGGCAGATTAATGATTCCATTTCTCTTCTACTGACAAAACACGTGAAAGACAGTGCCTATTTATCAAGATTAAAATGTAAGTGTAATTTTAAAAATGATCTAAAAGGCATTCAAAATGTGTTTTTTTATGAAAACATTACTGTGATGGTCCAAATAGTAAGTAACCGATGCTTGCTAGATATCGGTTATTACTATGGCAAGGTTGCAGAATGGACGGGGATTAACGAGAGATAGAGAGACGAACGAACAAAGATGGTGCTCGGTGAATATCAGACTGAGAAAAACCGGATGTCGCCAGGGGCCGTAACTCCTGTAACACCTGCGGTAATCTCCCTTTATTTGTTAAGGACATTACAATGCTTTTTTTTTCTTTTTTTTTCTTTCTTTTTTTTTATTCATCGAAGAGTTTGTTCATGCGTGATGTGACTGGAGTGTTTGCGTTGCTGAGTCCGAGGGAAACATCTGTCAACCTAAGTGAAAGAAAATGCTAATTATGCATTATTATGTACAGGGGTATTTGTAGCATTTAGTAATCAAATCTTTTGGGTGACCGTCTTGTGCGGCCTGAGCGTCTGAGGTTTGAAGGGTGTTGTCCCTGGTGTTTTTTAGATTTTGGTGATGCTGTCACATGCGTGTGTCCCTCATCTTCAGATGAGGAGTATTCAGGTACGTCGTGTGTGAAGTTTCTTAGTGGCTTAGGGATTTTTTTGAAGAAGCTGGCATTTCTTGTAATTTGGTTGCCCTTGTGTGATGCAGTAATCATGGATCCCTTTTTCTTTGTTATGGTTAATGGATTGGGTTGATAGGGGGTGTGTGCCTTTGAAGTGTGGTCGCTTTTTACAATGACGGTGTCACCAAAACTCAGATTATTGGGTTTTACGTATGCTTTTCTGTCAGCATATTTCTTTATTGTTTCCTTGGCTTGGGTGTCACGTACCCTAATGCTATGGTCTCCAGCTATAGGTGTAACTAGGTGTGGCAGGCGGTTTTTTATGGTCCGGCCAAATAGGATTGAGGCTGGTGAAACACCGGTGGTGCAGTGTGGTGTCGTTCGGTAATCTAACAGGAATTTGAATAGCTCCTGCTTCCAGCTTTGACCTTTGATTAGGGCGGCCTTGATGAATTTTTTTACAGTGCGCATGAAGCGTTCTGTTTCAGCATTGGCCTGGGGCCATAAAGGTGTTATCTTCATGTGTCTGAAACCGGTGATGGAGGCGTAGTCTTTGAAATCATAGCTGTTGAATGGTGGGCCATTGTCTGTTTTGAGGGATACTGGTACTCCGAATTCGGCGAATATTTTGTCTAAACGGGGTATGACTGAGTTTGTTGAGATAGAGTCCAGGATATCGACAACAACGTAGCGTGAGTATTCATCTGTGACAACAAGAAGGTATTTCCCATTCTGGAGATGTCCAAAGTCAGCGCTAACCTCTGTCCACGGGGCTGCTGGTAGCGGGGACATTTTCTGTGGCTCCTTTGCCGTTTTGTGAGTGCTGATCTGACAGGTATGACAGTTCCTGATATTTTCTTCTACCAAAGGCTGCATGTTTTTAAACCAGACTTTTTCCCGGAGGAGGGCCATGGATTTCACGACGCCTTGATGACCGGCATGGGCTATTTTGGCAGCTCTCTTTTGTAGCGTCTCAGGTAGCACTATCCGGCGCCCTTTCAGAATGATGCTGTCCTCATGTGCTAGTGATAGTTCATCACGGTTGTCATGCAGGGTGAGAAATGTGGCTTTGTTTATGCCATCATTGGCACCCTGCCATTTGTTGGTGAGAATAGATTGAATGGCTGTAGTGAGTGTCTTGTCTTTTGCAGTTTCCGTTGCAACTTCATCAATTGTCATTGCTTTGGGGGTTGACGTTGAGAGAATATAGTTTATATACTCCTCCGCTATTTTCTGCTCCCTGTTGCGTGGAGGTAGATGTATTGGATGGCGGCTGAGGTAGTCAGCTGGGTTGTCATGACCTGGTCGGTATGTGACAGTCATATTGTATGGTTGTGTTCTCAAAACCCAACGTTCGATGCGCGCTGATAGTTGGGAGCGAGTGTTATTGAAGATTGATGTTAAGGGTTTATGATCTGTATGAACAGTAAATGGGGCCCCAAAGATATATATATGAAAGTGTTCACATGCCCACGTGATGGCGAGTGCCTCCCGATCTGTTTGAGAGTATCTTTGTTCAACTGTGGATAGTGCTCGGCTTGCAAATTGTATTACCCGCCCGTCTTGTGATAATACAGCAGATATGCCTACAGGACTGGCATCGGTATATATTTCAGTGTGTTTGTTAGGATCGAAGTAGGCAAGTGAGCATGCTTTGCTCAAGGCCTCCTTGAGGTTTTTTAAACATTCAGTGTGGCGCTCAGTCCAGGACAACTGCGTGTTTTTTTTTTGTTAACTGACGTAGTTCATAAGTCAGGGTTGCGTAGTCTGGAATGAATTGTGCACCGCAAAAGTTAGTCATCCCCAACAAACTTCTGACTTCTGATGCGTTTTTGGGGTCTGGTAATTCGAAGATTGTTTTTATTTTAGAGTTACTTGGGCTGATGCCCTCATTACCGAATGTGTGTCCGAGGAATTCCAATGACCTCTTGTTGTATTGACATTTGCTGCTATTCAGTGTTAGGCCTTTTCCGCGTAGTCGTTGAAATACTTTCTGGAGGTTTTGGTCATGGTCTTGCTGGTCCGATCCAAAGCAAAGAATATCATCACTGATGTTGATGGCCCCCTCAATCCCTGCGAGTGCTTGGCTAATCTCTTCCTGAAATATTTCACTGGCGGAGTTGACACCGAAGAATAGTCTTTTGTATCTATATAGGCCCAGGTGTGTTGCGAACGTGGTAATGTATCGGGACTCTTCAGCTAGTTCCAACTGGTTGTAGCCCTGATTGAGGTCTAACTTGCTAAAGACACTGGCTCCCGATAGAATGGCTTTCAGCTCATCAAGTGTGGGGGTAGGGTGACGTTCCCTTTCGATGGCTTTGTTTGCCGCTCTCATATCAATGCAAACTCTGATTTTGCTTTGGTCTTTCTTAGGTACCACCACAATAGGCGATACCCACGGGGTCGGTCCTTCTGCTTTTTCAATCACCCCCAGTTCCTCGTCTTTCTGTATTAGCTCTTCTATGTCCTTCCTTACATGAAAGGGGGCTCTGCGGTATCTCTGAGCGATGGGTGGTATATTTTCATTTATGTGCAAATGGACTTTTTTTTCTTTAAGTTTACCTAAGCCATTGAATAGGTCTGCATAGTCCTCCAGAAGCTTAAGAGTTGTCTGCGGGATTTGTGTGTCAGAGTTGCTGATGTGGTTAACTGGGAGCTTTTTTGCTGATAAAAGTTTAAGCTTTTCACATGTTTCCCAGCCGATGATACGTTTTTCTGGGCTTTTTATTACATGTATATCAGCTTGGCAGGAGGTGCCCCCAAACTCTAGGAGAGTCCTAAATTGACCTAGAACTGGAGTAGTTTGCTTGACACCAAATCCAGATATCACAGTTTTTGTCGGTCGGAGACAGGGTGTCGGTTTTAAACACTTGAAATCTGCCTCAGACAAAATGTTAATAGTGGCTCCTGAGTCAGCTAACACATTGAATATTTGGTGGCTACTGCCAAAAGATACATCAAAACAGGGAAGGTTTTTCATCTTACCTGTATGAAACACATATTCTGTGTCACTGCCGCTGGTTGAGTCTTGCTGGTTGTCCTCGATGCAGTTCACCGGTCGGTGACTGGTTTGGGCTTCTGGGCGTGGAGGGCGATTTGCTCCACGTTGTCTGTTCTCGTTGTTCATTTTACTAAAACAGACAGAGGTGAAGTGCCCCCATCTCCGGCAATAAGTGCATTGGCTCTGGAATGCTGGGCAAGACGTTGGTCCTCGTTCATGTGGGTATTTTCCGTTGCAATTCCTGCACTGAATTTGCCGGGGGCTGTCACGTGTCTGTCGCTCGTACGTGACTTTGTTTACTACTGCAGTAGTCGTCCGTATTGTCGCGTCTTCTAAACGCATTTGTTGTAGGTGTGCTGTTATTGTTTCCGTCGTCCTGGCATAATTTATCAGGTCGTGTAGTGGCATGTTAGAGTTTATTAAGCCCTTTTGCCGGACCTTATCTGATGAACAGCCTGTTATCAGTTGAGACTTTATCTCAGCGTTTGCGTCTGCAAAGTGGCACGTAGCTGCTGCTTCTTTCAATTTTCGGTAGAAATCCTCTACATTCGGCGTGGTTTGTTTGATGTTACGGAATGCAAACCGGTTGTATTCCGTGTTATTTTGAGGGTTGAAATGAGCCTGTACGGCCGAGGCGAGTTTGTCGAAGTGAGTTTCGTTTTCTACTGGTGTGGTCTGTTCGGCTGGCAATTCGTCAATGAGGTCGTTCATCGCCTCACCAACAAACGTTAGCAAAATTGCTTTTTGTCTTTTATCACTCTCTATGTCGTGGGCGATAAAATAGTTTCTCAATCTGCCAATGTATTTCGTCCATCTTGCTGCTTTGGCTTCTGACTCACAGTCGAATTCCGGGTAGTGAGGTAAAGCGGCCATGTTTGTTTTGCAACACGTGGGACTGTTTGTTGTTGTTTTTTTTTCTCTTGTGTTTTCTTGTGTCTATTTTTTGTAAATAGCTCTGTCCTCGTCGCCAATGTGATGGTCCAAGTAGTAAGTAACCGATACCTGCTAGATATCGGTTATTACCATGGCAAGGTTGCAAGATGGATGGGGATTAACGAGAGAGAGAAACGAACGAACAAAGATGGTGCTCGGTCAATATCCGACTACCGAAAACCGGATGTCCCCAGGGGCCGTAACTCCTGTGACACCTGCGGTAATCTCCCTTTATTTGTTAAGGACATTACAATTACTAACATGTTTTTATTGATGCTTGTTTCATATTTAAACTTATATTTTAGTGTATCTTTGTAGAAATTGAATAGATTCTTTTACTATAGGAGAACTTAGTAGTATTATTATCAAACACAATTTATTTGTCTTTACTTACTCATTTAAAGTCTACGTAAATGTCGACTCTGAGTGAAGTAGTAATCTTTGTTTATATTACTAACTCACAAATGATTAAACAACCCAAAATAAATTGTTTTTAACTAATTTCCAAATTGCATTTCCTTTACAAATAATTTGCGTCAATTTGATCGAGTAGTGACGAGGCCAGTGGCTCTAAAAAAAGAAGAGATTCAACTAGTGTATATTCAGTTCGTAATAAATGTTCGTGCCAGTCGCACTGTATTAATTGTTTCTCGTTGCTTATTCTTTTTTCTTCCTCGTCTTTGTGGTTCACTGCTTGCCACTATGTATCAATCTATCACGCAAAGTTTAACAAACTCAAACATTGTTTTTGACTAATTTAATTTAAAAATAATTTGCGTCGAAAATGAAACTGGGTTTAAAGACAAATTAAGTAGTAATCAGACCCTGTTGGTATCGTTTGGTACCAACTCGTACAAATCGTAAATTATAAAAATAAATGACAAATAATAATTCGTTAATAACTCAAAAATTGTTTTTAACTAATTTCCTTTAAAATAATTTTGTTGCCAATAGTAACGTTAACCAATTTTTGTAATAAAACAAATTATTTTTCCTTTAAAATCATTTGTGTCGGTAATAGTAATGATTACATTGTGAAATATTACCGTAACTGAATGATGATCACATGTCGTAAGTATATCTTTAGATTTAGTATGACATACTCCCTCGACCTTGTACTACGCTAATATTAACATAGAGATATTAATATCAGTAATATCCCACACATTCACTGATGAGGTCGCCAGATGCCGGAGAGCCGTTTACTTCCATAGCTACCTTCATCGGGCTGCCGGCCTTTGAAACTCCTATGGAATTCACCTTTCAACAGCAGTCGACAGGCGTTTTTCAACACCCCGCAGAAAACGCCAAAATAGGGATCATATGTTTCCGGTCACTGCCCCTGCTGATTAGGACATATATAAACGTCGTTTGCGACGGATCCGATCTCTTGCCTCCAGAATTTCTTCAGACACAGCAGTGAGAATTGTTTCGCTCCATCGGCCAGTCGCAAGACGATGCGACGACTACCTGTCGCGTCAAATCATTCCTTCTCCCCTTTTCTGACTGCTGGAAACACATAGTAAGCTTGGCACTTTCTTTCTCTCTTTTCAATTACACACGCACACACGCACACACGTACACACGCACACACGTGCGTCTTTCTTCTTACAAAACTTATTTAAAGAGACATTGCTTTAAATAACAAAAAGACACTATTTCTTTCAAGCCGTCAAAGAGACATTTATCCAAAAGACACTAAAAGACTTTCGTCAAATATGGAATATAATTTTTATGTGTAAAAATGCAAAATAAATTGTTGTTGTTAATATAAATGTTTGAGTATTGGATATTTTATTTGCCCTTCATTTGTGTTGAATGTTGACGTTTTCTTGCTCGTTTTTCTTCAATATTTAAGAGGAATAGAATGCGTTAGCATCCCCCACATTCCTTCCCTGCTACATGTTTCCCGACTTACCGATATGCAGAAATTTAAAACTAATGTCAACAAGTATCTCGCGAAAAAGCTCCCAATTTAGGATGACACCTAAAACATTCACTCAAGTTCTCAGTAGCCTTTTACATCTACAGTGGCAACTTGCCTTGTTTGGGGTTTACTAAGTTTTAACAAAAATAATAAGTTTTAACCTTATTAATAGAATAACCCATTAAAAGAATTGGCGACAATATAGGCATGGTGTTTATTGTTTATCTCTCTTCAAAAATATTTCGTTTTAAGATTCAGAGCTGTTCCATACTTACAAAAAGGTCCCGAGATCTAGCGAAGATGCATTATCTTGTCTTAGTTCTCGTGAGGTCCGGGAAATCTCACTGATCTTTCTCTCTGTTTGCTGTCTCTTCCCAGAGTGAAGTCGACTTTTCTTTGTTTCTTAAACCAGTTTCTAACAAAAAGCCCGATCGTAAGTCAACACTTCGTAAGTTCTGTTAAAATAGATGATTTGTTATCCCCTATATTAATTTAACACACGAAATGAATTAACGAAACAAACGAAGACCTTTTTTACAACAACAAACGAAAGGGGTTTATTCGTATATTTAAGATTACCTATATCTTTTCGGTATAGGTAGAATACACTTAGGACAGTGTCCGAAAGAAAAAGTGCAAATATTTGGGACTAAATAGCGCGGTTTTAGCGCTCCTTGCTCCAATATTATTTGATTTCTTTTTTTTAAACATTAGTTTTTTTATTCAGCAATAAACAGGAAAAGAAAAGAAATTCTCATCTAAACTCTGAGTTATTTGTTTTTAATTATATCTCTGGTAAATGTATATGAGATAGAAAGAGAGAGATTGAGGGAGGAAGGAGAAGAGGAAGGGAGAGAGAGGGAGAAGATTTTCACATCGACATGTTAAATTTTTGATGGGACCGTTTTCTTAAGGCAGGAGACAATTTGGCACCAAATGTCTTTAAATGTGCCAGTGACTATACATGTCTTTGCAGTTATTTTCTTAAAGCTTTGACTTTTTTGTATTTATGACAAAGATGTTTATTGCTGATTGAATAAATGAGCCAATCTTTCTTTTAATTCGTCTTTTTAAATAAAGAATTTTAGGTTTAATTGTACTATAGGGGCCGTTGGATTTTCTTGCACATTTCGCTCAGTATTCACCCAAATGTTCGATAAAATTTATTTTTGGGGTGAAATAGTACATTTTGTCCTGACAAAAAAATTCTAATTTTGTTTTTATGCATATATCAAATTGAACTTTTATGCCACATTTTTACCCGTCGTCTTTTCGACGACATTTTGTTATTCTTAAATTCATGACTAGTATGTTTTAACCTTTTCATGTTTGCTTTTAAATTCGATAAATTCCGCTTAAACTGGCTTTTGTAAATAGAATGTTCAAAGTTTTTTTTGTGTGTAATAAAATGTTAAAGCAGTAAAAATATCTTTAGTTCAGGGAAAAAACAATAAAAACCAACATGGCTTCCAGTGATTAAAACCTGGAATTAAAGTTAGATTCTCAAACACTTTAAAAAGTATTTGAGAATTTTATTTCAGGACCAAAAATACAATTGAGACCAACAATCAGTTTCATCCAAAATTTGGGCGAATACCAAGCGAAATGAGAAAAAGGAAACAGCGGTCCCTATTCTACAATTACACCGATGTTTAAACTTTATAAATTAAAGGAAATGTCTTAAATTTTACTTTAAAAAAGCAAATAATTAAACTTTCCAATAGCTTCTATCCTCCAGCTGCCGGCCTTTAGAAGGCCCTTCCTGCTCCGTTTCCATGACTGTACCGACATGCAGAAATTTAAAACTAATTTTAACAAGCATATAGCCAATTTAGGATGACCCCTCTTAACTTTCACCCTAATTCTAAGTAGCTCCTTTATCTACAGTGGCAACTTGCATTGTTTGCAGTGAACAAAGTTTAAAGAAATATTTGAAGTATTTATTATATAAACAGCAGTTATGTTTGTCCACATATATCAGAAAATGCACAAGACACACGTACAAAACTGATCTATTCTTTTTCAGTATTTAAAAGAAAATGTTTCACTCTTCTGTTTTGTTGTGCTTTCACATGAGTAATACTTCTACCCGATAATGACTAACAGAACAAGAACAAGCTACACCCATAGATTAATCTAAGGGTTTTATTTGAAATTCAATATCAGTTTCTCAACAATACTTAAAATGAATTGTATGTGCACAAAACACTGGCTCCCTGTTCACGGTAACGTCTGTGACTTTATGCACTCTATGACAATGGGTGTTTTGAAACACACACAACCCTGAAATAGTTCCTGATTATAGCAGTCTCTCAACAACATTAAAAATGAATACACAAAGCCAAAATATCTGACCACTAGTTCAGATAAAGCAGAAGTGTGTCAGTAATCTGTCTGAAGGTTGTCCTAGATACATGGAATGTGTGGATATTACATCAACAACATCAACTAGAGATACCCTTAAAATCTATTTTGTTTTCTTTGTTAAATTAGTTAATTAGAAATGATAAGTGTGAGAAGGTTGCACATATAGATCAAGTAATCACTTTACGGAAAGAAACATTTCCAAGATAATATTATCTTATAATATATACTTCTGGTGATCTCTTGGCCTTACCGGATTCCAAGACAAGAATTCCTCTGGTCTGGTAGAGTATCCAGCTAAGTGTTTTTACCTGAGGTAACATAATATGGAAAAAGTGCGGCATTCCTTTTATGAGCTAATGTATAGTTGTGTCGAGGGATCATACTTTAGCTTCAAATACTTGAAATGTTCAAAATAATTGAATATTTGGTAAGAGTTTACTTGTAGACCGAAGTATTCTCATGTCAGGTTGTCCTGACAAACCCTTGTACAGACAGACCGAAGACACTAAGTATGGTATCTAGTAGGTAATTTAAACTCCTCTAGTATGTGTTCGCATGTGATGTTTCAAAGTTGCCTTTTGTGAAAAAGATGATGCACACACTTCACAAGAATAAGGTCTTTCCCCAGTGTGTGTTCGCATGTGAGCTTTCAGTGCTGCCTGCTGTGAAAATGATGATGTACACACTTCACAAGAATAAGGTTTCTCTCCAGTGTGTGTTCGCACATGAACTTTCAAAGTTGTTTTATGTGAAAATGATGATCCACATATTTCACAGGAATAATTTTTTTCCTGTGTGTGTGTTTGCATGTGACGTTTCAATGTATCTATTCGTGAAAATGATGATCTACACTTTTTACAAAAATAAGGTTTCTCCACTGTGTGTGTCCGCATGTGAATTTTCATGTTGTCCTTTCGGGAAAATAATGATCCACATACTTGACAAGAATAAGGTTTCTCCCCAGTGTGTGTTTGCATGTGAAGTTTCAAATGTTCCTTTTGTGAAAACGATGATCCACACACTTCACAAGAATAAGGTTTCTCCCCAGTGTGTTTCCGTATGTGAAGTTTCAATGTGTCTGTTCGTGAAAATGATGACTCACACACTTGACAAGAGTAAGGTTTCTCCCCTGTGTGTGTTCGCATGTGAAGTTTCAATTTGTTCTCTTGTGAAAACGATGATCCACACACTTCACAAGAATAAGGTTTCTCCCCTGTGTGTGTTCGCATATGAAGTTTCAATTTTACTTTTTGTGAAAATGATGATCCACACACTTGACATGAATACGGTTTCTCTCCTGTGTGTGTCTGCACATGAAGTTTCAATGTTGTCGTCTGTGAAAATGATAAACCGCACACTTCACAAGAATAAGGTTTTTCTCCAGTATGTGTCCTCACGTGAAGTTTCAATGTATCTGTCCGTGAAAATGATGAACCACATACTTGACAAGAATAAGGTTTCTCCACAGTGTGTGTTTCCATGTTAAATTTCAAAGTTGCCTTCAGTGAAAATGACGATTCACACACTTGTTGTTGTATACTGGTGTTTACTGTGATGTCCGCTTGTATTATAAATATCTGATCAATGTGCAACTGTTTTTCCTTGTACTATTTAACTTTTACTTTCTAAAACTTCAATGTTAATTTTATATAAATTTAGATGAATAGTCTCCTCAACTTCATATTGTGTATCTAAAGTAGTTGCTTCCTGCAATATTGTATTTCTGAACCATCGGAAAAAAGACCTAACTTTGAATAGACATTGTGAGTCAACAATAGAAATACGTTTTACCGTTTTTCGTCCAAAGATACTTCATAATGTCTAAATGAATGTCCTAAACAAAACATATGTTACCATATGAGCCACACCATTTTTTTGCCACATAGTGGTGTACATGTGACAAATTTCAAAATCTGATACATTCTCATAGAAGACTCAATTTTTGAGCAAGGCTGATGCCATTTTTGAATTCCTCAGGTTGAACACCTTACCTGTGTGAATTATCAAAGTCACATCATGTTCCAAACTGAAAATATTAAAGAAAATGTAATTATTAAAATGTCACCCTGGCAACATCTCACACGATTTACGCAATAGAGAACATGCTCTAAACCGGAATCTGCTTGGAGTTACATGCTTAAATTTTCAGGATTTCTTAGATTTTATGGTGCAAGTTACAACAAAATTTGAGGATATAGATTTATAACCCTTGCCGATTTGACATGGAATTACCCGTCTAATAATTTAACATTTAAAATGCTATTTTCAAAAAGAACAATCCTACATTTACATGTGTAATAATTAAATTTACTTTTAAAATACTGTTTCTAAAAATAACAATCTTACATTTGCAAGTATAATAATTAAATTTTACTTTTCAAATCCTATTTTAAAAATAATAATCTTACATTGGCAAGTGTAATAATTACAATCAATTTTTAAAAAGAATAATCTCACATTTGTCAAGTGTCATAATTTAATTTAACTTTTAAAATTGTATTCAAAAACAACAATGCTACATTTTCAAGTGGTATAATTAAATGTATCTTTTTAAATCGTATTTAAAAAAAAAATCATCTTAAATCCGAAAAGGAAATAGAATTTTAACTCTTAAGTATCTTTTTATTCAAAATGAATATTCAACATTTCCAACAATTAAATTAATTTTTTTAAATCCTATTTTCGAAAACAATATATGCTAGTGTAATAAATAAATTAAACTTTTAAAATAGCATTTTCGAAATGAATAATTCTTACATTTGGTATGGTATGGTAGTTTTGTTTTACGGCATATCAACCCTTTTTGGGTTATTTAATGCCGAATCTGGTCTTGTTTTCTTCTCTTTTTTGTTTCTTTCCCCTTTTAATATCTGTTTCTATTTAACCCATAGTTGGGACCCTAACAGCTACTACCACTCCGGGTCAGGGTGGACCTGGGAGCAATGGTAATTAAGAGGAGGCTCCACATTCCCCAAAGTCCGTAAGCCGGATCTCACCATCGGATGTAGTTTAAGGTCATATCCAGGACCGGGAGTAGGGTAGGAAAAATAAAAATAAAAAGGGGAGGGAGAAAGGGAGAGGGGCTGTTGTTTTTGTTTTTGGTTTTGTAGAACATAATTAAGTTTTACAAACAAAAAAAAACAAAAAAAAAAAACGTCAATGTAGGTGAATTTCGTCTCAGGGAGCCACAGGGCAGCCTGATCTGGTATCACCAGCTTACATTTGAGTGTGTAATAATTAAATTATCTTTTCTAAGAAATGGCTTAAAAAACATAACCAACACATTATAGCATTAACACAAAGTCTGAGTGGCAATAGACTGTCTCCCAAAAAACTTAGATTTTACTGAAGCCCCAAAAAATGGTTAAATGTTAAACGCTATTTGATTCAAAACTAGGTGATCATTTTAGATTAATTTCATATGCTAAAACGATCGCTGAACTCTAAAATATTTGTTTTTAATTCATCGACAATTTTTTTACGGTTGTGTACATGTATTAAGAAAGAACAAAAGTAGAATCTTATTTGACCTTGTTGGGGTGAATTAGCATTGTAAGAATAGTACAGAAAAGTTGATGTTTTAGCAAAAAATATACCCAACCTAATTTATACATTCCTAAATAAAGATAAATACATTCATATAAGGAATGGTTAGTACATAGAATTAGTTAATCAGCATGACTACAGAATATAAAGCCAACTAAAATGTCGGTGGCTGGTGATATGAAGATTCCCATACTTTAAGGATCTATTCTGATGATATCGTTCCTTCTATTCGTAATAGCCGCGATTATTGCATTTCAAAACCCAAAAGTGTTTTTCTTTCATTTGTCATCACTATAGCGATCTTAATAAGTTTTGCAAACTATCTTTTTAAAAGAGTCATTTCAAACAGAGCCTTTGTTCTTCCTCTGACTTTTAAACTCATTCTGCCTCTGACTTTTAAGCTCAATGTCTCAGAAGGAGCTATTAGAGCAACAAGTACATTGTAGTGGCTAATGCTATCCTTCTTTCCACATCGTTTGAAATATTCAATGCTGTTTTTGTTAATTTTGATATCATGATTTACTTTGTTAGGAATTAATTAGCAGTTTGCTCTATTTATCTGTGTCCTTATTTAGAGCATACATTTTCTAGTTGTTTAGTCAATAATTGTAGCTTTTAAAAAACAGACAGTATCTCTCACTTGATGTATCGTATACTTCATCTATTCTCACAATTATAATTTTAATTAACGAATTTAACAAACAAAACAAAAGAGATTTCTAATTTATGTTGTTGATGTATTATCCACACATTCCACGTA
>OY744525.1:137495402-137497902 GCA_963556195.1 Sepiola atlantica
TTTGGCACGTAACTAGTATACCCATTACCAAAAATGTGAACAAAAATAATTTGTGAAGTTCGAAACCAAAATATAAAACTAGGCGTTAAATATAGCAATTTACACAAAGAAATCTTTCGAAAAAAATCGGGACAAGTTATTTTACTTTACTTTGTCAGCAATATATAATATGAACTAAAAAAAGGACCAAAATAACAATAAAAGCAAACAATCCGTGAAGAACACAATTTACAAAAAGGCGTGAGTTAAAAAATAATGCTAGAAAACAATAATTACACAAACTAAACAAAAAGAAACTAAAAATGCTACTGAAAATAAATCAGTAAGAGTTTTAAAAAAAATATTTTCCGTTTCAGATATTCGGGTTTTATTTCGGCTGTTAGCCACTTTTACTGAGTCAATATAAATAACCTTTTTTAATAGTCTTTAAAATATCTATAATTTTTCTCAAAAAATAAATATTCCTAAAAACTTTTTATCTGTCGTAAAATATTTATTAAATAAGTTAATAAATATTTCACCGCCATTTTTTCAAAATTGTTTACGATGGGAACATCTGAGAATTTTATTGTTTCGATTAAATATCAGATTATCGAAAAAAGAGAAAACTTAATGTTATTCTCTTTTTCTATTATAGAGATTGGGGGACGCACTTAGGTATTATTATTATTAGTAGTAGTAGTAGTAGTAGTAGTAGTAGTAGTATTATCATTAACATTATCATTATCATCATCATCATCATCATCATTATTATTATTCTTATTATCATTATCATTATCATTATTATCATCATCATCATCATTATTCAAACTTTTACTTTTTATGACAACTTTTAATACTATTAGAATTTCGTTGGTCTATTAATTTTAATTAAGGGACCAACGAAATTCTAATAGTATTAAAAGTCGTCATAAAATGTAATTTAGTTAATTCAATTTGCAAAATAAAGTTTTAAATACTTACACGAAAATACAATGTTTAATCTTTTCTGATTTCTGGAGTTGAGAAAAGATTAGATTAAACAGCCATATCTCTTCGTTGTTTGAACCTTGTGAAAAGACGTCGATTAAAAAGAAAAGAAAAATGTCATCTTTCTATCCTCACTTATTGAAGAGCGTCAATTTATTGTCGGTTTTCCGTCTGGTCTTCAGTCGTCTCTTTACTAATTCCTGTAATATTTAATATTATAACAAATAAGACTAGTTACTCGGTTATGTTGAAGCGATTGAGAATTATTTAATTGTATTAAAAAATAAAAGTAAGCATTCGCTTATATTGAAGCGATTGAGTTTACGTAACAATGGCACATGTAAACAGCACTGTAAAGATAAAAAAAAATGGATGAATATAAAAAATGGCCCGAGGAAAGACATGTATAAAACTCTCAAAATCTTCGATACAATACGTAAAGGTTAAATATTAAGAAGTTTGTCAAATTAAAAAGAAATTATATCTATATTTAAAAGTAGATGTGACCCTCAGCACAAAAAAATGAGATTCTATTTTTTTAGGTGTTTACGTGTGAACACCTGGAAAAATAAAACAAAGAACAATTATTTTAGAATTTAAAGTTGAGTGTTAGTTTCGCATACAAATTTAACGTAAAATGATCCGCCACTTCCTGTCAGGAAAAGTTGTCTTTACCTTCCGTTATTAAAACAAATTGTTTCTGTTAAGACAAAGTATTATTCGCAGGCTTTTCTTTTTTTTTTTAACAGCAGCACTTTACCCCCCCCCGCCCACAGCCCGGCGCCAGCATGTTGGCTCACATGACTCAATCGTAGTCACTTATAAACAGAATAGTCTTCCGTATAAACAATTAGCATATATCCCACCCACAATACATTTTTTTGTTTATTAATTATTTACCTTACGAAATAGAATGAAGATTGATAGATTTTCCGCAAACCGCCGCCCAACCCCCATATATATATATATATATATATATATATATATATATATATATATATATATATATATATAATGGTAACAATCTAGAATACTGGCCGGCCAATGACCGGGTAACCTGGTTGGGCACTGACAAAGTGTGCCAGCAATAAAATAAAATATGTCATGGGCCGATTTAATACACCCAAAGAGATGCTATATGGCCACTTAGCAAATAGGTGTCAACACAAATTTGAACATTGCAAAAGGTTTGATAAACATAAGTGAACTCCAGAATGTCAAGTTACCCGGTCATAAAGTCTTTGAAATTAATGGAATCATTTACACACACACACACATATATATGTATATATGGTGGCTGTCTGAAAGGTTTAAGTGTAGATCTTCAAGCCTGCCAGACTTTTACAGACCATACCGCACGCACACACACATATATATATACGCACATACACGTGTACACACACACACACACATATATATATATATATATATATATATATATATATATATATATATACACGTGTGTATATATATATACATACACGTGTGTATATATATATACATACACGTGTGTATATATATAAATGCATAC
>OY744525.1:137500402-137550402 GCA_963556195.1 Sepiola atlantica
TCAGGTCCGGCGGTTTTTTTTCTTATATAAAACTAAAGTGTTTTAAAAAACACATTGGATTAATTTTATTAAATTTTACGTCTACATATTTTAGTAAACTGGTCCGTGAATGCACAAATAAAAAGTGGAAATAAAAGCAATATTATTATGTTTTGAATTTTTTTTACCTTTTCTCAATAAAATATACTGTGATTTATTGAAATGCCAACAAAAAAAAGTTTTACGAAATAATTTTAATTTTCAGAGACATTTATTCATTTGATCGAGTTTATCGGTTAGTCAAAATGTTTAAAAACATTTTTGAAAATATGTGTTCTAAATTTTTCTAAAATATTTTAATATAATATAGCCCGAAGTATTAGGAATCGTAAAAGACCAAAGTTGTATACGACCTGAGGTCGTATACAACTTTGTATACGTCGACCTCATATGTACTTGGAAAAAAGTCCTTCATTTGCTAGAAGTAAGAAAGCCTTTTTGCCGTAGCTAGTTTTGCCGCAACTATGGAACGCAATACTAGCCGTAATTAACGCGGTTCAATTTTAGAGTGAAATTGACGCACGCTAATTAATTTGTAGAGCTAAGCTCATTCTAAAAAAAAAAAACGTTGACAAAAGTAAGTATTAATTATATTTATTATTATTATTATTATTATTATTATTATTATTATTTTATTATTATTATTATATATGTATAATACTTTTTATCATTTTTCTTTTTTCAAATTAAAATGTTTATCCATTCAGAATTTTCTTTCGAAATTTCGAAATAAAAACTTATTTTTACTTTGAATTTTTATTATTCAATGGACGAATATTTTTAATCATTAACAAACCACAATACTTTCTCCATTTTCATTTTCAGTTTAATTTTTATTATATAAAATTTAACCCAAATTTAGGTCAAATGCTAACAAAACAAAATAGATCAAATCTTTACTTGCAGTAGTATTTTAAAATTAAACGTGACTGGGGAACACTTCAGAGTCGAACCTCACGAAAACTGGTTCAGGATCGATATCAGTACCTTAATAAATATAGTATTTGTAAAAATAAAATCCTAAAATTATCCATTTTAATATTCTTTCCTTAAACAAAAGTAAATACTAGTTTAAGCAGGTAAGTTATTTACGCAATTGCAATAAAAAAAGAAGTAATAAATCTATATAAAAAATGTGCAACTCAAGGAAAATGTAAAAAAACCCCGTTAATTTTGTCTACAACATAATGAAAATAATTAATTCTATCACTTTTGGACATCCATAGGTACATAACATCTCGCAATGTCGCACATGATAATGTTAATTTTTTGTGTAAACAAGACATCCAGCCGTAGAAAAAGAAAATTTCGTACTTGTATCGCAAGATAAAGAAGGGTTTCTTTCCCAAATAGATAATTTAATCTTTAAATAAACTATTTTACTGTAAAACAACTTCCTATAAGTATAACTTTATTTTAGGAAGATTTTTAAAAACACTACATGGAACGCGAATGTATGAATTTCTTAAAGAAAGCAGAAACCGGTGACGTCAGTGATTCTGTGGCTGCGATTGGAGGTCCCTATCTCTCTCTATATATTAATACATGCACAGGTCTATATACACACATGCACATATATATGCATATACACACACATACAAATTAATCCTAAAATTGCAATGTATTATGCCAAATTTATTGGATTTTAAGTAATGGTACTTATATTTAAGTTAGTTATATCAAATAAAACTAAAAATCGCACTGAACAAAAAAACAACAAAAACAATGACTACAAAAAAAAAAAGAATAGCAAGAATGTTCTTCAATAAATGTTCTATGAATATACTGAAATGGCCCAAAAAAAACCTTTTCGGTTAAATTACGTACTTAAAGAAAGCGTTAGCGTCAGCGGATTTCTGGAGATTTTCTTTCCGATTTAGTGGGTTTGGAAAATCGCTAGTAGGTTTATGAAAAGTGGGTCATTGGCCGGACGGTATTATAGATTTTTACCATATATATATATATATATATATATATATATATATATATATATATATATATATATATATATATATATATATATATGTGTGTGTTACCGCGTTCGTGAAAATGGAATTTGTGTTGCAGTATCTGTTCTAATGTTGGACTTACTTTATTCTGTCCTCGGTCAATAAACGAGAAGTCATTCTACACTGAGGCATTTTATTTTTGTTCCAATCCAGAGTTCCCGTTTTGGGGGAGCTACATTTTCTCCAGATTAAAAACCAACCTTGTGTCTAACTCTGCCCTAGTGGGAAGGCAACTAAATAGGAACGACAGAGTAAATGGTAAAAGTTCAGAATTGTTAGCAGTCGTGAAATCGTACACATATACGCACATACACTCATATACATATATATAGTATATATACACACACATATATATACATACATATATCTGTACATATATACATATATGCATGTATATACATACATGTACACACATATATATATACACATACATATACCTGCACATATATACATATATGCATGTATATACATATATGTACACATATATATATATATACACATACATATACCTGCACGTATATACATATATGCATGTATATACATATATGTACACATACATATACCTGCACATATATACATACATGCATGTATATACATATAAGTACACACATATATATATATATATATATATATATACATACGTACACACACATATACATGTACATACACATATACATACACACAAATATATACATTCATATATACACACATTTCAGCGGTAAACAAATGTTTTACATATTTATTTCCGTATGTTCCAAGAATTCCACATCAACCAAGGTTTCCTTTAACAATTTCAGTGGAATACTAAACTTTGGATTATTTATTTGTGAACAAATGTAAAATATATATTTTGACAAATTAGGCACTATGTCATCAAGTGTTGGGGTCGCTGGTCCTGTCTTGGATGACTCTTTTGGCTATCCTAATCTTAGAGAAAAATCATGTCAGTCAGCACAATACTCGAGTGGCCATCTACTTTAAATATCCCTAAAATGTTGATAAATTTAATTTTATTCATAACTCTAAATCTACACTCTGATTCTAGGTTGAGGGCCTCAGAAAAATCTATGTGTCATTATTAAGTCAAGTGTGAGATATTTGGAAAACCTTCAAAAGATATCAGATATAATTTGGATTTTTTGGGTTGCTATTTTAGAGATAGTTTAGCAGCCGTAAGTATGAAAATGTTTAATAGATAGAAAATTCATTCAATTAATTTCAGAGCACTAAAGAATTTGAAACATTTATTATTTCAGTGGGGATATACTGAGACCCGGTGACTGCCTGGGGAAAGCTAAGGCGCCTGTAATAAAAACAAAAGTTTCCCTCCCCGGAGGGTTTAATACTCAACCATGAAGTCTTTGAGGTGCCATGTAGCCAATTACCAAATAGGTATCAACACAAATTTGAACATTTCAAACGGTCAGATAACACAAGTGAACTCTAGAATATCCACCTTTTTGTAAGCATAGTTTATTCTGGGGGCACTCCTTAAGAAGTAGACGAGGACATGTCTGTGCATTGCATTGAATTGGGAAGAGATTGCTGAAACCGTTAGCAGCCCAATTAAAAAGTTATCCAGAGATTACAAAATATCTCTAACAAATTGTGCTGCAGCGTCATGTTGGTCAGATGCATTAACAATGGCATCTGCCGCCCATGCATATGACATATGTATAAAGAGTATTTATCCTCCAATTAATGGATTATTAGATTTTGCATTTATACATTTGAATACTGAATTTAATAAACAAAATAGCCTTAAAAGCATCGCAATAATGTGGACTACTTGTAGTATATCTGAGAAATGTTGGGAATAGCATTGGGAACCAAACCATTTTGTTGCAATTGTTGAATGTGCAGGTCGAACTGTTAACAATGTAAACATCAATATTTGTAAGGATGAATCAGAAAGTTTTTCGCCAACAATAAGCTTACAGGTAGAGATTGACGAGAATTATTTGAGCAATAGTACCATTGATGACGCAACGGAAAAAATAATCAGCCAATGGATGATCAACTAGAAAGGGCCATATCTATTGATGGTGTGGAGGAATCAAATCAATTGTTTGATATTTTGCAATTTTATAAACTGTTTGAAAAATCCACTATTGTTCTTCAATCTCCCCCTATTCTTGATAAATCAAACTGCTATTTCTTTTGCGATAATCATTCAAATTTGGAAACGATTCGTAGTAATCTAACATCAAGATTTGTGGACAATGTTGGAGACTGGAATTGCAAGACATATAACTGTCATAATTCTTAATATCTTGAAGAAACGTTTAAACTTATTTATAAGCGTGATGAAGGATTCTGCATCTGAAAACGAGTTGATGGCATCCGAAAATTCGTAAAACTTACTTCTCAGCCTATAGAAAAGGAAGTGTTCATCTTCAAAAAGTCTACAGTCAAAAATGTTCATAATGCTTTCTGCAGATTATACAGTTACGTTGCAGCAATGCTTCAAAATGATACACATTTTGCAATCGATGTCAGAAGAATTTTTTTTGCAGTGATCAAGAAAATGCAATTGTGAAAGCAGTTAGAGCGGTCTTCAAAAATTCACTCTGTTTTATTTGTGCAAGGCATTTAAAGGAAAATTTGACAAGATATTTGAGTGATAACTGCAACTTGGATCGTAAGACTGTATTTAAATATAAAAAGATTCTGTTTGGTAACAGTCATTTGATAGATTCACAATCAATGACGGAATTTGAATTGAAAAATAAAAATTTACTCGATGAAATTGAACATTTGAATAACCACTTAGGTTCGCAATACATTTGAGAAATGGTTGACAACATTTACAATTATGTTTGTTTGCCTAAATGGAAACTTGGAATCAAAAGCAATTGGACTAACAATAATGCTGAGTCAATGAATAATGTTGTGAAGAATTCATCAAATTGGAAAATACAACGAACCCATGAATTGATAGATACATTGAGAGAAAATGTTGAAATACATTACTTAAATATAAGAAAAGGTCTTTATGGACAAGGGGATTACCTTTTAAGCCATTTTATACCAATAAATTAAACCCTATGGCAGAATTATGGAAATGAAAGAAAACAATTGATATTTACAAACTATCTCTTAAATCGACATGAACAATTATATTCCAAAAACGACGAAATTGCCACACAAAAAAAATTGATAAATGTGGCGCAGAAACCGGGACAAAGAAAAAGAGTCAAATCAGCAAAAACTCAAACTTTTTCTAAATAATTTCTTTTTAATTTATTTGCAAAAAATGCTAGAATTTGTTTATCCACAAATATTGACTTTTGTTTTGTGATAAAAATTGTTTTCCACATGCTTTAAAAAATAGAATGTTTCAGTTTGTTTTTAATAAATGTTTGACTCATTAATACACAATCCAACTTGTTCTTTTTGCTAATTAGAAAGATTAGAGATTTCTTTTTCTTTTCCTTTTTTTATCTATTCTCCTCCTACAAAGAAGATGTGACACAAGGTCGGAAAGTGGGATTTGAAAAGTCAGCACACTAGAGGAAGGGCAAAAATGCCTGGACAGCTCCGTCGCCATTCCTCGGTGGGGGCGCCTCAGGCGATCACCAATAAACTAACCCCTCCTAGAGCTTAACAGAACCATACTTCAGCCCGTCAGATACAAGTCCACGGCAATGGTCTTGTTCCTGACGGACTGATTGTCGGGAACAGATCCTCGATGTGGTATGAAAAATCGCCCGCACCCAAAAGGACGCGGAATCAAATTGTACTATCTGTTCTGATGTTGCACTAAGTTTTTATGTTCTCGGTCAGTGAAAATGAAATTCTTCTAGACCGAGGCAATTGAACTTTTTGTTCGGATCCAGAATGTCCATTTTGGGGGCGCTGGATTTTCATCACTTTACATATTGACATTGTGCCTAACTCCGCTCTCGTAAGAGGAAGTAAATAGAAGCATCATCATCAGCATCACCAGCAAATAATAATTCATGTAATAGAATAATAAACGCATGTATTTAATTATTAGTATTTATTATTTGGCATATCTAAACGAAAAAAAAACTTAGCTTCAGCACGATAAAATATGCTGGTCGGTAGATACTTACACACTACTGCGTTTGGTATAAGTCTCGTTAATGCTATTTGTACTTTCACTTTGTGATTTTTTTCTTTTCTATATTAAATGCCAAGAAGAAAGCCTTTAAAATATTCTCCAGAAACAACACACAAAAAAATTAAACTCCAAACACCTTCCTCATAGACAGACCCCTTCTCTTACCCACGCATTCCAATAACACATCCATTTGTAACACACTTAACAAACTAGGCATTCCAACATCACAAACAACATCACAATCCATAAAACAAACATTAAACACATCAAGACACTTCCAAAAAACAAAAACCCACATCCCATGCCGGCTTATACACTGTCCCATGCAACAACTGACATCAAATTTACGTGGATGAAACACAACGTGAATTGAAAAAAAGATTGAATGAACACAAAAAGGATATAAAAAACAATAACTCGCTCAGTGCACTTTTCTCCCATGCACTAGGGCACGATCATGCCTTCAAATTTGAACAAGCCAAAATCACCAAATACATCTACAACAAAGCTCGGCGAAGACTACTAGAAACTGCACAAATCACTGCCTCTAACACCATCAAGCAACGAAATTGCTTCTATAACCTATTAATAAGCAAAATCATCCTTACCGAACAAAAACTCCTCACAGATCATACACATACACACCCCCCCCCCCACCCCCGACACACACATCTTCATTCACTCACATTCTTAACATAGTAAGCCGATCATACATTCCCACTTTTCAAAATATTTCAAATATCTCACACCTACCTTCCACTTCTCTGCATACACCCTCTCCCACGCACACATCTTCATTCACAATGAACCCAAACTTTCCATCCTACTTATCCCTCATATTCTTGAAGCAGCCACCTAGTCAAACACTCCCCCTCCTCTTTCCCCACCTCTCCACTTCTTCACTCACTGCCATCCACATTATTCCCCCCCAACCCCACCCTCCACTTTTACACTTACAACCCTTCCACACTATCCCTGCTCACCCCCACCTTTCCACTTTTCTCAACCCAGAACATCAATATTTTTCATTCTACACGACTGACTTTACCAAGCCCGGATACTGTTCTTACTGCTTCCAGTAGGGGCTACTATTTCCTCCCATCAACCATCATGTAAACCCAATATGTTCACGTACTTGCATGACATTTTTCTTAATATTATCATCCTGAAGAAGTCTTACAAATGAAGGCGAAACGTTGCTGAACACATAAAAAATACATCCTTTTTGTTTTTTTCCTTTTTCATTTCCCATTTACATATATATATATATATATATATATATATATATATATATATATATATATATATATTATTATGCAGGTTATTTCGAACGACGATGTTTACCGCGTTCGTGAAAATTGAATTTGGGTGTGTTTTATCTGAAACATTCGTAAAACAAATATGAAAGGTCTAAACAACATTTCTTAGCTTCTTGGCTTGGAACAAAGTGCAGTATTAATTTTTTTAATTGAAAATTGGTTCAATTACTTTCAGAGCACTGATTTTAAAGAATTTGAAACATTTATTTTTTCAGTAAGGATATACTTAGAAGGGAAAATCCATCAACCTTCATTCTATTTCGTAAGGTAAACTATTAATAAACAAAAAAAATATATATTGGGGGTGAGATATATACTAATTGTTAATACGGAAGACTATGCTTGGTTGATACTGGGGCCGCTTGCAGTATTTGGCCACTGAAACTACTAGCTAAAAAGCCACAAATGTCGCCCATTTCACTGTAAGCCGTAACTCACTCCCCTATTCCCACATACGGTAAAAGTTCTCGTTCTTTGGACTTGGAATTGCGCATAGACTTTACGTGGGTTTTTACAGTCGCGGATTGACCCTACCCTATTCTGGGCGCGGACTTTCTTCACCACTTTAATCTCTTAGAGACATGCGCAGACGACGGCTGATAGATGCTAATACGGAACTTTCCGTACTGGGTTTTAAATCAAACACCTCATCTGTCAGCCCGGTATTCTTTATTGCCGCAACCGATGACCCATACCAGACCCTACTCCACTCCTACCCAGAGTTAACGAATCCTTATTTTGTTGTGAGTAATCCAACCTACTCAACAAAACATTATATTGAGACCACAGGAGCTCCTGTGTTCTCACGCCCTCGTCGCTTACCTGCTGAGAACTAAAAGCGGCGAAAGCGGAATTTAACCATATGCTGCAACTGGGAATTATACGCCCCTCGTCCAGTCCATGGGCTTCCCCTTTGCATATGGTCCCGAAGCGCTCCGGAGATTGGCGTCCGACTGGGGACTATCGACAACTCAATGCCATGACGGCACCTGAAAGTTACCCAATCATACATATACAAGACTTTGCTTCGTCTCTGCACGGTTGTAAGACCTTCTCCAAACTGGACTTAGTAAAGTCTTACCATCAGATTCCACTGAATCCGGCCGATATACCCAAAACGGCGGTAACAACTCCTTTTGGAGCGTTTGAATTCCTGACTATGCCTTTCGGTTTGCAAAACGCGGCTAGTACCTTTCAACGCTTCATGGACGAAGTAGTGCAAGATCTTGACTTCGTCTATAATTACATTGACGACATACTTGTGGCAAGTGCCTCACCTGAGGAACGTATCACCCATCTCCGCCTACTGTTCGAACGGTTTCACAATAACCCTGGTAAATGTGTTTTCGGTGTTTCGTCACTAGTTTTCCTGGGCCACATTATCAGCCCTGAAGGCATATCTCCCTCGCCTGAAAAGGTCAAAGCTCTACAAGACCTTCAACCACCCACTTCACTTCGCCAACTAAGGCACTTTCTGAGTCTGTTCAAATATTACAGACGTTTTATCCCACACTGCGCGGATCTCTTGTCTCCTCTTTCCGACCTGCTACGTAACAGGAAGAAGAAAAATTAGCAGATTTCACTGAAGAATGTTCAGCTGAAGACATTCAATGAAGTGAAGCAAAAACTAGCGACGACATTCTTGCTTGCACATCCTGTGTCCAATGCCCAGTTTTCACTGGTCGTTGATGCATCGGGCACAGCTGTAGGTGCAGTGTTGCAACAGCAGCACCAAGGCCAACTGCAACCGCTCTAATACTTTTCGAGACAACTGAAACTGGCAGAACAACGTTACAGCACGTTTGGCCGTGAACTACTGGCAATGTACCTCGCAGTGAAACACTTTCAGCATTCACTCGAGGGCCGTCAATTCGTGATCTACACTGATCATCGTCCACTTACATACGCACTGCGTGCTAAGCCGGACAAATATTCTCCTCGCGAAACTCGCCACTTGGATTTTGTTTCGCAATTTACTAACGATATCCGACATATATCTAGTGAACAGAATGCGGCGGCAGAAGCTTTGTCCCGCCTTCCTATAAATTCTCTGTCTTCACCTTCGTATATCGATCTACAACAGATGACTTTAGACCAGCCATGTCTGGACACTCTGGATCTGTCGTCACCTGAGTTTGCAACTTGCAAATTCAAATACCTGCCTGTGCCCACTTCAAACATGCAGATAATCTGTGACACTTCAACAGATTCACCTCGCCCTTTTGTTCCACTGACTCATCGTAAGGTTGTTTTTGATACCCTTCACAACTTGGCACACGCCGGACGAAAAGCCACAGTGAAGCTGATTTCAGCTAGATTTTTCTGGCCAAATATGAGGCGTGATATCACTGCCTGGACACGTTCCTGCCAAAAGTCAAAGGTGCACAAGCATATCCGTGCACCCCTTGGTACATTCAGCACTCCAGACGCTCGTTTCAGCCATGTTCATATTGATCTGGTTGGACCATGGCCTGTCAGTCAGGGATTTACTTATCTCCTGACCTGCATAGATCGAGTTATACGGTGGCCTGAAGCCCTCCCTCTAAGTGACATTTTGGCTGAATCCGTAGCGCGAGCCCTTATATCGGCTAGATAGCGCGCTATGGAGTCCCCTCAACTATTAACACCGACTGTGGTTGACAGTTTGAATCCCATCTATTCCAAGAACTTTCCAGGATTTTAGGGATTAAACGTATCCGTATGACCTCCTATCAACCAGCTTCCAATGGGATGATAGAATGCTTCCATCGCCAATTGAAAGCTGTGTTGCATGCTTATCCTGACCAGCAGCGATGGAGCGAGTACGTACCTGTTGTCCTTCTTGGCTGTCGCGCCACGATCCAAGAGGACCTCGGATACTCTTCAGCCGAACTTGTCTATGGACTACCTCTATCGTTGCCGGGTCAGATGCTGACCCCAATAGATTTAACGGCAACAGATACAGCTCTGTATATAAACAGACTGCGAGCTTACTTCAATGAGTTCCCACCTATGCACCCTAGGCAACAGACCATTAAATCTTCGGTCCTTAAAGACATTTCCCCGTGGACTTATGTTTTTGTGCGAAAAGACTCTGTGAAAGCGCCTCTTACTCCTCCTTATGCTGGTCCTTATCACGTGCTTTCACGCACTGACAAACTTTTCACCCTTGACATTGGTGGCAAAAAAGACACTGTATATATCGACAGGGTGAAAACACATGAGCCCCATATTCCCCCTACTGTGCATCAGACAACTGCAAATACAACTTTACTTTTAGAAACCCAGAAAGAAAATTGTCACCACCACACGTAGTGGTTGACGAGTACATTGACCCAAAAAACTGTCTAAAACTGTCTATATATAGCCTTGTACTCTATTTTTCAAAACATACTTCTCACATTAAGGATCTACACTTCTCCAAAATTACTTTTTTCAAAGAGAAGACAAACTCTTAAATAATTTTTTTTTCATTAATATACAAACATTTCCTGAAAATATTTCTTGCAGAAAAGACTTTTCCCTACAAAGAAAAAAAACCTTTTTAAACATTTGTTAATTGGCAAATTTTGTATTTTTGTTATTTCCCACTGCTACACTTCCTTTTATTTCCTGTCGGCTTTCAGCCTAAGCAAGGGGTTATGTAGCAGTCACCAATAAGCACTACTTTTGAATGCGTAATCACTGTTAATGTGAGCTGGCTTGTCCAATCACAGGGCACAGTAATATCGTTAGTTCCCTAAGGGACTACTTATGTTCCCTTAGGGTTCGAGGAAAAAGATCAGACGACCTCCTGGCACCAGCTTGGACACATCACAGAGAACACCAGCGAGGAACGAGGATACGCTCTCTCTCCTGCCGCCGTCCTAAGAACTCTTATATTCTTCCTCTTCATTAGACGGACACCGTCCCACTCTCATCTACCAAACGGTATAGGTAACCTTGAGTTAATAAAACCCCTTTTTGTTAAAGTTACAGAAATACTTTTTGTTGTTCCGTTTCTTTACGAGAAGATAAAAGGATAACCCCTTTCATCCTCTCATCATCACCTTACAACCCAACTGAACGGTTATAGAAGTATTATAAGGATGTGTAACGTTATTGGAAGGTAAGAAGCTATTAGTGTTGTATGGAGATCGTACTTTTGATATATACTGGATAGTTTACCTACCCATATCATACCCCAGAGCTGACCAAAAACTCGGGGCAGTAGCAAAATATAAGGCAAGAACAGTAAAGAAATGAAGATTGATTCCAAGAAGAGAATGGTGTAGTAACTGTAAAGGGCATTGAAGCCTTCATTTATTAGTAGACTGAAAAACAACAACTTTTCATTGCATGCATTGATTTTATTGCCATTCTCTTCCAACACAAAAACTATAAGACTGCATATATACATATCCGCAATCTGAAGGACCAGAATATTATGCAATTAATTAAGGAACTTTTTGTTTTCGTTCATTTTTTATGATTATATTATTCTTTTTCTGTTTTTCTGCACGGCGAGGTTGGAAGAGTGTCAAAAATGATAGGGGTGTGCGAGAGATTATTGTTGATCAGTGGACGGTTTAATTCAAACTACATACTCTTGTTTTTGCTTTTGGAGGATTCAAATCATTTTTATGAACTAGAGTAAAAATTTATGTTCAATAACAAAGTGTTTTTCTGTGAAATTTTCAAAACAAGGAGAAATCTCCTCCCTCCAACTGAGGTAACAGTGAGATGGAAACAGATGAAGAAGACGAGGGGCGGATTCAACATACACTTGACCAGTCTTCTATTATAAGAGTGAATTGGAAATTTCCAATATGGAAAGTAATGATAATGAGAATATATTTTTCTGTTGTTGAATTGGATTTTGTTGAGGAAGGGGGTGAAGTCACTTCCAGTCTAAACACCTCTAATTCTCAATATAAGGCAAGTGTAACATATATTCATAGACTCTATTTTCTCGCCCATCAAAACCACGTCATTCAGAGACGCATCCCAGACTTAGGGTGGAAATTGCAAAAAACAACATTGTCCACAACTTAGTAATGTTACCAGTCCAAACACAGACATTAGAAGTTAAAAGTTAGAAGTCTTTGAGCGAACATAGTCTTGTATCTTTTACCATAATAATTATTATTGATATAAAAACACACAACCGAATGTGTCCTTATTATTTTTGCTTGAAATTGCCTTCACCCCTCAGTGGTACATACTTTGAAGACCAGCGCCGGACGATTACCCTCCTGATCTTATCACAACTTGAAAAGAGTGGTAATTAAAGGACCTTTCAATACTGATGGTCTTAATCAGTACAGAAACCTTTATGCCAACAGAGTGACCAACCGTAAACCAGGAACAGAAAACTTCGGGGACGTTAATGTGTGGTGTCATTAGTAAAAGATAACGAGTATGTTGTGGGGGCGACCATTGTATCTCGTTGTGGGAGAAAGAAGATCATTCTGTCAAACAACTACAAGGTCCTCCTGATCTAATGCAATTGGCTTACGATATCTCTTCACATGCCTGATGTTGTTAAGTCACTTCCAGTTGCAAGTTCTCTATATACAGTGCCAGTGTTCTTCTGAAGTATGGGCATTCATTTTGGATATCTGTCTATGCAGAACAGCTGGTTTAAGCGAGTTTTGATGATTGTCCGATGATATCTGCAAGCAAAGTTCCAAATATGATGGCTTCCATATTAAGGAGAAAACTTGGCATGTCAAGTGACTGTATTCAGGAGCATTAAGGCTGGCAAAATCAGCAGGCATTTTCGCTCTGTTTTTGAGATGTTGGATGGAAGTGTGGAGTACATACCACGTGAGCATGTCAGACCTGTTTCACATTTAATTATGATGCAATTGACCTATACAGGGTGTCAGCAATCCATATTTTGGACTTAACACATCTGATTAAAGGGTCATACCTGAACATGAAAGAAAATCACGAAGTATCGCGGTATCGAGATCTTCAATCACTAAGCACTCAAAATGGGATGTCGTCTTCTGCTTCTCCAGAGTGAACCTAGTTTCTCCAATCACATTGAGTAGTGAAGAGCTGCCTGTTTGTCAGGTGCTTGACTGTGGGATGTTAAACCATGTAGCATCACTGTCCAAGACGATCCTCACTGCGTGGTGATATTAGAATATGCCATCATAGGGGTGATTTCCCTGTCTTCTGTAGGAAGACTAGCATTGTTTCTGATATGAGTGTCTGTGCCTAGAAATGAGTAACCAATAAAGGCTGGTAATTTCTGGAATAAACCTTCTGGGTGCTTGTTCGGTTCCAGTCTTTAGTTGGCTGGATACAGTTGGTGTTAACAGTTTCAGATGGGTAAGAGACGGCATGAATAAGCATTAAATCAGGAAGTGAGTCAAAATTATAAACTTACATGGAAGAGTTAGTACTACTGGCCGAATCTGACTGAAATATAAACGTTTCACAAGAAAAAATGTAACCATTCTTCCTTGAAAAAAAATAACGTCTTCACAACTAAATAGATGCCAATATTTATTTAAATGACTACATAGACAAAAGAGAAATGCTGCAATGGGGTGGCTTATGTCGGTTAGATTATGTAATATCCTAATAATAACATCTTGTCTGCGTTTTGCAAAAGCAGAGCGAGATCAGGATAATATGCGTCTAGACGTCGAGAAGAACTACCATCTCAGTTAAAGCTAACATACATTGATGTGAAATAGTTCACTCATGCCACTTCTAAAAATCATAGGTGTCAAAGTCCAGGAAGTGACAGCTACTAGTCTGGAGGTCACAATGTCTGCCAAACATTTGCTAATGACGTTAATGTTTTGACAAAAACACTCTTAGATATGTAGGGGCAGTAAGCCCAACATTATCTTGACGATATCTTTGGAAAAAGCGTGTGCCTATTGAAATCAAATACCTCCATACTATCATTTGTGAATTGCCAAGATTGGTGTGTGCATGACTTATTGCGGTTAGCCTCGGAGAATAGGACCTAGTTTTCATCAAGACAGGCAATATGTAAGATTATTTCTACCCACTGCAAAGGAAGTATCTTGTTCTTTCCTCAACATCACTGCTATGGGGCGCATGCAAACATCGTGAAATGTATTTGAGAACGTTAAATGTATTACGTTTAATATGTTGTTAGTTTATGTATATCTAACGATTTGAATGAAGTGTTACCAGTATTCACCAGTTTGACTGGGTGTAAAGTTAAGAGATGTGTCGGTAGCCTTATATCTTCACTATAATACCTTCAGGCAGTCACCCAATTATTTGCTTGGTAATATTCTCCTTGATCAATGTTTTAATTAATTTACGGATATGTTAAGAATTTTGTAATTATGCAAGTGAATTTTTACTTTTATGAATAAAGTGTTCATTATACACATTGAATTTTCAGACACGTACATAATTTGAAGATAATTCCGAGTCAATTTTCGGATATCTTCGTCTTGTTATTATTTTTATCAGTGAACCGTTAGTTATATCAATTAAATTTTAATTATTGAATTTTTAGCCATATTAAAATTAACAGTAAGCAAAATGAATTGAATTGTCGTTACCATGTTGAGGGGATCCAACTGAAACATCCTTCTTGATAGAAGACTGGCTTGTTGGTTGCCAGCTTAGTGGTAATCTATTGTCGTTAGTTACACTAATGGTTTCTAGGATGGCAGGCTTAGTATACAAGGCATAGTCGCAATTGTTGCTGTTGTCTCCATGCTGGAGATTAATTCCTTGGCTGTGACATTGGTGATTCGAGATGCTAAAGTAATCTTCGTTGTTCATTTTATTGATGTTAACTCTTTACTGAAAACTTCTAAATGTGCATCCAACCGTTCTGTTTGTACTATTCAAGGCCATTATTCTTCGTGAAGTGTCCGTGAAATTACACAATGTCCCCAACATCCACTTGTGTACCTTGCCTATGCTATTTTGAAATTTCAGTTGGGGTTACTTGGTTACTCGAGGTTGTTGTGACAAATTCATGTATAGAGAGACCTTCGAAATACAACAATACTGCCTAGTTGCCATTCCAATTCTCTGTAGTATGTTTTTGCATGTGCAGTTTCAATTTCTGTTTTGTGAAAATGATGATCCACACTTCACAAGAATAAGGTTTCTCCCCAGTGTGTTCGCATATGAAGTTTCAATTCTTCCTTTCGTGAAAATGATGATTCCCACACTTCACAAGAATAAGGTTTCTCCCCAGTGTGTTCGCATGTGAAGTTTAAATTCTTCTGTTTGTGAAAATGATGATCTGCACACTTCACATGAATAAGGCTTCTCCCCAGTGTGTGTTCGCATGTGCAGTTTTAATTTTCCGTTTCGTGAAAATGATGATCCACACACTCCACACGAATAAGGTTTCTCCCCAGTGTGTGTTCGCATGTGAAGTTTCAATTCTTCATTTCGTGAAAATGAATATCCACACACTTCACAAGAATAAGGTTTCTCACCAGTGTGTGTTCGCATGTGACGTTTCAATTCTTCCTTTCGTGAAAATGATGATCCGCACACTTCACATAAATAAGGCTTCTCCCCAGTGTGTGTTCGCATGTGCTGTTTCAGTTTGTCCTTTCGTAAAAATGAGTATGCACACACTTCACAAGAATAAGGTTTCTCCCCAGTGTGTGTTTGCATGTGAAGTTTCAAATTTTCTTTTCGTGTAAATGAACGCCCACACACTTCACAAGAATAAGGTTTCTCTCCTGTGTGTATTCGCATGTGAATTTTCAAAGATGTCTTGAGTGAAAATGATGATTTACATTCTTCACAAGAATAAGTTCTCTCTCCAGTGTGTGTTTGCGTGTAAAATTTCAAAGCTGCCATGAGTGAAAATAATGATCTACACACTTCACAGCAATAAGGTATCTCATCAGTGTGTCTGCATATCTTTTCAAATTGAATTTACTGTAAATGATCGATACACTTTACAGCAATCAGGTTTATCCTAATATTGTCCGTTAATTTACAGCAATAAATCAGTTTTTATAACAAATATGTATAGATCGAATTTAAGGAAAGTACTCAAAATATTTCCCCAAATTTTGTTGTGTATTTTTTGCAACTTATAATAATTACAATATTCAATTACTTGAACATATTTCCTTCAACTTCACTAATATAAATTATCAGAAACAGTTCGTGTCCTTAATATATATTTATATTTATATATATATATATATTGTTAAAACTTCTTAGGTTTTTAGATATAAATCATCAGAAACAGTTTGTGTCCTTAATATATATATATATATATATTTATATATGTTGTTAAAACTTAGGTTTTTCGATGTATATTTCAAAAGAATTGTAATTCCTAATGTGTATATTTTAGTGATTAATTTAATCCTGGATGTACATTTATATAGTTGTATTGCTTTTGAGTAAAGTTGAACTTAATTTTTCATCCAACAGGCGAGTAACTCTTCTTTCTCTCCATTTTGTCCGTGTTTAGATAACTTAAGTAATGTTTCTGACAAAGGTGGCAGAATTGCTGTCATCATTCAAATACTAATATATCCATCTCAATAACAATTATCCTTGAATAGCTTTTCACCTTGATAAGTTATGATACACAAAAATAAAATTGCTATATTAACGTTAGTAGAGTTCTCCTCAAAACGAAGAATTATGTATAGTCATTAATTGAATTCATGTCTTCTTTTCCACTGCAACTAATATCTGTGAATAAGAAAAAAATCATGTTGTTAATAATATTTGATAAATTTATCTTAAAGACGTTTTCATGATTAATTATAATAATTTACTTGTTAGATATTTTTGGATTTTGGTCATAAAATATTTTTAACACCATATTTGACTTATCTCAATCGATTTGATTTTTCAAAATGTTTTATTAAAAAATGTACAAATATTTATGTCATGTTTCACTGGAATTATATAAGAAGATAAACTTGTAAATGAAGAACACAAACCCTACACAAAGATACAACAATACATTCATTTAATACAATCCATGATCATATATAAACATAATTCTCAATTGATATTTCATTACAAGTAAAACTAAATTTATTTTTTTATTTTTGGAAAGATACAATATTGAGTTAATAAAAATACATACATATATGTAACATTCATGCTTATATTTCTCTCTCTCTCGCTCTCTATATATAAACATATATCTGTATATATATATATATATATATATGTATATATATATATATATACACACACAAAAACTCCACATACTAGAAGCTTTACTCATTAACACAAAAAAACTGCTATTAACAAGATTAATTTTAACACTAGTACTAATATACTTAAATGCTTATAATACCTAATAAATATAGTTTCATATTTAAATTTTCCCGTCATAATTAATTATAAATCTCACTCCAGGTCTTTACCTGTTTGTCATTATTCCACTGACGATGGACCCAGACGGGTCAGAAAGTACTTTGGACCAACATGTACATTACGGCAGTTTCATCAGCCAATTTTCTTCCGAGATTAAGATTTTAATCCGGAAAATTGAAGGGATCAATACTAAAATAACCAGACAAAAAATGCCGGTTATTTTTAATAATACATGTCTTAAGGAAAAAATGCTGCCTCGATATACATATATATATATATATGTGTGTATACATTCGTTGCAGTGATATGTTCATGAAGTATTTTGTTTTTAGCAGATTTGTTCTTCCCTGTAATTAATACGTTATCCAAATTAAAGACTGTATGGGACGCACTTCCTTTGAATATTATTTACTCTTTTTCCCTGCTTTTTTGGAGTCAGATGTATTGACAGTATGTCTGGTTGACATGCAATGTCCTTGTTTCAACCAGACAGAAGTATTGATGCACACATAACATGTGAATACAAGATACAACCGTGGAAATATACATGTGAGCATTTCTTGTTGTGTAATTCGTCTATTCTCCATTGCTGATTTTTGGTGAATCGATGTATAATAAAAATGATTTAAAATATAGTAGAAGAGTTTGTACTTATATTCGGGTCAACAGTTTTATCAGTTTCCTACAAGCCGCCATATTGTTTAAATATCAATGAATGGGAGTTTGTCACCACCATCTAACATTTTATAACAACTTTATTGAGTCTTTTTAGTTAGTACGTCAACAAAAGGGAAAGAGGTTAGTATGTCTATAAGTATGGACGAAAGCAAAAGCTAGGAATTTCCCGTGATTTTAATTCCCCAGTAAAGAAAACAGAATTGTTCATATTGTTGAATGTTTGTACACCGGCTAGTGTCAGGACGCGTCCTTATGTGTATATGTTAGTATGTGTGTCTGTACACCAGTGAGAAAGTAAGTTCATATGTAAAATGTATCGTAATTTACAAGTAATACAATAATTGATGTGTTCAATATATTTCGATTTGAGTTATAAAATATTTTTGCCATCATACTTGGCCTATTTAAATAGGTTTTATTTTTTCAATTTGTATTCCAAAATATAAGCAACAGATTTATGACATACAAACAGTAAATATTAATGAATTAGAAAAAAATGCCAATTAACTCATAATTAACCGCATTGTAATGTAACAAAATATGACATTATGTTTTTTATTATTTTGGCAGATTTATAAATAGTTTTTACAACACTTTATACAAAAAATTTCACATAGAATTTCTAATTCGTAATTGCCCAACAAAAGTACATTTCTCCATTTATTCGCACTAAATAATTTATGCGAATAAAATAAGAACTCATGAAAGATTTAAAACACATTTCGTATTTTTATTTTTAGTTTCATAACAAGTTGTGTGAATTGATAATTTAATGACTAAACGATAGTACAATAATTAAATTTAACTTTTGAAATCATATTTTAAAAAAGAATAATCTTACATTTTCAAATATAGAAACTGTGCTGTATTTTTACGGGAGAAAAATTTCGCTTATAAACCAAACGGAAACTTTTTAAATTTTAATGGAGATTAAATTGTGTTATTAAGCAGGAGAACACTAAACATGAATGTAGGTTGATGTGACCGTGTCGTGGTTATTAAATGATGCTTAAGTGGGTGTAACTTTGAATATGTGAATGTGACTTTAAATATAAGAAAGAATTTGACTGAGAACACTTAGTATGGTCATGAATAAATTATTTACTTATTATAATTAGAAGAAAAAGATTTACTAATTGACATTTATAGTGGGAGATGAAATGATAACGTCATGACAAAAAATGTTTGTCTCTTGTTGATAGCCAAAGGGGACGTAACTCTCGCAATTTCGCAAGCAACTCTGAGAATTCATCTCCCTTTAATATGTCCATTCTCAATGTCTCATTATTTTCTGGGGTAAAAATTCTTTCTACATAACAATAGTAATGGACTCATGATTGTTTTTTTAAGATTTCCAGATGTATTTAAAATATTTTCCTCAACAATAATAATCTTTAAAATGTGAATAGAATGAATTAAAGATATCGTCTTTTTAATTTATATAATTGAGTTAGGTAATTAAATTAGATTGTAATGGAATATAATGGAACAGCCAGTGTCTACTCCAACATTTGATTATCCGCCCTCAATCATTACTTTGCATTTGGCTGTATTTCTCTTTAGTCCCCATTTGTAGCACACATTTTCTTGTTCTTAAGTCGATAATTGTAGCTTTCAAAACACAACAGCTAGTCTCTATCACATGATGTATAGTGTATCTCTGTAGATGAAGCTGGCGAAAACCTGCAGCACCATCTTTTATAAATTCCAGAAAGTTGTTGAAGATTGTTAGAACAATATGAAACCCTGTCTCAAACTCACTTCAACCTTGAAACAGTCTATTAAGATGTTATAAATAAAACTGTACATTGTGTGTTGTCATACATGTGTTTGATGTAGATAATAGTTTTCATGCTTACAAAAATCTCTTTAAATATATTTAATAATGCCTTGCTCCACAGTGTCAAAGGCAGATTTAAAGTCAATAATTAGAAAATTCAAAGGTATGTTCTTCTCTGTAGCCTTTTCAATTATCTCAATTATAATTAAAGATTGAATCCAAAGTAGAAGGTCCCGGTTAGAATTCATAATGAGTTTCAGTCAGCTTCTTTTAAAATTTTAATTGTAGCTTTTAAAACAACAGACAGTCTCTCTCACATGATGTATAGCATATATCTGCAGATGAAACTGGTTCATAGTAGCAGTGTAATCCATTACAAATTCCATGAAGTTGGTGAAGATCGTCAGGGAAAAGATGAAACCCTGTCTCAAACTGACTTCAACCTTGAACCAGTCTATTAAGTTGCTATCAATTAAATTGTACATTGTGTGTTGTCATGCATGTGTTTAAGGATATCTTTTTTGCCAATCTTCAAAAATTCTTGTCTTTTATAATCTCTTAAAATGTTATAGAGCATATCTACCATTATTTTAAAACATTCTTTAAGTTCAACACAAACAGTTGATTTCTGCTTGATCTTAAGACTCAATAATGTGAAGTATAGTTTCATCGTGAAAGAATACAATACTGAGATGAGCTTCGAAATGTTCTTTCCATGAAGTGATTACTTAATCTATTTGTACAACATTCTCACCATTATAATTTGTAATTAACGAACTTAAACAAAAAAAGAGTTCTTTTTCATGTTGTTGATGTAATATCCACACATTCCATATATCTAGGACTACCTATATCAGCTTTGTAGGTGTGTCTTGTATGTTTTCTGAATCCTGATTCATCCGAACTAAGGATAAGCGATTTGAGGTTTGCATATTTATTTTAAATGTTGTTCAGAAACAGATATGATCAATAACTTTCTCGGGGTTCTCGTGTGCTTACAAAACACCTTGTCCAAGAGCGCCTACAGCCACAGAGGCTACGTTGACTATGTACCCGATGTTTTCTACGCAGACGATTCTTCTTTTCAAGCGTTTGAGTTGAGAAAAAAATATTTCATCCATGGCAGTGGCTAGCACTTGTTCTGTTAGCAATTACCAGGCAGAAGTATTGTTCACGCACAAAACAAGATTGAAAAAGTGTGTAACGTTTTTCTTTTAAATACTGAAAAAGAATATATCTGCTTTGTAGGTGTGTCTTGTAGTGTTTCTTTTTTTGTTAACTTAGTACACCCCAAACAAGGCAGGTTACCACTGTAGACATCAAAGGCTAGTAAAAAGAAGAGTGAAAGTTTATAGGGTTATCCTAAATTGAGAGCTGTGCTGCAAGATGTTTGTTCATGCTATTTGTAAATTTCTGTATATCAGTACAGTAAGGAAAACAGAGACCAGGAAGAAAGTTCCAAAGGTCGGCAGCTAAAGGAAATGATCTACTAGAGTAGAAGGATTTCCACCACCTGGGGACCTCTACAGTGACTTGATTAATTAAGCTGATTGTCTGGTTGATCGAGAATTTATGTTGAAGGGGCACCAGAGCAGCAAGTAATGGAGTAGATTCGATTTAAGTACTTGTAAAACAAGCACAAATATGCATCATTGAGGCGATGGGGCATGGATAGTGGTGGATAGTGACGGACATATTAGAGACTATTTTTGGACCTTGTTTATAAAGGAGCAACAAGGGGATGGGTCAGCATCACATACGTGGGAACAATACGCCATGTATGGGCAGATAATGGATTTATAAGAATATAGGATACTGTAAAGTGAGAGAAGTTTTTTAGCTCGGTAAAGTGAGCCCACTTTTTTACAACAGCCTTGGCAATGTCTTCTATGTTTTTGTTTCAATTCATGTTACGTTTGAATGTAAGGATAGGGAGTTTGAACGTTGGACTCTAAGGTAGGGTGTTGTTTGTTACAGCAATCGGTGGTTAAAGAGGTTTCTTGTAGTTGTTGATGGAAAGGAGCTTTGTCTTAGCAGCATTTAATGTTACCATCCATTTATTACCCCATTCCACTACAGACTGGAGGTTACTTTCTAAGGATTCAGTCATCGCCTCATATATATGCACATCTATTTTAGACACATGAGAGGAGAGGAGAGGAGAGTGTGGTGTCGTCAGAAAATATACACATCTCAGACACAATGTCATCAGAGAAGTTGTTTATGAAAATCAGAACTAATAAAGGTCCAAGGATCGAACTCTGGGGTACACCTGCATTTATGTTATGTTATTTAGATGAACAGTCATTGACGACAACCTGGATCTAATTATATTAAACATTCGTCAATTTGTATAAGAACACCTTTATGTCACACCTTGTCAAAGGCTTTGGATATATTAAGTGCTACCGGCCTAGCTTCATCTGCCTTGTCCAGTGTATTGTATATGTGTTGAGAGGATGTCCACAGTCTAAATCCATAGCGATGTCAGAAATAAGTTTAGAATTAATCAGGTGATAGTTTTCTGAGTTCAAAGTGAGCCCATTCCATGAAAAGTGGTCCTCTGATGGTGTAAATTTTATTAAGAATTCATGATTGGCACTTATTTTTATGAAAACTAGAAAGATTGAAGTATCTCTTTTTGTCCTTGGAGTGCTTTTTAACGTTTGATTTTTTTGTACGGCTTATCTGAAAACCATCAAACCTCTGCCGTATAAATACATCTTTTTTCACTCTTTTTTAATGGATTTATTTTGGTATATAAAAGCTTAAAAAATCTCTTAAACAGCATTCATACATAAGTTCAGACATTTATCTGAGTGTACATCAATAAGATAAAGGTATTTTTACAGAGCAATACCTCTTATACATGATAATTGAAAGGTCACTTTGCTCCGTCACGTGCGTGACGCATCAGAGATATAGGTTTTGCTAGCATAAAAGGTTTATGAAATAGACAGTTCAACATTTTTTTACAAAGCAAGTATATTGATACCATCCTTGAACCAAAATGTCAAGTAGCTACAACCAATTGCTTTAGAAAAAAGTACATACATAATTCTGTCACGTACGTGACCCGGTCCCTTATGTGACAGAGATGTATGTGACATATGCATTTTCAAGCATTTTATTTGCCTGTTAACAATCTTGGCTGGAAAAAATTTGAGCATTCAAATATTCATAAAACTCCTTTGCCGCAGGTTTATAAAGGCCCAGTCTCGGTCACGTACATTGTGACACAATGCGTGAGATTTAGGGAGCTGAGGGGCCCCCAATGCATTCGTGGGCCTTGTGCCAAACTTGCGCTGAAATTTCGGGAAAGCCGCAAAGTTCAACAAAAGATATTTTGTACTCGGTGTGATTGTGACACCAGAGCTTGTAGGTCTGAGGGTCGATGTCAAAACAATTCAGTGACAGGTGCAGTAAATGGGATCAGGGGTTCAGTTAAATAAATATATATTTTTTATAAGAAAACGGATAAATGTTTTTCTTTCCTTATTTCAAATAAGGTTCTTTTGCAGCGAATAATGGTCCAAGTTAGTCAGCCAGCTAGCCAGTCCCAGAAGTAAACGACGGAGACGATGATTGCTCACTGGTAACAACGGCGAGTAATTATGTGCACATGCAGTCAGATACTCCCATTCGACATTTCACCATGATTCGTCCCTAGGATAAAATATCCTGCCACATGCATGCCACGACAAGGATAAACGTTCCAAAAAGGTCTGCCCACCCGGCAAACGATTGGTTCACATTGGTGCCGGTCGCAATATGTACACCACTAACAAAGCAGCTTTGCCACATTGATGCAAAGTCACTTTGTTACAACGTGACCGCCCATTCAGATGCATTTTTAAAACTTGTGAGATAATACTTTGCTTAGAATAAACTCTTTCTAATCAAAACTATGTGTCTTATTAACATAGTTAAGTATACATCTTTAATGAACTTGCTAATGAAGATAGAATTGATGAACACATTGTCAGGCCTTGATTAAATAAGCTAATGTACATATTCAAATAACAAAATGTGTACCGTATAAATGCATAATAATATCAGTGGCAATTCTGACAAAAAAAAAACAGCACATTTAAATGAGATTAACTTCATTGAATCTGAATTGCATTGCATGTTTCATTAGAAAAGTTCTTCATTGTAAGTACATTTTTTGGCCTCAGTGTACAAAAACTGGAGAAACAAATAGTGATATCTGGGTGAGTATTTTTGAACAAGGATATGTTTCTTTGAAATTCATTTGCAGGTAAAGTCTAGGCTCTGTTCTTTTCTCTCCATTTTCCCACACAACTATTTTTTATGACTGGACTCGAATACACACTGTCCATACTTTAAAAAAATCCTGGACCGTTCTTACAGTATCTTCTGACAATCCATTTCCATGGGTTCTTAAATAGTTTTCGGCCTTTGTGGCCCAAATTTCTCCAATACGTTTTGCCCCCCCCCCACACACACACACTACAGCTTTTCGTTTTCGAGGACTGGAATAAAGGCCCTCTCAGCATTTCTGACAGCCCTCCCATACGATTGTGGTGATCTATAGGATTTTCTTGGTGTACTAGTAGCTGTAGTAGGTAGCTTTTCTGCATTTGCCTTAAGAAGCAGCGACTTTTCTTCTTGTACTCTGCAAGTTCAAAGTTAGTCATTGCATTTACTGTATTTGCCTTAACAGCTTTCTGTTGAAAATTTGCATCTAACAGTTTTTTTCTTGTTCTGATATTTCTCATCTTTTCTGCTGATGTAAGTTTTTTTTCTTTTTGCTGGAGCAGAGACACATGCTTGGTTGAAAAAGGAAGTTACTAAGGGACACCACTCTTAAATAAGAGAAGAGCAGAGGACATAACTCTAAAATCAAATATTCTCCATGGTTACAACAATAAATAAACAGTAGCATGATATTGTCAAGCTAAATAAACTTTTCAAGCTTGCAATTCAGACTGTCACGTACGTGACCCAAAATTTGTCATACGTGACCCACCTCAAACCCAATTTGTGTTTGATTGGAGATATGATGAGACTTGAAATTTTTGCGAGTCAAAATTTACACATATTTCTTTTTGTAGAACCTTGATAATTCACAGAAAATTGCTGACATGAAGTAGAATTTGAAAATGCTCATTTGTGTGGTGTCACGTACAAGGCCCAATCTAGTGAGCATTTTAAGTATTAAGAGTTGCTCAAATCAATAAACTAACGTTATTTAGACAGAGAAATGTTCAAAGTTTTTTATAAGACACATGTTTTGATTAGAAAGTGAGTATTGTAGACAGAGTATTATCTCAAAGTTGAAAAAATAAGTCTAAACGGTCACATACGAGTTCACGGTTAAATGCTTGGAAAGTAGTTCAGCTTTATCAGTTTTCCAACAAATAACATCATTGTGGTTTGGTTAGTGTTTGAATTGTTGATGTCTGATTGTTCACTACACTAAGATTTTCCATAAATAATGAGTACCTAGCTTCTGCAACTGAATGTGTTTTCTGGTTATTACTGTCTACCTTCTCTTTTCTTCATCTATTTAAGTATTACAATGATTTGTTGACACTATAATTTTCTGTCTATTTGTAGTTGACTTATGGCGGTTAAATAGTCGAGTTGCTTGCTGCTTCTGAGCAATAGCAGCTGCACAATTTGAGGTAAACCATTGCGGAGAGTTGGGTTGCTGTACGATTTTCACATGGGGACATGTATTTCAATGCCGGCTTTGACCCATTTTGTGAACTCATTTGCACTGATAAGCAGGGAGAGAAAGTGTCACGCCATGGAGCGTCTCTGATGTGATCTCTAATGGATTCTTAATCAGCTAGCTTGTAGTATCTCATTGTTTTGACCAACTGCTCATCAGCTTCAGGACGAGATTTTAGGGTGATATCAATCATTAGCACAAGATGATCAGCATTCTCAAGCATGCTATGGGCATTTGTCAAACAATCCTCGGGCTGTGAGGTCAACAACAGGTCGACAAGTGAAGCTTGCTCCTCCACATTCTCAAAGAGGTGACTACGCAAAGTAACAGTAAAGTTAGCACTACCTAAGAGTGAGGGCTCCTGCACTACAAGTCGTAAACAGCAGCCAAGCAAGTTGTCTTACATGTACCCTCAACATGTCAAAACAATAGCGACCAAAACTAGTCATATGAGACATAGTGACAAAAAACTTTCCTCAAGTTACCCAGATAGAGAGAAAGAGAGATGGTGTTCATTGTCCTAGTTTTTAACTTTTATGAGGACACACGCTACTCTTACCTCGTACATAATTGAAAGTAAAGAAAAAATTATTTCCCCATTAAAAGAAATAAAATTAAATAAAATATAAAACTTGGGGTTATCTCCCTTCTTCACTTATATATCATCCATGTTTCTTTTCTTTGTAAACTTGTTCTGTCAGTGTTTTGTGTGTATGATTAAACTTGCAATAACTTACTGTTTGTAAAGTTTATTTCGAATTGTTCATGAAAACATACTTTTTCCCTACAAAAAATGCCTAAGAACAATAACAGTCTGACCAAACTCATTTCACAGTAAATAATAAGCAAATTGTATTCGTCACAATGTTGGATCTAATTGATTATTTGAAAAAAAATGTTTCGTCCTAAAGTTGAATTATAATTAATTTTTTAACATATACAAATTTTAACTTTGATTCTGAACGTTTTAACCGTCATGGCCATATTCTTTCGGATGATTTTTTTAAATTACCGTCTTCTGTTAAAACTTGTTCTCTTTGTGTAAAACGAATGTTCAAGTTATTTTTTATTTTAAAATGTGCAAAATGTAAAAAAATAAGTTGTTTGAGAGCCAGTTAATAATAAGCGACCATACATTAAGAAATTATCATTTGAGGGCTCTAAAATACAATTGTTACAAGTTTGTAAATGAAAACTGATATTCATTCTATCCTAAACATCTATAGTATATCCTAGATACGTGCAAAAATGGCCGCCACTTGTACTGACTATAGTTGTTAAAAATGTATTTTCTTATTTGTTAAAGCAGTTTTCGTTTAACTTTTGAATGTTTGAAAGATGAAAGCATAATGTTAATATATAAAAGGAAACAAATATATATTTACGTGTTAAAAAAATAGAATTAAAAATGTTATCAACACAACGAAAAAAACAGTTAAAACTGAAGATTCAATAAAACATGTTAAAAATTCGCTCTTTTATCGAATTGTTTCAAAGATAATTATTAAAATAAAATCTTAAAAGTGGTAATTACAAAAGAATGTACCTTTTTTTACTAAAAATTGCTTAATAATCCCCAAAAAGTGACAGCTAAAACATGTCCGAACCCCGTGTTGTAAATGTAAACAGAAAATACAGCTACCAAATCTAAAAGTATGGAAGGAGCAAACTGCCGTAATAGTTTTTTTTTATTTTTACGTTACGAACTGCGGCAAATTTATTAATTATTTTTACATGGTGATTGATTAAAATCTTTAACAAGTAAAATAATATTTTTTTAAAATTAAAACATTAAAAAATATTTATTAATAAATAAATAGAATTCAATTTTGAAAGTAAATGTCATATTTGAATTCTATTTATAATAATTGTTTTCAACTTTTTAAATAATATTTATTAATGAAAAAATGTACAAAGCAAATACAAAGTTACGTTTTATCTTTCCAAATAAATGATGATGAATTGTGAAATTAACGAAATTGTGGAATCTCTGAAACTAATATTTGTGTAAGAAATTGCGAAAACATGGGATTACCTGGCAAACGGTCTTGGTGCACGCTTTGCAGGGCTGGACCGCCCCAAAAATGGCAAGATGGCGTCGGTGGCTTAATATTACCAGGTGATCACGTGAAATCTCGTGTTCTCTCACGCACACGAGAGTCCGGTTTGAGATAAAAGCGGGTCGCTGGAGGCAAGAGGGGAGAGGAAAAACGTAGTCAACGGAAGACGACGGCGACGCTTTTAAAGAAGAAGACGTGGAAGAAAAAGACGTGGAAGAAGAAAACGTGGAAGAAGAAGACCTTGGAGAAGAAGGTGGTGTGCACTAATCCAGAGTCCCTTGCGAGTGTTGTTCCGGTGTCTACTAAAAAGAGTTTCTTGGGCGTTTTCGACCGTCGCTGAGATTTTTTTTTTGCTACAAACACTGGAACTAAACGTACGACAGGGAAAATAACTTTTCCTGCTACAAGCTATTTCGGCATTGTTATGGAGAAATTCGACATTAGATTAATTCCGGAATTCAACGGCTCTCCTGCTGGTCCATCGGTTGTTGAATGGCTGGAGAAGGCCGAGCGTGTTTGCCGGTTGTGCAAAATTAAGGACACAGCTATGGTCATCCAATTGAGACTCACTAAGGGGGCTTACGCCGTGTACCAGCAGCTCGGGGATGATGCGACCATGGAGCAGATTGCACAAGCGCTGCACGGGGCATTTGGTACAGATCGTTTTGTTGCCTGGAGGCAATTTTCCGAACGCCGGCTTGGGCCAGGGGAAGACAGTGGACGTCTACATGGCCGACTTGAAAAAGCTTGCTGCTCCCTTCGGCGGTGTGAGTGACCGCATATTGGCATGCGCCTTTTTGTCTGGACTTCCGGACGATGCAAGTCGACTGCTGCGGGCATCGTCGAGACTCACAGAGATTGGATTGGAGGAGTTGTTGGCGAGAGCACGAAACATCTTGAAGGACAATCGAGAACTGGTCTCTGCAGCGGTTGACACCCTGGACTCGCCAACAGAGGGCCTACGATGCTATACATGTGGTGGCCCCAACCACTTCTCAAGAGACTGCAGAAGCGGCACAAGGCGCACCCCAAATTATGGAGCACGAAAATTAATACGGTGTCACCAATGCAATAAGCCAGGCCATATAGCACGGAATTGTCCGGGAAACGGGCAAGGGAGGACGCCACAGCGCTAGTACCCTCCCCAAAGCGGCATTGAACAAAGCGCTTCCTGCAGTGACAGTTCAAGTTGATGGGTGTAAACGTTCAGCGCTGGTTGACACCGGCTGTACCCAAACCCTCCTTCGAAAGGAATGTTGCACCACATGGAAGAAACGAAAGATCCCCGTCCTAACTGTCGGCAAAGGCTCATTGGTGTGTTGTGGGGTCAGTGTTGTTCATATCAGCATTGACAATGGCCCGCCGGTGGCTGTGACGGTGTTGGTGGTTGATGGGGAGCTGCTCGGATATGACCTTCTCCTTGGAATGGACACTATCACACAGCTAGGTGGAATTACTGTGAACAGCACCGGTGATGTGAGATTCTCTCGACCAGACAAACAAATGTGTGCAGCAATCACTCTTGATGAACCCAAACCAGAGGATGAGCTCAAGCCCCCACAAGGGCTAATTCCCCTGATGGCTATCAGACAAGAGAACAAGCAGAAAGTTCGACCTGTTCTTGATTACCGGGAACTCAATGAACATGTTGACCCGTACACTGTGGGGGCTGACATCTGTGTTCATAAACTGCGAGAGTGGCGGTGGCCAGTGCGGAAGCAGCCATACTAGACTTGCGAATAGCCTACCTGCAAATACGTGTTGAGAAATCGCTGTGGCCGTTCCAGACGATGGTAATCAAAGGAACTCGCTATTGCTTGACCAGGCTGGGGTTCGACCTGAATGTAGCCCCAGGCATCATGACGGCGATCATGCAGGCGATCCGGCATGAGGATGAAGTTGTGCAACAGGCAACATCGTCTTATATAGACGACATTTTTGTCAATGAGAGCCTCCTGTCTACCCAGGCGGTCAAAGAACACTTTGAGCACTTCGGGTTGTCGTGCAAGGAGCCGGAGCGGCTGCAGGATGGAGCGAAAGTGCTCGGGCTGCAAGTGAGCGGAAGAGCAGATGGTCTCCAATGGGGAAGAGGTGGTGAAATCCCGGAAATCCCATCTACCATCACACGTCGGAGCATGTTTTCCACGTGTGGAAAACTGGTGGGTCACTTCCCTGTGTGTGGGTGGCTGTGGCGGCTATAAAGCGACAGGCAACTTCTTTGTCAACAGGATGGGACGATGAGGTGCGTGATCCTGCCCTGCAAAGCATGCTAGTGGAAGCTGTGGCCAGAGTGACCAATGATGACCCTGTACGGGGGAGCTGGTTCGTCGATGGGAGTGAGTTTACAGTTTGGGTGGACGCCAGCTCACTTGCCCTTGGCGTTGCTCTGGCGGTCGACGGAAGCATAATAGAAGATGCCTGGTGGCTCCGGCCAGAGAATGACGCTAAGCACATAAACCTAGCTGAACTCAGTGCTACACTGAAAAGAATCAATCTAGCACTTCAGTGGCAGGCTAGAGTCCTCCACGTTATCACGGATTCCACGTGTGCATCGGTGGATGACCGATGCCTTGAACAGAAAAGCACGGCTGACAACGAAGGCATCGGCCGAAATGTTAATCCGGAGGTGACTTGCTACCCTAACCGAAACCATCAAGGAATACTACTTGGTCATAGATGTGACACTGATGCGGTCCAGTTTGAATCGAGCGGATCGTCTGACCAGAGTGCCACGCCGTTGGCTAGACCTGCTGAAAGAAGTGAACGAGCCAGCACCTGTAAATTGCACTGCGGTGGGACATAGACTCAGCCTGGAGCGTATCACTTATGTCCATTGCCAAAGCGGGCACCCCAGTGTAAACCAAACCCTTTACTTCGCCAGGTTGGTTTACCCCTCTGTGTCGCGGAGGGCTGTGAAATCTGTTGTGAGAAGCTGCAACACCTGCCAATCGATCGACCCAGCACCTGTCCGGTGGAAGAAGGGCACACTCGGTGTGAAGTATAATTGGGATAGGATTGCGAGTGACATAACTCACTACAAGGGGGGGGGGGCATTTCTTGACACTTATTGATTGCGGACCGTCCAGATTTGCATTGTGGCGGTCCCTTCGCCGGCAGGACACGGCTGCAATTGTCCATGAAGTGGAAAGTGTGTTCCTCGAGCGTGGCCCTCCTTCTGAGATATTGACCGACAATTGCCCTGCTTTTGTTAGTGCGCTGTTCAAACAGTTTGTAGATGGCTGGGGTGTCCGTCTGCGTTTTCGGTGTGCCCATGTGCCCAGTGGGAACAAAATTATTGAGCGCAACCATAGGACTGTCAAGACCATCACAGCGCGGAAAGGGTGTACGGTGCCTGAAGCAGTCTATTGGTATAACATCACCTCTAAGGACGATGTTTCACCCTCCACCGCGCCAGCCAACGCGCTACATATGTACCATGTCAGGGCGAGAAGTTTGGAGAGCCACCACAGGAGAACATAAAAGAAGGAGATGTCGTTTGGGTTAAAAAAACCCGAGGCCAGTGCACGACTCGCTACGGAACCGGTCGTGTCACTGAAGAGATCAGCCCGCAGGCGGTGCGAGTTGATGGAGTACCCCGTCACATTAAAGACTTAAGATCGGTATTCCAAATGCAGCTGCCACGTGACGAGGATAGTGAATTTGAATCCGTGACCAGCGAACCACCATTCTGGTTCATGACGGCTTCATCGCACAGCGACACTGAGAGTGGTAACCTTGAATGTACTGATCCTCCTACTGCTGATAAAAGCCCGGACAGTGATGCTGCGATGCGCAGCCTTAGGTTTGCCGACCTTCATGCCACGGAAGACAGCACAGATGATGATGAAGCCCCAAATCCCCCTCTCCGAAGAAGCACTCGAAGAAAAAGGACACCACCTCCCTGCTCTTTCTGTGATAATGAGATCAGGGGGAGTGTGTAAGAAATTACGAAAACATGGGATTACCTGGCAAACGGTCTCGGTGCGCGCTTTGCAGGGCTGGACCGCCCAAAAAATGGCAAGATGGTGTTGGTGGCTTAATATTACCAGGTGATCACGTGAAATCTCGTGTTCTCTCACGCATACGAGAGTCCGGTTTGAAATAAAAGTGGATCGCTGGAGGCAAGAGGGGAGAGGAAAAATGTAGTCAACGGCGACGCTTTTAAAGAAGAAGACGTGGAAGAACAAGATGTGGAAGAACAAGACGTGGAAGAACAAGACCTTGGAGAAGAAGGTGTGTGCACTAATCCAGAGTCCCTTGCGAGTGTTTTTCCGGTGTCTACTAAAAAGAGTTTCTTGGGCGTTTTCGACCGTCGTTGAGATTTTTTTTTCTACAAACACTGGCATCTAAACGTACGACAGGGAAAATAACTTTTCCTGCTACAATATTTTGACGGGAGTAGTGTGAGTGAATGGTGGGAGGTCCTGTTTATTACAGAATGTGGCTTCCATAGTGCTGCAAATCGATCGTTAGTAGAAATTATTCAATTTAAAATATTCTTTTTTTTCGTTACTGACCTGAACTTTAAATTTGTAAATTTTTTGTTTATTTTCAAGATTATAAAAAAAATTTCTTGCGCTGAAGATGACACGTTCATGTATGAAAGGGAAATATAATGATGTCACATTTTTTATTTTCCAAGAAACTCTAATCATTAAAATCACATGAAATATTTTGATCAATTATATTATTATTTAATGAAAATATTGAGTAAACAATGCTTTATTTAACAATAATATCGTTAATTTCTTCGAGTTATAGTAGTTTTATTAACATGGTATTTAAGGGCCTTTTTCGTAATATATACGAAATATTTTTTTTTTAAATATTTGATTGTTAACATCTACAATGCTTTATTTTAATAAACAACATAAAAAATTCAAGCATTTTTTTTTATTAATATATAAAAATATAACTTTAGTAAAGGTTTATTTTGTTTTTAAAAAATAATACATTTTCACTAAGTTTTAAAAAAAACATAATAATGGTTTATATTCCGTGATTGTTGATTAATAAATATTGAACATTTCATCAAAATTGGTTGATTTCCTGAATGTTAGTTTATTTTTAAGTGAAGGGGGGTTCAAATGTTTTTACATTTTGGGGATCGGCCATTGATTTTGCACGTACCGATATATATATATATATATATATATATATATATATATATATATATATTGATTGATTGATTGATTGATTTTGGCACGTACCTAGTAGAGCCTTTTCCAAAAATGTGAAAAAAGTAGTTTGTGAAGTTCGAAACCAAAATATAACAAAAACTAGGCGTTAAATATAACAATTTACACACAGAAATCTTTCGAAAAACATCGCGACAAGTTATTTTCCTTTACTTTGTCATCAATATATAACATGAACTAAAAAAAGGACCAAAATAACAATAAAAGCAAACAATCCGTGAAGAACACAATTTACAAAAAGGCGTGAGTTAAAAAATAATGCTAGAAAACAATAATTACAAAAACAAAACAAAAAATAACTAAAAATTCTACTGGAAATAAATCAATAAGAGATTTTTTTGTTGATTTTTTTCTATTTTCCGTTTCAGATATTCGGGTGGGGTTCGGCTGTTACCGGATTTTACCGAATCAATTAGGACTCATCTATATAACAAAAAAAAAAAACTTTTTTAATAGTCTTAAAAATATCTATAATTTTCCTCCCCCCAAACAATGTTCTTAAAAACATTTTATCTGTTTTAAAATATTTATTAAATAAATTATTAAATATTTCACCGCCATTTTTAAACAAAATGTTTCCGATCGATTCAATGGGAACATCTGAGAATGTTATTGTTTCGAGTAAAGATCAGATTAACGAAAAAGAACAACTTTTTTCTAAAACTTAATCTTATTTCCTTTTTTATTATAGAGATGGGGGGGCAATTTTATTATTATTAATTATTATTATTATTATTATTATTATTATTATTCAAACGATTATTTAATAAAGAGACCAACGAAATTCTACTAGTATTAAAAGTCGTCATAAAAAGGAATTTAGTTAATTAAATTTGTAAAATAAACTTTTAAATACTTACACGAAAATAATGTTTAATCTTTTCTGATTTCTGGAGTTGAGAAAAGATTGGATTAAACAGCGATAATCTCTTCGTTGTTTGAATCTTGTGAAAAGACGTCGATTAAAAAGAAAAGAAAAATGTCATATTTCTATCCTCACTTATTGAAGAGCGTCAATTTATTGTCGGTTTTCCGTCAGGGTTTTTTACCCCGCCTAATAAACTGGTATCGTCCGGGCCTTTGGGTCTGAATGTACGCCGGTCTATTGGGGGTTGCTGGTCCTGTGCAGTTCTAGGAGGTGCACTCTCCCAGGCTTTGCCTCCCCTCTTTGGGGAGGAATAAGTTTATTGCTTACTGTATGAGGCGCCCCTACCGGGGAATGCCGACGGGGCTGCCCAGACAATTTTTAAATGGCCAGAGTGCTCACGTCTCGAGCGCTGGCTTATCTAATCCCACTTTTCCGACCTTGTGTCACATCTTACCTTGTGAGAAGTAGATAAATAAATTCAGTCGTCTCTTTACTAATTCCTGTAATATTTAATATTATAACAAATAAGACTAGTTATTCGGTTATGTTGAAGCGGTTTTCTTACCCACAGTTTTGTTTTATTTGCAAGCGGTGACAGAGCAAATTAATGTAAATAAATCAGTGTTGTTATTATTATATAATTTTTCGATACAAAAATAAGAAAATAAATTCTTATTTGCCGGCTATTGGACTTTTTTTTTTTAGATTGTCACAGCTCACAAAGTGCTGACGTCACATTAATGTCAAAATCGGCAGCCATCTTGAGTAAAAAAGTTCAATTTTACCACTTTATCTTGCTGTCCTTGATCAGTGAAGGAGAAATCGTTCTAGACTGAGGCAATTTTTGGAATATATATATATATATACTGCTTGCTAAAATAAAGAGTGTCATTTTAGAGGGAGCTCGACCCCTACCCCCTTAAAATCTACCTTGCGTGTTATTCTACACTCGCAAAGCGCATGTAAATAGGAACAAGAAATTTTAAAAATACAAAAACAAATGTCGTATACCAAACGGAAATATAATTTAATTATTTACCAACATGTATACTTTTAACGTGCTGAAACTGTTTTTGAGTGTTTTGATTTCAATTTTTTTAAGTTCTCGGGTAATAAATGGTCGCTGAACTGTGAATAGCTTTGTTCCTGAAAAATTGTAAAAAAACAATGACTACCACTAATTTAAAGTTAGGGGGAGAGGGTTGCTAGCAACTGGAACTTAGGGGTAGTAGTAGTATTAGTAATAGTAGTAGTAGTAATAGTAGTAAAGTGATTCTTTTTGCAACATTGAGGAATGTAACTTCCCCCCTCCAGTTAAGCGACAAACAGACATTTGTTTTGTGAATAAAGATCGCTTTAAACGAAATAATATTTTGAAAAATTAAAATTGAAGACCGTTTCAGCACGTTAAATGTATACAAGTCGGTAGATAATTAAATTATTCTGCCTTTGATATAAGTCATTTGTTTTTATAGTTGTTTCGTGTTTTTTTTCTTCTAATTTCTCGACTGCTAACTATTCTGCATTTTTACCACGGGAGTAAATAATAATTTTAAAATATTAAGTGGATTCTTAACCAGTATTTAAATTATATAGGCGAGACCCCCACCCCCAATACTTAGAAAAATCTTTTTTATTATTATCTTTAAAGACACAGAAGACAAAAATAAATACCCCCCTCCCAAATAAAGTAGAAAAGTAGATTTTATTTTTAATATACGGGGAAGGGGGCTTCGCTGTATTTTGTGCAATGTTGTCCTATTTATTCACTTGTGCCATTTTTACTGAACAACGAAACGTTTATTTCACATATTTTATTCACATTTATTTGATTTGCAAACTGTGACAAAAATGAAAGAAATCCGACAAAAAGCAGAAAAATTAAGACGGTGAATGAATTTACCCTGTGACCACTTAGCAAATCAGACAAAACTATTTGATAAAATTTAGCAATCATTTTTAGAGTTAACCGCTTCAATATAACCAGCAATTCTAAAGCTTAGCAAAGTTATACATAGAATCAGTCTTTCATGTGGGGAAAATCCAACTCCCCAAAATTGGGAGAAAAATAAACATATTCTCAGTAATCTAGTCTGACGCAATTTTTTTACACCTATTCGGAGACACCATTTAACAAAAGGAAAAATAAAATTACTTTCCATGTATACCATGGACGTGTGAATGGGGGGTGCTTAAAAAACGCAGTTATATTTTTTGACATAGGCTGCTGTTTCCTGTTGGGCTGCAGCAGACCCTGGATGAAAGAAGACCTACATCTCTGCACACCACAGCAACCTTTAGCATGCAGCAGATCAGATGATAACCACAACGATGACCGATCTCTTGTTCACAATCGCAGATGTTTAGGCAAACCAGTCCGATTTGAGCAGTGCAGCTGCAACTGCGCAAAATATAAACAAAGGTTCACTTAAAAATATATCGGACAGATGTCATTGATTTTATCTTTATCGGCCATGGCGAGATAGGAACAATGTTCTTTTATGTCGCTGAGACATGAGATAAACCTAATAAATTCGACCAGAGAAATACACACATGTATATGTATAAAAGGAGGAGAGGGAGAGAGAATATGTATATGTTACTTATAAAACTGTTACGTTTTTATTTATTTATTTTCCGACTTTTCCACGAAGCAATTAAACACATAAAAATATATAATAGCAATTGTTTGCGAGTCTGTAAACAAGGGGTCACCACTGTAAAACTGAGAACATTTTATGTTCTCATTCTACCCAATATAAGTAAAGTGTTACTAGAAAATGGAACCAATACTAGTCGAAATACCTCGGAAAACGATAACAGGCAACCTCACCAAAAATGAAACAGTCGGGGTGCCCTGATACTAACAACATCGATCACATGCTAGACATGTGGCAAAATGTTACATATCCGAAGTCGGTGTACGGAAAATTTGCTAATAAAACAGATGCACCTGGCGATTGTCAAAAGATAAGATAATTATCGGATGACCAAAAAGTTATTTGAAAATAAAATAACACTCACAACCAGACAAACACCTGCACAGGAAGAGGCAGCTATCGGATGAAATGAAGGGCAGTTTTGATCAGAAACACTGTACCAAAACATCAAACACCTGCAGCGGAAGAAGCGACAGCGACTGATCAATTGTCATGATGTAAAATCATGTTGACAAAAATATATGCCCCTGCAGTTGAATCACTTAAACGGTAAGAACCCAATGTCAAAAGAAAGAGATATATCGTAAGGGTTAAGGCCATTTTACCAGGTGCAATTGTATCATACCAAGAAAAGACAGATTTTGGTAATTGTCAAATTAGCTCAAACCGTCACCGAGTGCAACCTCGATGAGGTCGTCAAAGTGGCCACGAAATTGTTATATAATAACAACCGAAAATTGAAAGAAGTCAGTTGACGATCGAGCCTCAGACAAGAATCAACCATCTGATTCCATGTGAACAAATCCTCTCCAACCACCACCCTCATCGTCACCAACAAATAAAGATAATCTTATATTTTCATAAGATAAATGTGTTGTCATTTTTATTAAGCCCTGCATAATACTACAATAAGGGCATTTATCCATTAACTTCAGGTAACGTAGGTGCTAGCAGTGTGGAAAGACCGCCACATAAGAAGGAACTGTCCTTACAGGGGACAACACAGTTCTGAGGTAAGGGACCCTCTGAGGAGAAGGTGTTTGTATCGAACCCCAACCTCGAAGTAGTGTTTAAAGACTGGCCACATGAGAAGGAACTGCCTTCATGGCGGGCTATACATCTCTGAGGTAAGGGAGCTCTCAAGAAGAGTGAGTCTAGGTCGAAAGCTAACCTTGAAAGATGGAAACATTAGGATAACCGACACGTATGATGGGAATTTATTGTTACCATCTCCCATGTCTACATTGCCATGATATGGTGGACGAACTCCAAGACAAGAGATAAGAGCCCATGTATTCTCTCTGCTTTCGGAGGAGAGAAAAGTTACCTGTGATGCATTAGTCGGAACCACACAGGTGAAGGCTCTGATCGATACTGGAGCGTCGATTACCTTGATAGACGCGAAGGTGTATCAGGGGTTTGCAATGAAGAAAATGTTGTGCCCGCCAGATATAATAGTAAACCAGGCTTATGGTAGGGAAATGCAAGTGGCCGGAAATCATGGTTGTCCTTGCAGGTAGCAAATACAAAGGAGAATTTCCAGTTTTATGTGGCCTACAATCTATGTAAAATGATCCTGGGAGAGAACTTTCTCCGAGCGAGGAGGGGAACAAGATAAGGTTTGATGAAACGGCATTGACGGTGGGGGAGTGGAGGTCCTCCTAGGAGGATCAGAACACAGCACTCTGTCAGTGGTGGCAAAAGAAGATGTAAAACTATCCCCCAGGACGGCTATATCCGGTAGAAGGTAGGATAAAAAACAGGCAGGGAACTGAAAGAGGGAGTATTTCAGATAGTCCCATGTGGGGAGATATGCTGACAACGAAGAGGGAGTACCGTAAGAGACGATCCCTATGCTAATGGCCAATATGACCAATAAGACTGTACAGATAAAGGGAGAGTACTAAGCCTATATTCGACCGATACGACGGGTTGAGAAGATGCGGGTAGGGGAAGTAAGTGGGAAGAAAAGGCATTTCGGACGTGACTGACTGCAAGACGAGGACATCATAGTCGCCGAACCATTCCTGTAATATTTAATATTATAACAAATAAGACTAGTTATTCGGTTATGTTGAAGCGGTTTTCTTACCAACAGTTTTGTTTTATTTGCAAGCGGTGACAGAGAAAATGAACGTAAATAAATCAGTATTGTTATTATTATATAATTTTTCGATACAAAAAGTAGTAGTAGTAGTAGTAGTATTTTTATTATTCAAACGATTCTTTAAAGGGACCAACGGAATTCTAATAGTATTAAAAGTCGTCATAAAAAGGAATTTAGTTAATTAAATTTAAAAAGTAAAGTTTTAAATACTTACACGAAAATACAATGGTTAATCCAACCATATGTCTTGGCAGCAAACTGTTGGGGACGGAGGCCCCCTCAGTCTTGGTCGACAACCTTCTTAGAGCTGGACTCTCGAACAAAGTATCCGGTTTGCAAACCTATAATTGCTTAAGGAGTAGATAGGCCCTGAATATCGCCCGGCCTTTGCACTCCTTCTTTGTCTATTAGCCAGGCGTAGAGGTACAAGTACTGGGAATCCTCTGAGGAAGCCTGGTACTTGGCCTTGTTTCTTGACTAGGGCAATGAACGTCATCTCTCTTTCTCTCTATGTGGGCAACTTGGGGAAAGTTTTTTTGTCACTAAGTCTTACATGGCTAGTCTGGGTAGCTCTTGTTCCGATAGGTTGAGGGTACAGGTTAGACAGCTTGTCTGGCTGCTGTTTTCGACTGAAAGTAAGGAGCCCAAACTCTTGGGTAGCGCCAAGAACGGCATCTACATTATCAGTTGCATAATACCGTGGGTAGTTGTATGTGTCATGTCGCACATGGAAAGGGACCCTGCAGTTATCCTGGGTGGGCTTTCCAGAGGCCACAACCCCCATGGACCAAGTCATGACTAATGGACTGGCTGTGTGAACTTATTTGGTACCTAACAAGCACCCATTTTGCCCTCCCCACTCTAACTCGAAACAAACATGGAATTACAAAATAAAACAAACAGACCTAAACCAGACACCCAACAAAAAACATCTTCGCCTCTTCCATTGAAGCTCGCATTCACAAATATCCGGGGACTTTGAACCAACATTAACGACGTAGAAACTTTTCTATTGACAAACTCCCCGGATATCTAAGCTCTAAGTGAAACGAACCTTCAATCCTAAATTCCCTCTCATCACTTTGACATGACTGATTACCTTCCACTCTACCGTAAGGACTCTGACAAACATATGCATGGGCTAGGAGTTTATGTTCGGAACACCTTCCCCATGACTAGAGAACACAGGTTAGAATCAGATGACCAAGCCTACGTGTGCTTTAAATTGAAACTACATCACAGAGTTAGTTACTTATATTTCTTATATCGTTCTCCTTCGACCCAGGACTGTTCACTGTTTGACTCTGTCTCCGAAAGCATAGATAGAACACTTTTACTTGACTCAAATGCCCAAATACATGTATTTGGGGATTTTAATGCACATCACCCTGACTGGTTGGGATTCTCCAACGTTACAGATGCAGCTGGGACCTCTACCTTTAATTTCTCCTCAGCTCACAAACTCTCACAGGCTGTCACTTTTCCGACCCGCCTTCTGGATCGCGCGGACCAGCAATCCTCACTTCTCGACCTGTTTTTGACCTCGCTACCTGAGACTTGTGTGGCGAATGCTCATAGCCCGCTCGGTAACTCTGATCACGTTGTGGTAATGATACTCATCACCTAAAAAGCTCGTCCAAAAGCTGATGAACCGTTGCATAAAATAACGAGAAACTATGAACAGGTTGATTTGAATCCCTCCGGGATCACATAAGTGATGCTCCATGGGGTGTAACCTTCTCACTCCCTGCTGATCAGTTTGCAAATGAGCTTACAGAATGGGTCAACACAGGCAGTGATGCTTATGTCCTTACAAGAAAATTCTCCTGCAAACCCAACTCTCCTCAATGGTTTACAGCAAAATGTGCAGCTGCCATTGCTGAGAGGCAGAAAGCATTCCGAAAATTCTGCCGTTATAAATCAACTGCGAACAGACAAAAATTTGTAGAGGCAAGAAATGATTGCAAAATAGTGATAGATGAAGCAAAGAGACTTTCTCAGCGTTTCGCATAAATCTCCACTATTGACTCGGCAAACCACCCCCTCCTTAAATTCCCATTGCGGACTGAATCCACACTTGAGAACCTGGTCATCACCCCGTCTCAATTTAGAGGCATCATAAAAAACCTTGACACCTCCAACTCCTGTGGGCCTGATCGTATACCAATAATAGTAACAAAGAAATGATCTGCTGAGCTGGTCCCTGTCCTCTCCAAACTATACAACAAATGCCTTACTGAATCTTCTTTTCCTGATAGTTGGAAAATTGCCTCTGTGGTACCAGTCTTCAAGAATTCTGGAGATAGAACTGATCCTCTAAACTATCGCCCAATCAGTCTACTCCCGATCTTTGCTAAAATCTTTGAATCATTAATCAATCTAGCGATAGTCAGGCATCTAGTCAATGCTGAACGTCTTCTGATCATCAATACGGATTCAGACAAGCACGATCTACTGCAAATATCCTAACGGTCATCTCTGAACGTATATACCATTCACTGGACAAGGCAGGCGAAACTAGGGCGGTAGCTCCTGTACATCTAAGGCCTTTGACAAGGTCTGGCATGAAGGGCTTCTCATAAAACTGCACTCATATGGTATTGCTGGACAAGTATTTAACATAATTAAATCCTTCCTAACAAAACGAAAATCCAGGTTGTACTCGATGGCCGTTCGTCTAAGCAATATGGCATAAATGCTGGTGAACCCCAGGGATCTATTCTTGGACTTCTACTGTTCCTAATTTTCATAAATTACCTCCCTGATGCCATTGCGACTGAGATTGGAATATTTGCCAATGACACCACTCTCTACTCCCGTCATGTGGACAAAACCGACGTGCACATATGGGGAAAAATGGATGGTAACGTTTAATGCTGTAAAGACAAAGCTACTTTCCTTCAATAACTGCAAGAAAACTCTCCAACCACCGATTGTCATGGCAAATAAGATCCTACCGTAGAGTTCATCAATCAAACTCCTCGGCCTTACTTTCACAGATAGCATGCATTGGAATAAATACATTGAAAACATTGCACAGGTTGCTGCAAAGAAAGTGGGCTCTCTATACCGTGCCAGTAAACTTCTCACACCTGACATTATCCTATATCTCTATGAAGCCACCATCCGCCCATGCATGGAGTATTGTTGCCACATCTGGGCTGGTGCATCATCCGCTAGTCTCTCCCTCTTAGACAAGGTCCAAAAAAGAGTTGCTAATTTGATAGGTCCTTCACTATCCACGAATTTCCAGCCTATGTCCTATCGCCGCAGTGTTGCTTCATTGTGCCTGTTTTACAAGTATTTCAGTGGATTGTGCTCTGATGAGCTTCTGCTCTGGTACCCCAACGATGTAAATTCACTAGACCAACCCGACAAGCTGCCAAATCCCATCCATACACTGTGGACGCCCCTAGATGCCGAAGAGCTTTCTACTCCAAAAGCTTCTTTCCTCGTGCTGCTGAACTCTGGAACTCCCTCCCTGCTTCCTGCTTTCCTGACGTTACTGACATGCAGAAATTTAAAACTAACATAAACTGCGTAGCTCCTAATTTAGGTTGAACCCCCCCCCCCATTTCTTTTTCTTAGTAGCCCCTTACACCTACAGTGGCGGCCTGCTTTGTTTAGGGTAAAAAAAAGGTAAAGGTCGCATAGCCGGGACGCGCACGAGTGTCGTTGCCGACATCGCACACCGCCCATGGCCGTAGCGGCGGTGATTTGTTAAGAATCACCGTGTCTAGGGCACAGCATATGGAAGGCGGAGCCCATCCCTCTCCTTCCTCTGCCTTGAACCTTCCCTGAGTTTTAGTCAGGTACCCATTTACTGCTGGGTGGACAGAGGGAGTTTTCAGACCCGAAAATTCGCATGCCGTGAGTGGGATCGAACCTGGGTCGTCCAGCCCAAAGATAAGTGCTGTAACTACTCGTCCACAGGCCCTCCTTGTTTGGGGTGAACTATGATAAAAAAAAAAATTTTAAACGAAAAAAATAACCCAGCGATAATCTCTTCGTTGTTTTAACCTTGTGACAAGACGTCGATTAAAAAGAAAAGAAAAATGTCATCTTTCTATCCTCACTTATTGAAGAGCGTCAATTTATTGTCAGTTTTCCGTCTGGTCTTCAGTCGTCTCTTTACTAATTCCTGTAATATTTAATATTATAACAAATAAGACTAGTCATTCGGTTATGTTGAAGCGGTTTTCGTACCCACAGTTTTGTTTTATTTGCAAGCGGTGACAGAGCAAATTAACGTAAATAAATCAGTGTTGTTATTATTATCATGGACGGCGCACCGGAGACCAGGGGGGACTCCCCCCCACACACACACACACTTTTTGACTTGCCCCCCCTTTACGGTCATCAAAAATGAAGTTATATATGCATGTGTTTTATCGCCCCCCCCCCCACTTTTTAGGAGAGCCCCCCACTTTTATAACTGTCCCGCCGGTCCTGATTATATAATTTTTCGATACAAAAATATGAAAATAAATTCTTATTTGCCGGCTATGGAACATTTTTTTTGGATTGTCACAGCTCACAGTGCTGACGACACATTAATGTCACAATCGGCAGCCATCTTGAGTAAAAAAGTTCAAGTTTACCACATTATCTTACTGTCCTCGATCAGTGAAAGAGAAATCGTTCTAGACTGAGGCAATTTTTATTTGATTCCAATCCAGAGTGTCCTTTTAGAGGGAGCTCGAATCCCCCCCATTAAAACCTACCTTGCGTTTAATTGTACACCCGCAAAGCGCATGTAAATAGGAACAACAGATTAAATGGTGAAAATGCAGACAATTAACAGTCGAGAAATCGTAAACAAACAAAAAAATACAAAAACAAATGTCGTATACAAAACGAAAATATAACTTAATTATTTACCGACCTGTATAATTTTAACGTGCTGAAACTGTTGTTGAGTGTTTTCATTTCAATTTTTTAAGTCCTCGGGAAATAAACGGGCGCTTAACTGTGAATAGCTTCGTTCCTGAAAAATTGTAAAAAAAAAAACTATGAATACCACTAATTGTAAGTTCGGGGGAAAGTGTGTGTGTGTGTGAGGGGGGGGGGGCTTGCAACTGCCACTGAGGAGTAGTAGTTGTAGTAGTAGTAGTAAGATGATTTTTTTTGCAACTTTCAGGAATGTAGTTTCCCCTCTCCAGTTAAGCAACAAGCAGACATTTGTTTTGTGAATAAAGATTGCTTTAAACGAAATAAAATTTTAAAAATAAAAACTGAAGACAGTTTCAGCACATTAAATGTGTACAAGTCGGTAGATAATTAAATTCTTCTGCCTTTGATATAAGTCATTTGTTTTTATAGTTGTTTCGTTTTTTTTGTTTTTTTTTTAATTTCCCGACCGTTAACTATTCTGCATTTTTACCACGGGAGTAAATAATAATTTTAAAATGTTAAGGGGATGCTTAGCCAGTATTTAAATTATATAGGAGAGACCCCCCAATACTTAGAAAAAAATCAATTTTATTTCCTTCAAAACAACAGAATACAAACAAATTCTTATTTAAAACTAGAGCTGAGATAACCTACCCCCTCCCTAATGAATTAGAAAAGTAGATTTTATTTGCTTCAAAACCGAGTAAATACTTTTTTTTAATATACGCCGTATTTGAAACTAAAGGGGAAAAAGCCTAGCCCGCCCTCCTACCACAATCCTAGTTTTCCGTTACAGAATTGATCTTAGTTTGTGCCATTTTTCGTATTCATTCACTTGTGCCATTTTTACTGAGCAACGAAACGTTTATTTCACATATTTTATTGATTTTTTAAAATTTGAAAACTGTGACAAAAATGAAAGAAATCCGACAAAAAGCAGACAAATTAAGACAGTGAATTAATTCACCCTGTGTTTTGGGGAATTCCAAATTATTTTTTTATTAACTAGAGTAAAAACTGATCTCGGATGAGAGAGAAAAGAATCATTTTCTTTAATGGGGGTTGGTAAGTGAGAAATAACTTATGGTAGAGATACAGAGGATATAATCCATCACTGTCAGATGGGTTTTCTCTCGTTGATATTTTGAGGAAATTAAAAGTACCTAATAATGCAATGACAACAGCCACTTGTCTACATGGACTGCATATATAGTTGTGTGGTAAAGTGGCGAATCGGGAAGATATAATCTCACCATTGGTGGTGTAACGGTGGAAGATGGAAACAGATGATGAAGTGTTTTTCTGTGAATGCGTTACGAAAAACGAGGAAATCTCCTCCCTTCCTACGGAGAGATGGAAAGAGGTAGAGCAGACGAGGGGGTGGATTAAACATACACTTCACCATTCTTCTATTATAATAGTGAATGAGAAATTTCCAATATGGAAAGTAATGATAATGAGAATATATTTTCTGTTGTAGAATTGCATTCTGTTGAGGGAGGGGGTGAAGTCACTTCCAATCTCAACACATCTAATTCTCAATATAAGGAAAGTGTAACATAGGTTTATAGACTATTTTGCTCCCCCATGAAAATAACATAATTCAGAGATGCATCCCAGACTTAGGGTAGAAATTGCAAAAACCAATATTGTCCACCACTTAGTAATATTACCAGTCAAAAACACAGACATTAGAAGTTAAAAGTCAGAAGTTTTTGAGCCAACATAGTCTTGTATCTTTTACGATAATAATTATTTTTGACATAAGAACACACAACCGAATGTGTCCATTATTATTTTTGCTTGAAATTGCCTTCACCCCTCAGAGGTACATACTTTGAAGACCAGCGCTGGACGATTACCCTCTTGATATTATCACAACTTGAGGAGAGTGGTAATTAAAGGACCTTTCAACACCGATGGTCTTCATTAGAATAGCAACCTTTATGCTAACAGGTACCGAGTGACCATCCGTAAAGCAGCCACAGCAAACTTCGGGGACGTCTTGGAGGACAAGGTTCCTGATCTTAATGTGTAGTGTCATTAGTAAAGCCTGAAGAGTGTTTTGGACATCGATTGCATCTCGTTGTGGGGAAAGATCATTCTGTCAAACAATTACAAGATCCTCCTGGGCTTACAATACCTCTTCACGTCCCTGATCTTGAGAGGTCGCTTCCAGTTGCAAGTTCTCTATATACAGTGCCAGTGTTCTTCTGAAGTGTGGGCATTTATTTTGGATATCTTTCTATGCAGAACAGCTGGTGTAAGCGGAATTTGAGGATTGCTCAATGATATCTGCAAGCAAATTCCTAAATATGATGGCTTACATATTAAGGAGCAAACTTTGCATGCCAACCGACTGTCTTCAGGAGCATTACGGCTGGCAAAATCAGCAGGCATTTTCGCTCTGTTGGTGCGATGTTTGACAGAAGCCTGGAGTACAACGTGAGCATGTCAGACTTGTTTCACATTTAATTCTGATGCAATTGACTTATACAGGGTGTCGTCAATCCATATTTTGGACTTAACACATCTGATTAAGAGTTCATTCCTGAACATGAATGGAAATCACCAAGTATCTCGGTAATAAGATCTTCAATCACTAAGCACTCAAAATGCATGTCATCTTCTGCTTCTCCAGAGTGAACCTGGTTTCTCCAATCACATTAAGTAGTGAAGAGCTGCCTGTTTGTCATGTGTTTGACTGTGGGATGTGAAACCATGTGGCACCACTGTCCAAGACGATTCTCACTGTGTTGTCATATGAGAACATGGCAATGTAGGGGTGACTTCCTCGTCTTCTGTAGGAAGACTATTATTAAGTCTTATATGAGTGTCTGTACCTAGAAAAGAGTCATCAATAAAGACTGGTAATTTCTGGAATAAACCTTCTAATTATTTGTTCGGTTCCAATCTTTAATTGGCTGGAGACAATTTGTCTTACATGGAAGAGTTATTACTACTGGCCGAATCTGACTGAAATATAAATGTTTCACAAGAAAAAAGGTCACCATTCTTCCTTGAAAAAAATAACATCTTCACAACTAAATAGATGCCAATATTTATTTACATGAATACACAAACAAAAGAGAAAAGCTGCAATGGGGTGGCTAAGGTCGGTTCAATTATGTAATATCATAATAATAGCATCTTGTCTGCGTTTGGAAAAAGAGCGAGATCAGGATAATATGCGCCTCGACGTTGAGAAGAACTACCATCTCAGTTAAAGCTAACATACATTGATATGAAATAGTTCGCTCATGCTACTGCTACAAATCATAGGTGTCAAAGTGGAGGAAGTTAGAGCTACTAGTCTGGAGGTTATAATGTCTTATCATCTGCCAAATACTTGTTAATGACGTTAGTCATTTGACAAAAACACTTTGTGATATGTAGGGGCTATAATCCTAACATCATGACAATGTTTTAGCGTGACTTATTGCAGTTAGCCTCTGAGAATGGGACCTAGTTTTCATTGAGACAGGCAATGTGTAAGATTATTTCTACACACTTCAAAGGAAGTGTCTTGTTCTTTCCTCAATATCATTGCTACGAGGTGCATGCAAACATCGTGAAACGTATTTGAGCACATTAAATGTATTACCTTTAATATGTGGTTAGTTTATGTATATCTAACGACTTGAATGAAGTTTTACCAGAACTCAACAGGTTGACTGGGTGTAAAGTTAAGAGATGTGTCGTTAGGCTAATCTCTTAACGACAATACCTTCAAGGCAGTCACCCAATTATTTGGTTGGTAATATTCTCCTTGTTTAATTTTTTAAATTAATTTATGGATATGTTTAAAATTTTACAATTATGCAAGTGAATTCTTACTTTTGTGAATAAAGTGTTCATTATACACATTGAATTTTCAGACACGTACATAATTTGTAGATAATTCCGAGTCAATTTTCAAATATCTTAGTCTTGTTTTTATTTTTATCAGTAAATCGTAAGTTATATCAATTAAATTACAATGATTGAATTTTTAGCCAAATTAAATAAACATTAAGCAAAATAAATTGAGTTGTCGTTACCCTGTGGGGGGATTAAACTGAAACACCCTTTTCGATAAAAGACTGGCTGATTGGTTGCCAGCTTAGTGGTAATCTATTGTCGTTGGCTACACTAATGGTTTCTAGGATCGCAGGCTTAGTATAAAATACACAGTTTATATTGTCCTCGCTGCTATTGTCTCCATGCTGGGGATTAATTCCTTGGCTGTGACCTTGGTGATTCGAGATCCTAAAGCAATCTTCCTTTTGGATTTTATAGATGTTAGCTCTTTACTGAAAACTTCTGAATGTGGATGCAACCGTTCTGCTTGTATAAAACAAAGTACGATTAAAGGTCAGTATTCTTTGTAAGGTGTCCGTGAAAGTACACAATGTCCCCAACACCCACTTGTGTATTTTGCCTATGTTGTTTTAAACTTTTTGTTGTGGGTTACTAGCCGTGTAAGCTATCCTCATTCGAGGTTGTCCTGACGAATTCATATACAAAGATACATTAGAAATTTGACGATACTGCCTCGAAGGCATTCTAATTCTCTGTAGTATGTTTTTACATGTGCAGTGTCAATTTTCGGTTTTGTGAAAATGATGATCAACGCACTTCACAAGAATAAGGTTTCTCCTCAGTGTGTGTTAGCATGTGAACTTTCACATTTTCCTTACGTAAAAATGTTGATGCACACACTTCACAAGTATAAGGTTTCTCCCCTGTGTGTGTTCGCATGTGAAGTTTGAGATTTTCCTTTCGCGAAAATGATGACCCACACACTGCACAAGAATAAGGTTTCTCCCCAGTGTGTGTTCGCATGTGAAGTTTCAATTCTTCCTTTCGTAAAAATGATGATCCGCACACTTCACATGAATAAGGCTTCTCCCCAGTGTGTGTTCGCATGTGAAGTTTAAAATTTCCATTTTGTGAAAATGATGATCCACACACTTCACAAGTATAAGGTTTCTCCCCAGTGTGTGTTCGTATGTGAAGTTTCAATACTTTCTTTAGTGAAAATGATGATCCACACACTTCACAAGTATAAGGTTTCTCCCCAGTGTGTGTTCGAATGTGAAGTTTCAATACTTTCTTTTCTGAAAATGATGATCCACACACTTCACATGAATAAGGTTTCTCCCCAGTGTGTGTTCGCATGTGAACTTTCACATTTTCGTTTCGTGAAAATGATGATCCACACACTTCACATGAAAAAGGTTTCTCTCCAGTGTGTGTTCGCATGTGACGTTTCAATTCTTCCTTTCGTGAAAATGATAATCCACACACTTCACATGAATAAGGTTTTTCCCCCGTGTGTGTTCGCATGTGACGTTTCACATGTCCCCTCTGTGAAAATGATGATCCACACACTTCACAAGTATAAGGTTTCTCATCAGTGTGTGTTTGCATGTGAAGTTTCAATTCTTCCATTCGTGAAAATGATCCGCACACTTCACAAGAATAAGGTTTCTACTCAGTGTGTGTTGGCATGTGCAATTTGAAAGTTTTTCTCAGTGGGAATCGTGATCCACACACTTCACAAGAGTAAGGTGTCTCTCTGAATGTTTAATTTTACTTCAGTCGAAGTTCTCAGAAATCAAGGAGGCCCTTCCTGGGGCTAACACTTTATCTCTATATGAGATACATAGATACCGAATATTCTATTTAAATTCTCCTTTACTTCTCAAACACTGAGTAAGTAAAAAAGTTAGGAATAATAAATGTATTCTCTCTCTAACTGACCAGTCAAGTATGTCATAGTATTGTGGTATGTTGGTCTTACCGGAGTCCATGACAAGAATTCATCTAGTCTGGTGGAGTATCCAGGTGTTTGCATGTGAACTGTTAAATAATCTTTCCATGTAAATGATGACCCGCCCACTTCACAAGAATAAGGTTTCTCTGCTGTGAACTTTCAAAGTTGCCTTGAGTGAAAATAATTATCTACATTCTTCACAAGAATAAGGTTGCTTTCCAGTGTGTTTGCATGTAAAATTTCAAAGTTGCCATCAGTGAAAATAATGATCAACACACTTGACAGCAATAAGGTATCTCACCAGTGTGTCTGCATATCTTTTCAAATTGAATTTACTGTAAATGATCGATACACTTAACAGCAATAAGGTTTCTGCTAATATTGTATTTTAATTGTTATATAGTCAGTTTTTATATCAAATATGTATAGATCAAATTTAAGGAAAGTACTCAAAAATATTTCTCCAAAATTATTTATGTCTATGTTTTTGCCACTTATAATAATGACGAAATTCAATTACTTGAAAATATTAGGTTCAACTTCACTAATAGAAATT
>OY744525.1:137562902-137689926 GCA_963556195.1 Sepiola atlantica
GTTAAATCTGATATAGTACTTTAATTTAGGACCATCTTCAGGCTGTGAAAGGGTTTTTATTAATGTAAAATAGCTAAAAACTAGTGAAAAATATCCCAAATTAGCCAAAATCTTCTGTTAAGCAACCTAATTGGTTCCCAGGTTTCTATAATGGTTATGAATGGGTGTAGATAGTTGAAACCATTGTAGTGTCGAAACCATTACATTATATTCAAGCAGTTTAATAACAATTATTTACTTTGATTTTCAGTTCAGTTTTGTTGAGAAGATAGGATGAGTGGAACAAAGTACCAGTACGATGATTGGGATTTCACTTTGCTTGAAAACCTCTCAACTGTAGATGAGTGCATTTTGGCCACAGTTCATCATGCTCCAACTTATGGATCTACAAAACAGGAAGAGCATCTCCATCAGTTTTCTCTGTGCCTGCTGGCTCACTGGCCAAAAGCATTTGGAAGAGACATTAAACTAACAACAATAAAAGGAGTTAAATATTAACTTGATCGATACTTAAGAGAGTACAATAGCAAAGTTCAGAAGGGCCATGGATCGAAGAGGTCAAACTTGATTCAATGGAAGACAAAACATCACATTCTTTACAATATTCTGGGAAAGGGTGTTGACGTGGAGACGTTTGATGCAAATGAGAAACAGTTTTTCTTTGATCAAATTGTACTCAACCGGAAGGTCTTAATTTACAACATGCATATCGATGAAGAACATGAATCAATGGTTGTTGAGACGGGGGAAATGGAGGAGCAAGAGATGGCTATTTCATTTACAGAGGAAGAAGAAAGGGTTACAATAATGAACAGTACTCTCGACGATAGTGATACTAACATCAATTTTGCTGTGCAGCGGTTAGGGAGGGTACGTACCACAGTCAGCTGTAATCAAGTTGGAGTTCAGACAGATATGACTTTCAATCTCCGTGAAGGAAGCAAAACATTTACTAACTCCATCAAGATTGCACTGACTGCTTCTTCATCAGCAGCAAAAATTTCTCCAGAAGCAGCACGGATGGTGTATAAGGTTGCGGCTGAGAAACATCTGGGGTTGAACTATGCTCTGAAAGCTGATGTTGAAAAAGATAAAGTTGAACCGCCGAAGAATAAACGACCTCACACTGAGGAAGAATATATACAATATAAGTATGTTCTCTCATCAGCAAAGACGATTCGGAAGATGAAGCACTTGATGGCAATCCAGGAAGAAAGGAATGCTGCCTTAGCACTTCTTGATAATACTCCATCTGATGTGGTAACCTTCCACTATGACACCACAACCCACAAAAGACTAAATGGGGAGTAGCCATCAATGGTGATTCCAGTGGGAAGAAATTTCGTCTGCGTTCACTAAACATGGCAGTTGAAGATCGAAGTAACATTGTAAATATTTTTTGGCATCACTTAATCGTTTGTCTCTGACAGTAGGGTGCAATAAAGCTTTGATTTGGGAAAAACTGACAGCTGTCATGACAGACTCCGTTCAGAAGAATCTCCAACTTGAACAGCTGATCGCTGCGTCTCTCTCTTCCAATCATGTACATCTACATCTCCTATGTGTGTCCCACACATGTGAAGCTTTTGATGTTGGAAATCTTTTGGTTTTGAAAGATATTGAAGAAAAGTCAGATCTGAAAGGAAAGCTGTGCAAACGTAAGCCAACCCTTCGTTCATTCTTGTCAAAAGGTGTCGTTGTAGCAGCAACCAATGCTCTGTGTAAAGTTTAACCATCTATATTTGAGGATGTTTTAGGACCTGCAATGTCGCATGAAACCACATTTTCACCGAAAAATGATGGGTTTTGTGTCCGTGGAGCCGTAACGGCTACTTTTGGCCTATATCTTCTGAATTTTGCAAAATTATCAAAATGTTTGATATGTTATGTATAAATGAACACAAAAAATACTACTCGCATGAATCTGAAATTTTCACCCATTACGTCCCACCCCTAATATAAGAAAGAATTTGACAGAACACTTAGTATGGTCATGAATGAATTATTTATTTACTTATTACAATTAGAAGAAAAAGATTTACTTATTAATTGACATTTATAGTGCGAGCTGAAATGATAAACTCTGACAAAATGTGTGTCTCTTGTTGGAAGCCAAAGGGACGTAATTTTCGCAATTTCGCAAGCAACTCTGAGAATTCATCTCCCTTTAATATGTCCATTCTGAATGTCTCATTATTTTCTTAGGTAAAAATGCTTTCTACATAACAATAGTAATGGAAAGATGTTTTCAAGACATCCTGATACAATGAAATCAAAATCTCTTAAAACGTTGAGAGGATATTGAAGGGATGCACATGACTAATTTTTAATAAAAAGCATAGGTTAGAATATCATGTTTTCTTTTTATGTGTAATTTTAGAATAATACAAAAAGTTTGTTTTAATATAAGTTATACTCCTAGATACATACATCTATTAATAATGGAAATTATGTACCTGTATGTCTGTGTGTCTGTATGTTTGAAGCCGAAACTATATTATTAGTTTTCATTGCTCTCTTTTTATATCTACTTATCAGCTCCTATATATAGCAATTCCAAAACTTACCCAAACATGATTCGTCTTTCAACTATACATAATTAATTTGTTCTAAAACTTGTAATAAATTAATATTCACAAATACACACTCATGATTGTTTTTAAAATCTCCAGATGTATGTAAAATATTTTCCTCAATAACAATTATCTTAATAAAATATTATGAATAGAATTAATTTAAGATATCGTTTTTTCAATCTATATAATTTAGTTAGGTAATGAAATTAGATTGTAATGGAATATAATGGAACAGCCAGTGTCTACTCCAACATTAGATTATCAGCCCTCTGATTATTAAGTATAACGTTCTATTTCGAACGCACAGAAAGTTCTATTTCAAGAAAGAGAGAGAAAATATATATATATATATATATATATATATATATATATATAGAGAGAGAGAGAGAGAGAGAGAGAGAGAGAGGAAAAGAAAGCAAGAGAGAAAGAGACGGGCACATTATTTGATTAATAACATGTCAAAAACGCATTCTCTTAGATGTAGGATTCGCTCAACATTATATATTTACTTTGATTTTTGGGTTTGTTTTTGTTTTAAATCTCATAGAAATCAGAGTCCACTTTTACCAGGTACCAAATGTTTTCTACACGAACAATTCCCTTTTTTAAGTGTTTAAGTTAAGAAAACTTTTATTTAATCAATTGCGGTAGCTTGCTCTTGTTTTGTAAGCCATTACCGGGTAGAAGTATTGCTCAGATGCAACCACAACAAAGCAAGAGGAGAAAAGGTGTGTAACCGTTTTTCTTTTAAATACTGAAAAAGAATATATCAGTTTTGTATGTGTGTCTTGTATGTTTTCTGACTCCTGATTCATCTGAACTAAGGATAAATGATTTGGGGTTTGCATATTTATTTTAAATGTTTTTCAGAAAATGATCAATAATTTTTTATGGGTTCCCTTGTGCTTACTAAACACCTTGTCAAATGATGTCTACAGTCACAGAAGCCACCTTGACCAGGTACCCGATGTTTTCTACACAGACAATTCTTCTTTTCCACTGTTTAATTTGAGAAACATTTATTTAATCCATGGCTGTGGCTAGCGCTTGTTCTGTCAGCGATTACCAAGCAGAAGTATTGCTCAGGCACAACACAAGAGTGAAAAAGTGTGTAACGTTTTTCTTTTAAATACTGAAAAAGAATATATCTGCTTTGTAGTTTTTCTTTTTTTTTTGTTAACATAGTTCACTCCAAACAAGGCAAGTTGCCACTGTAGACATGAGAGTGAAAGTTTATGGGGTTATTCTAAATTGAAAGCTGTGCTGCGAGATGCTTGTTCACACTATTTGTAAATTTCTGTATATCAGTACAGTAAGTAAAACAGAGACCAGGGAAAAAGTTTCAAAGGCCGGCAGCTTAAGGAAATTAGCTACTGGAGTAGAAGGATTTCCACCACATGAGGACCTCCACAGTGACTCCACAGTCACCGATTGCCTTGTTGGGCAAGTATTTATGTTGAAGGGGCACCAGAACAGCAAGTCTAGTGAAGTACATTCCATTTAAGTACTTGTAAAACAAGCATAAAGATGCATCATTAAGGCGATGGGGCATTGATAGTGGTGGATAGTGAGGGACCTATTAGATTAGAGACTATTTTTTTGACCTTGTTGATGGTGCACCATCACAGATGTGTGAAAAATACTCCATGTATAGGCAGATGGCGACTTTGAAAGAATATAGGATACTGTTAGGTGTGAGAAGTTTTCTAGATCGGTAAAGTGAGCCCACTTTCTTTACAACAGCCTTGGCAATAGCTTCTACGTTTTTGTTTCAATTCATGTTACCTGTGGATGTTAGGACGAGGTATTTGAACGTTGAACTCTCAGGTAGGGTGTTATTTGTTACACTAATCGGTGGTTGAAGAGGTTTCTTGTAGTTGTCGATGGAAATGAGCTTTGTCTTAGCAGAATTTAATGTTACCATCCATTTATTACCATATTTCACTACAGACTTGAGGTAACTTTCTAAGGATTCGGACATTGCCTCAGATATATGCACATCTATTTTGAACACATGAGGAGAGTAGAGCGTGGTGTCGTCAGAAAATATACACATCTCAGACACAATGCCATCAGAGAAGTTGTTTATGAAAATCAGAACTAATAAAGGTACAAGGATCGAATTCTGGGGTACACCTGCATTTATGTTATGTTTTTTAGATGAACAGTCATTGAGGACAATTTGGATCTAATTATATTAAATATTTGTCAAACACCTTTATGCCAGACCTTGTCAAAGGCTTTGGATATATTAAGCGCTACCACCCTAGCTTCATCTGCCTTGTCCAGTGTATTGTATTTGTTGAGAGATGATGTTAGGATGTCCGCAGTAGATCGTGCTTGTCTAAATCCATAGTGATGGTCAGTAATAAGTTTAGAATTAATGAGATGATGGTTTTCTGAGTTCAAAGTGGAGTTTAAGGTTAAATGCTGGGAAAGTAGTTCAGTTTTATCAGTTGTCGATCAAAGAACGTCATTGTTGTTGGATAGTGGGGGAATTGTTGATTGCTGATTGTTCACCACACTAAGATTTTCAATAAATAATGAGTACCTTACTTCTGCGACTAAATGCGTTTTCTGGTTATCAATGTCTACCTTCTCTTTTCTTCATCTATTTGAGTCTTACCATGATTTTTTCACAGTATTATTTTCTGTCTATTTGTAGTTGTCTTATGGCGGTTGAATAGTCGAGTTGCTTGTTGGGTTGCTGTACAATTTTCACATGGGGACATGTATTTCAATGCCTGCTTTGACTCATTTTGTGAACTCATTTGCATTGATAAGCAGGGAGAAAAAGTTTCACTCCTGGGAGCGTCTTTGATGTGATCTCTGATGGAATCCCAATCAGTTCCCTTGTAGTATCTCATTGTTTTGACCAACTGCTCATCCGCTTTAGGACGAGATTTTAGGATGATATCAATCATAAGCACAAGATGATCAGCATTCCCAAGCAGGCTATGGGCATTTATCAAATAATACTCGGGCACTGAAGTCAAGAACAGGTCCGGAAGTGAAGCTTGCTGGTGCACATGCTCAAAAAGGTGAGTCAGGAAAGTAACAGTCTGTAAGAGTGTGCTGTTTAGTTACCAGCTGCACCTATATAGCTGCAGAATTCAATCCAGTCACAGTTGGCTTCCTATATGGTACTAGTAAACTCCTCACGCCTGACATACATCATGCTGTATATCTACAAAGCCACCATCCACCCATGCAAGGAGTATTGTTGCCGCATCTGGGCTGGTGCATCATCTACTAATCTCTTTCTCCTTGACACGGTTCAACAAAGAGTCGCCAACCTAATAGGTCCCTCACTGTCAACCAAGCTCCTGTCCCTGTCCTTGTGCTTGGTTTACAAATACTTCAATCGATTATGCTCTGATGAATTAGCAACATTGGTCTCCCCTCGGCGTAAATTCACTAGCCTAACATGACAATCTACTAAATCCCATCCATTACCTGTGGCGGTCCCTAGATGCCGGACAGCTTTCTACTCAAATAGCTTCTTTCCTTGTGCTGCTGGCCTCTAGAACTCCCTCCCTGCCCCGTTTCCCCGACAGTACTTACATGCAGAAATTTAAAATTAATGTAAACAGACATCTCGCTGTGCAGAACAAAATTTAGATTGAAGCCCCCAACCTTCTCCCCTTTTCTCTCTTCTGAGTAGTCCTTACGTCTACAGTGGTGGCCTGCCTTGTTTGGGGTGAACAATGTTAAAAAAATATATACATTGAAATCCCTGAATAAATGTATTTTGGCACTCGAGTGAAGTGAGAGATTGTATATATGCTTTTAGAGACAAAGTTAAGCAGGATGCAATCCTGGGTTGAAGGAGAACGGTATAGGAAATATAACTAAGAGTGTGCTTTAAGGTTAATCTAAAGCACATGTAGGCTTGATAATCTAATGCTTGCCTATGTTTTCTAGTCAAGGTGATGGTGTTCTCAACATAACCTAGCCTGTGCATATGTTTGTCAGAGTCTTTACTGTAGAGTAGGAGGTATTCAGTCATGTTAAAATCGTGCAAGGAGGATTGTAGGTTTGTTTCACTTTGTGCTACGATCTCTGGGGAGTTTAGTGGGAGTAAGGTTTCTACAACATTGATGTTGGTTCTAAGCCTCTAGATATTTGTGAATACTAGCCTCAAGGGAGAAGGTGAAGAAGTTTTTTTGGTGGGTGTCTGGTTAAGATGTGTTACTTTTATATTGTATTGTTATTTTGGTTTCAGATAGAGTAGGGAGCGCAAAGTTGGTGCTCGTTTAATGCCAATAAGCTAACCATTAGTCAAGATTTGATCAATGGTAGTTGTGACCTCAGGAAAGCCCACCATGGATAACTACCCACGAAATTATACAACTTACTAAGAGTGGGGGCTCCTGCACTACCAGTCGTAAACAGCAGCCAAGCAAGTTGTCTAACCTGTACCCTCAACCTGTCAAAACAACAGCGACCGAGACTAGTCATGTGAGACTTAGTGAAAAAAACTTTCCTCAAGTTACCCAGGTAGAGAGAAAGAGAGATGGTGTTTATTGTCCCAGTTTCTATACTTTTATGAGGACACACACAACCCTATACACGTACATAATCGAAAGTAAAGAAACAGTTATTTCACCATTAAAAGAAATAAATTAAATTAAATATAAAATTTGGGGTTATCTCCCTTCTTTACTTATATATCATCCATGTTTCTTTTCTTTGTAAACTTGTTCTGTCAGTGTTTTGTGTGTATGATTAAACTTGCAATAACTTACCGTTTGTAAAGTTTATTTTGAATTTTTCATGAAAACATACTTATTTCCCTACAAAAAAATGCCTAAGAACAATGAGTCTGACCGAACTCATTTCACAGTAAATAATGAGCAAATTTTATTCGTCACAATGTAGGATCAAATAGATTATTTGAAAGAAAATGTTTTGTCCTAATGTTAAATTATAATTTATTTTTAACATATACAAATTTTAACTTTGATTCTGAACGTTTTACCCGTCATGGCCATATTCTTTCGGATGCTGTTTTGAAATTATCGACTAGTTATATTTGACCTCTTTATTTTTGCTTTTAATTTCATTAAATTCTGTTAAAACTTGTTCTCTTTGTGTAAAACGAATGTTCAAGTGATTTTTTTAAAATTTTAATATGTGCAAAATGTTTTTTTTTAAACATAAGTTTTTTGCGATCATTGGAGCCCTGCTAAAACCCAGGTAATAATAAACGACCGTACATTAAAAAATTACGACTGAACGCCCCTAAAATACAATTATTACAAGTGTGTAAATGAAAATTGATATCCATTATCCTAAATATCTACAGTATACCCTTTTCCAAAAATGTGAAAAAAGTTGTTTTAGAAGGCAGACCATTCCTTGAAGTTTGAAACCAAAATATAACAAAAACTGGGCGTTAAATATAGCAATTTACACAAAGAAATCTTTCGAAAAAATCGCGACAAGTTATTTTCCTTGACTTTGTCAGCAATACATAACATGAACTAAAAAAATACCAAAATAACAATAAAAGCAAACAATACATGAAGAACATAATTTACAAAAAGGCGTGAGTTAAAAAATAATGCTAGAAAACAATTACACAAACAAAACAAAAAATAACTGAAAATGCTACTGAAAATAAATCAGTAAGATTTTTTAAAAATATTTTTTGAGTCAATATAAATCTCGTTTATATAAATAACCTTTATATATCTATAATTTTTCTCAAAAAAAAAATGTTCCTACAAACTTTTAATCTGTTGTAAAATATTTATTAAATAAATTATTAAATATTTCACCGCCATTTTTTCAAAAAATTGTTTACGATGGGAACATCTGAGAATTTCATTGTTTCGATTAAATATCAGATTATCGAAAAAAGCGAAAACTTAATTTTATTCCTTTTTATTATAGAGATTGGAGGACGCACTTAGGTATTATTATTATTATTATTATTATTATTATTATTATTATTATTCAAACTTTTACTTTTTATGACGACTTATTAGAATTTCGTTGGTTTCTTAATTTTAATTAAGTGTCGTCATAAAAACTAATTTAATTAATTCAATTTGTAAAATAAAGTGTTAAATACTTACACGAAAATACAATGTTTAATCTTTTCTGATTTCCAGAGTTGAAAAAATATCAGATTAAAGAAGATAAATTGTGATAATCTCTTCGTTGTTTGAACCTTGTGAAAAGACGTCGATTAAAAAGAAAAGAAAAGAAAAGAAAAATGTCATCTTTCTATACTCACTTATTAAAGAGCGTCAATTTATTGTCGGTTTTCCGTCTGGTTTTCAGTCGTCTCTTTACTAATTCCTGTAATATTTAATATTATAACAAATAAGACTAGTTATTCGGTTATATTAAAGTGATAGAGTTTACGTAAAAATGGCACAGATAAAAATAGCACGGTAAAAATTTAAAAAAAAATGGATAAATAGAAAAAATAGCACGAGGGAAAGATATGGCTAAAAATCTCAAAATCTTCGATACAATACGTAAATCATAAATATTAAGAAGTTTGTCAAATTAAAAAGAAATTATATCTATATTTAAAAGTAGATGAGGACCCTCAGCACAAAAAAATGAGATTCTATTTTTTTAGGTGTTTACGTGTGAACACCTGGAAAAATAAAACAAAAGAACAATTATTTTAGAATTTAAAGTTGAGTGTTAGTTTCGCATACAAATTTAACGTAAAATGATCCCCCATTTCCAGGCTATTTTAACTTTTTAAGTCAGTTAACTATTTTTTTCTCATCTCAAACTGGTAAAAGTCGTAATTATGTTTATAAATGAAAACAAATAATTAGAATTAAATTGACGGTAAATAGTAATTTTTTTCCTTATTTTTGCAGTTCACTTTCACCGAAACAGTTATTAAAATAAATTGTTATGTTAAGAAGACAAATTATTATTCGCAGACTTTTCTTTTTATTTCGCCAAATATTTTTTTGGGGAGGGGGTCAGTAGAGGGCGTTAATCTACAAATTTACTCCTTCCCCACCATCTAAAAAATAACGTAAATAAATCAGTGTTGTTATTATTATATATTTTTTAGCTATGGGACATTTTTTTTAGATTGTCACAGCTCACAAAGTGCTGACGACACATTAATGTCACAATCGGCAGCCATCTTGAGTAAAAAAGTTCAATTTTACCACTTTATCTCGCTGTCCTCGGTCAGTGAAGAAGAAATCGTTCTAGACTGAGGCAATTTTTATTTGGTTCTAATCCAGAGTGTTCTTTTTCAGGGGGGGGGGGGGGGGGGCTCGATTCCCCTCCCCCCATTAAAACCTACCGTGCGTTTAATTCTACCCTCGTAAAGCGCCTGTAAATAGTGTTACGTAAACACGAGAGTTATCTCCCGTTGACTCCCACCGTCACTCTTGACGGCAACCTCCCACTACTTGTATTAGTAGTAAACGGCTATGTAATCAGTGTAAATAAATTCTTGTTGAGTTCGCACGTGTCTCGACTCTGTTAATGAATGCTTCTATAACAAGTTACTAATATGGCTTTATTTATTACTCACCTGTATCCACACATAATATAAAATGGTGTCAGAATAGAACATCGAACCGTCAACACTCACAGCCGTATATACATATTTTCAAAAAAAAAAAAAAAAAAAAAAAAAAAAATGGAATTTTTACCACATCCAAAAGAATTAAATTTCTCTTCGGATAATCTCGGACAGGAATGGGAAACTTGGAAAAACCAATTTCAATTGTTCCTGCAAGCTACAGAGTCGGACAAAAAACCGGAGAAGGTGAAAACTTCAATATTGCTGACCTGTATAGGAACCGAGGGAAGGAAAATATATTATACGTTTAACTTTGAAAATGACGAAGAGAAGCTAAACTTGAAAAAAGTTATAGAAAAATTTGATGCGCACTGCCAACCAAGAAAAAACCTGACGTTTCTCACATATCAATTTCTCACGTGCAAACAGAAAGAAACACAGAGATTTGATGAGTACGTCACAGAACTACGGCAAAAGGCAAACAAATGTGAATTCGGTGACCTCACTGAAAGACTAATAAAAGACATTCTAATTTGTGGCGTTAATGACAACATGTTGAGAGAAAGAATGCTCAGAGAACCTTCACTGGATTTACAAAAGGCGATACAAGCAGGCCTGAGTGCTGAAGAAACGAAGAGACACTCCAAGATAATGGCTGCATACGAAACAGAAAATATCGCAACAATTCGCAATCCAAAGAAAAACAGGCTGTCGTCCAAAGTCATGTTCAAACGTGAAGACAAAAAGCCCGCGAAAACACAACAATGGATTGAGACATGCACCTACTGCGCTGGGTCACATCAGAAAGGAAACTGTCCAGCATACAATAAAAACTGCACAAATTGCGGCAAAAAAGGACACTTCGCTCGAATATGTCGAACGAAAAAGAAGAAACTATATAATGTCGGACAATCACACAATTCAGACCACGTGGAGCAAAATCAGTTTAACATGGACGCCATATTGAAAAAAAATGTAGACGCACTACAAACTGACAAATGGAAAGTAAAGATTCGAGGCAACGAAACACTCATCAACTTCAAAATCGATACAGGTGCTGAAGTAAATGTATTACCAGCAAAAATATATAGAACTGTTGAACCAAAGCCAAAATTAAATAAAACGTCTATAAAATTAACCGCCTACAACTGTACGCAAATTCCCACGATAGGGAGCTGTGTTATACAATTACAAAATAAAAATATAAAAGTAAATTCGCATTTCATTGTGGCAAACACAAATGCAAACGCAGTAATCGGCGCAGAAACAGCGGAAGAATTAGGACTGATAAAAAGAACTTATGAAATAAACAAGACGGACATAGAAGCATTAAAAGAAAAATATAAAGATTGCTATGGTGACATCGGAAAATTACCAGTCACACATCATATAACAATAACTCCGGACATAAAACCCGTCATAAATCCTCCAAGGAACATACCGTTTGGGATGAAACCAAAATTAAAAAAGGAGTTAGAAAAAATGACAAAAATGGGAATAATAAAACCCGTTGAAGAACCGACAGATTGGGTAAATTCTCTGGTAATAGTGGAGAAACCGAACGGAAAATTAAGACTATGTTTGGACCCTAGAGATCTAAACAAGGCCATAAAAAGAGAACACTACAAATTACCCACCGCCGAAGAAATATTTGCAGAAATGGAAAATCCAAAATATTTCACGAAATTAGACGCTTCAAATGGATATTGGCAAATACCCGTTGATGAAGAAAGCTCTAAGCTATTAACATTTAATTCGCCATTTGATCGTTATTCGTTCACGCGCCTGCCATATGGAATACATAGTGCCTCTGAATTTTTTCAAGCACAAGTTGCAAAAATAATAGAGGCATACCTGGAACGAAGAACTCACAGGATGACATAATAATATGGTCAGAAACATTAGAGGACCATATAAAAACATTAGACAAAGTATTCAGTCAACTACGCAAAGCTGGATTAAAATTAAACAAAAATAAATGTGAATTTGCAACAAAGCAATTAACATATTTAGGTCATTTGATCACTGATGAAGGAATAAAACCAGACCCTTCTAAAATAAAGGCAATAACACACATGCCTCTACCCGAAAATAAAAAAGATATCCAAAGATTTTTGGGAATGACCAACTACCTGTGCAAGTTCATACCAGAGTACTCAGAGGTAACTACACCGTTGAGAGTACTGCTACACAACGATACGCTGTGGTCATTTGATAAACCTCAAATAGAGGCTATAGAAAAACTAAAACGGATAATAACTAGCCTACCAATTTTAAAATTTTATGATCCCAGCAAAGAAATTAAAATCACCACCGATGCCAGTAAACATGGATTGGGTGCAGTGTTACAACAGAAACATGATGAAAAATGGTTACCCGTGTCATACGCGTCACGATCGACAACCTCAGCAGAACAAAATTACTGCCCGATAGAATTGGAAACGCTCAGCATAGTGTTCGCCTGCAACAAATTCCACCAATATATCTATGGAAGAAAATTTCTCATAGAAAATGATCACAAACCATTAAGGCAAATTTTTAAAAAATCCATTACAAAAAGCCCTCCGAGAATACAAAGATTCATACTCGCGCTTCAGAAATACGAATTCGAAGTAATATACATTCCAGGGCGAGAATCCGTAATTGCTGATGCATTATCACGTGCATACATATCAGACAGCGAACAAGAAATATCGGATACAGAAATGGACAAATATATCCATACCATTATAAAACAATATCCAATGAGCGACCAAAAACTCAACATATACCGTGAGGAGACTGGGAAAGACCCAACACTAAAAATGCTCATGAAATATGCGACATCAACTTGGCCAGAAAAAATGGAAGTGCCACCCACAATAGCACCATATATGCCAGTCCGCGATGACATATCGGTTGTAAAAGGACTAGTGCTGAAAGGTACACGAATAGTAGTCCCAACCTCCATAAGGAAGGAAGCCCTACAAAAAATCCACACTGGACATTTGGGCATAGAAAAGTGCATTACAAGAGCAAAAGAGGTCGTATATTGGCCTAACATAAACAATCAAATAAAAGAAATGGTTAGCACATGCACACATTGTCTAGATCACAGAAACCGACAACCGTCAGAATCACTAATACACCATGAAATACCCGTAACACCATGGACCAAAGTTGCGACAGACGTATTTTACTTATATAGTAAAGCATATGTAGTGATAATAGACTACACGACTAGATATTTCGATATCCACAAACTTGATGACTGCAAATCAAGTACGGTGATCAATAAAATAAAAAACACCTTCGCAAAATTTGGCATTCCACAAATAGTGATTAGTGACAATGGACCCGAGTACCGATCATCAGAATTTAGACAATTTGCTAAAGATTGGGATTTCAGGCATATCACGACAAGTCCGAACTATCCACAGTCGAATGGCTTAGTAGAAAGAAACATTCAAACAATTAAAAGAACATTAAAGAAATCGTTTGAAAGTAGACAAGACCCATACCTAGCAATGTTAGCGTTACGGACTTCACCATTAAAAGATAAAACCCCGTCACCAGCCCAACAGTTGATGAAAAGAACGCTAAGGACAAATCTTCCAAATATCATGCATAACAAAACAATGAAAAAGCGTGAAATAAATAATAAGTCCAGAGAGCTACCAAAACTAAAGAAAGACGATACTGTCCGTATTCTTTCACAAGAAAAATGGAACCGAAAAGGTAAGGTTGTGAAAAAATTAAAAGAGCCTCGTTCATATCTAATAAAAACAGAACAAGGAAATTATGTACGGCGCAACAGACGTCATATTTTAAAAACAAAAGAAAATCAAAAGTACAAAATCAAACACGACTATGAAAACATAATAAACCAAGAAAATAGTCGAAAACAAGTCGTATCAAAAACGGGCTCGGAAAACAAAATAATACCAAACTCCACAAAGAAAGGGAGACCAATTAAGTGTCCAGCCCGATACAGAGACTAAATGAGAAAACTCTAAAAAAAATAAAAATACTTTTGTTTTTCAGTTAAAACAAAGAAATAAAAAACGGAGATGTTACGTAAACACGAGAGTTATCTCCCGTTGACTCCCACCGTCACTCTTGACGGCAACCTCCCACTACTTGTATTAGTAGTAAACGGCTATGTAATCAGTGTAAATAAATTCTTGTTATGTTCGCACGTGTCTCGACTCTGTTAATGAATGCTTCAATAACAAGTTACTAATATGGCTTTATTTATTACTCACCTGTATCAACGCATAATATAAAAAATAGAGACAACAGATTAAATGGTCAAAATGCTGACAATTAACAGTCGAGAAATCGTAAACAAAAAAAAATACAAAAAATCCGTATACCAAACGAAAATATAATATTTTTATCTACCGACCCGTATACTTTTAACGTGCAGAAACTGTTTTTGAATGTTTTCATTTCATTCTATTTTAAGTTCTCAGGAAATAAATGGTCGCTTGTCGCTTAACTGTGAATAGCTTTGTTCCTGAAAATTTTTATAAAAACTATGACTACCCTTAATTTTAATTTCGAGTGGGAGAAGTTTGCAACTGGGGCTTAGGGGTAGTAGTAGTAGTAGTAGTAACATGTTATTATTTTACAACTTTCATGAATGTAGCTTCTCCTCTCCAACAAGCAGACATTTGTTCTGTGAGTAAAGATCGCTCTAAACGGAATGATATTTTGAAAAATTAAAATTGAAAACAGTTTCAGCACGTTAAATGTATACAAGTCGGTAGATAATTAAATTATTCTGCCTTTGATATAAGTCATTTGTTTTTATAGTTGTTTCGTTTTTTCTTTTTCAATTTCTCGACCGTTAACCATTCTTCATTTTTACCACGGGAGTAAATAATAATTTTAAAATATTAAGGGGATGCTTAGCCAGTATTTAAATTATATAGGCAAGCCCTTCCCCACCGATCCTTTGAAAAAAATCAATTGTATTTCCTTCAAAACATATGAATACAAAAAAAATCTAATATGGGGGCGGGCTTAGCCCTATTTAAAACTAGAGCTGAGATAACCTACCCCCTCCCAAATGAATTAGAAAAGTAGATTTTATTTGCTTCAAAACCGAGTAAATACTTCTTTTTAATATATGGGGAAGGGGGCTTCGCCGTATTTGAAACTAAAGGGGAAGGAGCCTAGCCCGCCCTCCTAACACGATCCTAGTTTCCCGTTACCGAATTGATCTTACTTTGTGCCATTTTTTCCTATTCATTCACTTGTGCCATTTTTACTGAACAACGAAACGTTTATTTCACATATTTTATTGACTTTTTTTTTATTTGCAAACTGTGACAAAAATGAAAGAAATCCGACAAAAAGCAGACAGATTAAGACGGTGAATGAATTTACCCTGCGACAACTTAGCAAATCAGACAAAACTATTCGATAAAATTTGGAAGTCATTTTGAGAGTTAACCGCTTCAATATAACAAGCAATTCTAAAGCAGTGCAAAGTTAGACACAATATCAGTCTTCAATGTTGATAAATTCAACTCCCCAAAAAGGATCACATTGGATTAGGAGAAAAATAAAACATATACTCAATAATCTAGACTGAAGCATTGTTTTACACCTAACGCAAAAACGAATATAACAATATTTTCGAATATTTCCTGACAGTAAATTATTTTCTCTTGTCATGCGAGATAGAAAATTAGTCAATGGCGGACAAGAATTTGATGATTTTAGGAGACACCATTTAATAAAAGGAAAAATAAAATTACTTTCCATGTGTACCACGGATGTGTGAATATCATCCTCCAAAGCTATTGAACCGTTTTTTACTTTAGGGTGGCTGCAATCAACGTGATGGTGTAAGGCAGCACCACAGGAAACCAAGGAGATTACACACACATGGCGCTTTTTTTTAAAACGACGCCTCAGTTCAATTTTCTTGACATACGCTGCTACTTCATGTTCGGTTGCAACAAACCTTAGATGAGTGCGACCTACATCTCTGCACACGACAATAACATTTAGCATGTAGCAGATCAGATGATAACAACGACGATTACCTTTGCACAATTGCACGAGTTTATGCAAACGAGTCTTATTTGAGCAGTGCAGCTGCAACTGCGTAAAACATAAACAGAGGTCCCCTTGAAAAATCTCGGACAGATGTAATATATTTTCCTTCCCTCGGTTCCTATACAGGTCAGTAATATTGAAGTTTTCACCTTCTCCGGTTTTTTGTCCGACTCTGTAGCTTGCAGGAACAATTGAAATTGGTTTTTCCAAGTTTCCCATTCCTGTCCGAGATTATCCGAAGAGAAATTTAATTCTTTTGGATGTGGTAAAAATTCCATTTTTTTTTTTTTTTTTTTTTGAAAATATGTATATACGGCTGTGAGTGTTGACGGTTCGATGTTCTATTCTGACACCATTTTATATTATGCGTTGATACAGGTGAGTAATAAATAAAGCCATATTAGTAACTTATTATTGAAGCATTCATTAACAGAGTCGAGACACGTGCGAACTTAACAAGAATTTATTTACACTGATTACATAGCCGTTTACTACTAATACAAGTAGTGGGAGGTTGCCGTCAAGAGTGACGGTGGGAGTCAACGGGAGATAACTCTCGTCTTTACGTAACAAGATGGAATTCACTGTATCTTTATCAGCCATGACGAGATAAAGAAAAACACTTTTTACCGGATAGGAAAATGTTCTTTCATGTCACTGAGACACGAGATAAACCTAATAGATTCGACCAGAGAATTATATACATGTATATGTATAAAAGGGAGAGAGAGAGGGAATATGTATATTGTACTCATAAAAAGGTTACGTTTTTTAAAATGTATTTATTATATTTCCGACGAAGCAATTAACAATTGTTAAGGCTCTTCTTTTCTTCTCTGTTGTACTTTAAAAAGTCAGAATAGATCTACGCTAACTTTTTTAAAGAAAGCACCACAACTCAAAACACAAAAAAAATATATAATAGCAATTGTTTGCGAGTCAGTGAAATTGAGACTAGTTTATGTTCACATTCTAGCAAATATAGGTAAAGTGTTACTAGAAAATTAAAGGGAATCTCATCGGCTGTTTTGTTCTAGAAGGCATAAAAAGACAACACAAAATGTGGGTTAAATGCACGTGCGTTTATTTATAGTTTGCTTGAAGAAACGACAGAACGATATAAAATAAATAAAGAAAATAAAACATGTTGACATCTCCAAAGCTTGCAGGCCTGATCTTATATTGAAATAAAGAAATGAACTCGCCGTGATAGCTGGAAAATTGCCTCTTTAGCACCAGTCTTCATGAATTCTGGACCTAGAACAGATCTTCAAAACTACCGCCCAATCAGTCTACTCCCGATCTTTGCTAAACTCTTTGAATCCTTAATCAATCTAGCGATACGGACGGTACCTAGTTAATGCTAAACATCTTTCTGACCGTCAGTATAGATTTCGACAGGCACGATCTATGAAGATATCCTAACGGTCATCTCTTAACGCATATATCATAAACTGGACAAGACAGGTGCAGCTAGGGTGGTTGCGCTTGATATATTTAAAGCCATTGACAAGGTCTTGCATAAAAGGCTTCTCCTAAAAAATCACTCATATTGTATTACTGGACATATTTTTAATATAAGATCCTTCCTAACAAAAAGAAAGATCCAGATTCTCCTCAATGACCGTTGATCTAAGTAACATGACATAAATGCTGGTGTATCTCAGGGATCCATCATTTGACCTTTACTGTTCCTGATTTTAATAAACGTTCTCTCTGATGTCATGGAATCTGAGATAGGCAAATTTGTTGACGACACCACGTTTTACTCTCGTCATGTAGGCAAAACGGATGTACACATATCCGAGGCAATGGCTGAATCCTTAGAAAATGATTTCCAGCCTGTAGTTGATTGGGGTCATAAATGGATGCTAACTGTAATTGCCGCAAAGACTAAGCACTTTTCCTTTAATAACTACAAGAAATCTCTTCAACCACCGATTGCAATGGCAAATCACACCCCACCAGAGAGTTCAACATTCAAACACCTCGGCTTAACATTCACAGGTAATACAATCTCAGGTCGCCTTTACCAAGCCCTAGAGAAAAAATATAATTACTTCTCACGTGTGGGGTTATTGAGCTATATTTTTTTTATTGACACTTCTCAATGTAGATAAAGCCTTATAGCTGCCGAATTTGTTTTTCAGAGACAAAGGAGGAATTGGTCAGCTGGTGGGATGGGATGCTTTTATGAACTCCCATAGGGAGAAATAAATTACTCTCTGAGTAGCTACGGCTGGTGTCGGGCCGTAATTATTTTTCAGAGGCAAAGGAAAATTGAACCAGCTGTTAGATATGGTTGATTTTATAGACCCCCATGGAGGTAAATAAGTTACTTCTTTGTGTAAGATAAGGTCGTAATAGGTTTTCATAGACAAAGGAAAATTCGGTTAGCGGGTCCCAATAAAAAGAGAAGAAAGAACAGCTTTAGTCAGTCAGTAAGTGAGTCAGTGAGCGTGAGAACCGGATGAAAGGTTTCACTTCTGCGCCGTCCCCACCGATAACATCACATCAGTCGATTTGTATTATTTTCCCGCCCAGAACTTAGAACAGATTTCGCTGACCAACAATCAAGTCGCCCAGAATTACAGATTTAAACAAACACAACGTGGGAGTGAGTGATCGCTGGACTAGGCGTTTCGACATCTGCTACCTTCATCAGGGCGGCGACGTTTCCTGAGCAGTATCGGGCGACCCACCGAACCCAGGAACGGCTGAATTGGTGACGTCACGAAAGCTGAAGGAGTGGGGTACAGTAACATCAATTGGAATATATACATTGAAGACATTGCCAAGGCTACTTCAAAGAAGATGGGCTCGCTCTACCGTGCTAGTAAACTTCTCACACCTGACATTATCCTATATCTCTACAAAGTCATCATCCGCTAATGCGTGGAGTATTGTCGCCACATTTGGGTTGGTTCATCATCCACTAGTCTCTCCCTCTCCGAAAAAAGTCTAAATAACAGTCGCCAACTTAATAAGTCCCTCACTATACACCAAGCTACAGCAAACTAACCATAGCTGCAATGTTGCATCTTTGTTCCTGTTTTACAAGTACTTCAATGGATTGTGCCTCGATGAACTTGCTGCACTAGTGACCTCTCAACGTAAATGCACTCGACTAACCCGACAATTAGCTTAATGCATCCATTCACTGGCGAGGGCACCAGATGGTGGAGAGCCTTCTACTACAATAGCTTCTGTAATCGTGCTGTTGGTCTTTGGAACACCATCCCTGCTCCCTGTTCCCCGATTGTACCGACATGCAGAAATTGAAAACTAATGTAAACAGACATCTCGCTGCACAGCTCCCTACTTAGGATGACACTCAAAACTTACACCCTAATTCTCAGAAGCCCCTTACGTCTACAGTGGCGGCCTGCCTGCTTGGGTGAACTATGTTAAAAAAAAAAGAAAACGAACAATGAATTCATAATTAAACAAAATATTTGTTTTTCAGTGGGTTTTTAATACATGTCTCAAAACAATTGAATTTACATAACTGTGACACGGCCAAGTACGTCATGCAGAACTGTAGCAGTCATAAAGTAGATTTACTTTGTATTGCGTATCAGTGTCCCTGTGCGCTAGTTTGGCCAATCAGCTCACAGGGCGCGTTGATATCATCAGTTCCTTAAGGGACTACTTGAGCTCCCTTAGGATATGGCATACGGTACACTGGCACCAGCCAGTAAGGATCGCCCAAGCCTCTCTCCTGTTTCTTCGTCCACTGGACGCTCGCGGTGCCTGCTATCTTCGGTTAAATATATTTGAACTTCTTCTTTCGGACACTGTCCTAAGTTTATTCCACCTATACCCAAAAGATATAGGTAATCCTAATATACGAATTAACCCCTTTCGTTTGTTTCGTTAATCCATTTCGCGTGTTAAATTACTATAGGGGATAATCAATCCTCTATTCTTATAGAACTTACGAAGTGTTGACTTACGATCGGCCTTTTTTGTTAGACACTGGTTCAAGAAACAAAGAAAAGTCGACTTCACCCTAAGAAATGACAGCAAAAAGAGAGAGAAAGATCAGTGAGATTTCCTGGACCTCACGAGAACTAAGACAAGGTAATGCATCTACGTGAAGTCTCGAGACATTTTTCTAAGTATGGAACATCTTTGAATCTTAAAAGGAAATATTTTCGAAGAGAGATAAACAATAAAGACCATGCCTTTATAATAAGATGTGTATCACCTATCAACAGTAATGGATGATATACGCTGTATCTCTACAATGCCTTTATTAATATTGGCTGAGTTATGATTTACTATTAAGAGCTCTTCGTTTGGTTAGATCGAAAAATCTGCTTAGGATTGTCGTCCATTTTTTCATTGAGTTATTCTATTTAGAAGGTTAAAACTTGTTATTTTTGTTAAAACTTAGTAAATCCCAAACAATGCAAGTTGTCACTGTAGATGTAAAAGACTACTGATAACTAGAGTGAATGTTTTAGGGGTCATCCTAAATTGGGAGCTTTGTAGCGAGATGCTTGTTGACATTAGTTTTACATTTCTGCATGTCGGTAAGTCGGGGTAACATGGAGCAGAGAAGAAGTTTCAAACACCGGCAGACTGAGGAAAGAATCATTTTTATTACTAGTCTTTGATTTTATTGCCTTCTATCTCAATCCCATCTTTTATATATTTAGAAATGTTGTTTCACAATTAGACATGGAAAATCAAATTCAAAGAAGAACTGACGCCAAGTGTGTTCTCGCACAAAGTCGTAAAAATCTTTGAATTCATTTATACCTAATACAACTTTAGACTTAGCCTTTAAAAATATCTGAAGTTTTTTCACTCTTTTTGGTCACCCTTTGTAAGATTTGCTAATGCTGGCTGGGGGACCGGATAAAAGTCCACCGGACAAAATCCCACCATATCATAAAAAGAAAAGAGACAAAAGCATAAAATAAATGAATTAAAAAATTAAACAACACTTTTGATATTTTTCTATTAATTTAATTATGAATGATGTTTGATTATTTTTGTTGATAAAAATGTTTTATTTAATTTAAAACCATTTTTCGGAAACTTGTAAACCAACTGCATTCATTTAAAGGTTACTAAGCGAATTGATGCAAAGTTACATTCTTTTTTCTTTTTCTAAATAAAAGGTTTAAATAAATTTACATCGTATTTTGATGTAATTATGATCAATATATTTTAGTTTTACTGATAGTTAAAAACAATAAATAGTTATCATTAGTACCAACAATGGAAACTTAAGTTTAAATTATTAAAATAATCGTTGTGGAATCGGAAATAAGGCTCAAATTTATCACTTGACGTCATGGTCGGCTTTCTCAGGGCAGAGTTACTGTTATTGTTGTTTTGGTTTTTTTAGCTTGCCTCTCGATTGAAATATGGTGAACGAGCAGGCCCTTATCGTTTTCGAGGGACTCGAAGGTGGGCCGAAGTCAGTCCTCATAACCGTTGGAGGATAATTGACAAATCTGATAGGTAAGCAGGCCTTTACAATCGCATCTGGTAATGTCTCCGTTTGCGTATTTGGTGTAAGGACTGCGATATTGTATGACCTGACATACTCCCGAAGGACAAAAGTCAGTTGACGGTTCCTTTTGATAAATTGGAGACATGCGGATACAATCTCAGTCACGGTGTCAGTCAAGTCCAAGGCATAGAGGTATCGGCACACTAGTTTAAAAAAATGCTTTTCTGAGCTAGGCCATGTTCTCTCGAAACTGTACAACAAATGTCATGCCGAATCTGTTTACCATAATAGCTGGAAGATTGCCTCTACGGTGCTATGTTCAAGAATTCCGGTGAAAAAAACTAACCCATCAATTATCACCTCACCAACCTCCTCCCTCAATTCCCTGAAATCTTTGAGACGATAACAATCAAATGTTAGTCTACCATGTCGTAAATGCTAAACTTCTTTAGACGTCCTGAAACGAAACTGCCTGCGATGGTTCGGGCACGTGTGCAGACGTCCTGACACAACTATGCTCAGGAATGCTTTCAATCCCCAACACCTTCAGCATTGGCGCCGCCACTATGGTTGGTAGCTGAAGACTTGGTGAGACACAGTCAAGGCTGATCTCACTTCCATCGTTGGCCTTTAACTCTACAGTGTACGTCGATGGAGGAACGAGTCTGAAACGTGACGCTCAACAGGACGCAATGGAGAGGATTCATCCGTGATGGTGCAGATTAAAACCTTAGACATGCAAGCCGAAACAAGTAAAAGTAAGGTGGTTCTACTGCAGATATCCTAACGATCACTTCTGAACACATATATCATGCACTAAACAAGGCGGAATCTAGGGCGGTGTATCTGAAGCCTTTGACAAGGTCTATCATGAATGTCTTAGGAAAATTAAATCGTACAGTATTACTGGACGAATAATTAATATAATCACATCCTTTCAAGATAAGAGAAAACTTGTCCTCGATAACAGTACATCCAACCGACATAATATTAATGTGGCTGTGTTTCAGGGGGCGATCCTTTCACCTTTATTATTCCTGATATTCGTAAACGACCTCTGATGAAATTATGTCCGATATTGGTATATTTTCTGACGACACCATGTTCTATTCAAGACATGTGGGAAAAACGAGTGCACACAAACCCAATGTCTGAAACCTTAGAAACTGACATTAAGTCTGTGGTAAATGGGGGACATGAATGCATGGTAACATTTAATGCTACTACTACAAAGCGTATTTACTTCAATAACATTTTTAACCATCGATTGTCATGGCGAAAAGCACTCTAGCTAAGAGTTTATCATTCAATCTCCTCGGCCTAACATTCACAGGAAAAATAACGTGGAACAATTACATAGAAGACATTGCCGACGCTGCAAAAAAGGTGAGGACCCGATACGGTGCTAAAAATAATATCACCTGTCAGTATCCTATACCTCTACAAAGCCACCATTCACTAATGCAGGGGTTTTGCTACCATATATATGCTGGTGCATTAGCCACTAGTTTCTCTCAATTAGACAGAGTCCAACAAACAGTCTCCAAAAGATTGTTTTCTTTCTTAGGAGTTAATAGGTGATACATATCTTATAGTAGAAATACAGCGTACATCATCCATTACTGTTGATAGGTGATACACATCTTATGGTAGAGATACAGCGTATATCATCCATTACTGTTCATAGGTGATACACATCTTATATTAGACACACAGCGTATATTATCCATTACTGTTGATAGGTGATACACATCTGATGGTAGAGACACAGCGTATATTATCCATTACTGTTGATAGGTGATACATATCTTATGGTAGAGATACAGCGTACATCATCCATTACTGTTGATAGTTGATACACATCTGATGGTAAAGATACAGCGTATATTATCCATTACTGTTGATAGGTGATACACATCTTATGGTAGAGATACAGCGTATATCATCCATTACTGTTGATAGGTGATACACATCTTATGGTAGACACACAGCGTATATCATCCATTACTGTTGATAGGTGACACACATCTGATGGTAGACGCACAGCGTATATTATCCATTACTGTTGATAGGTGATACACATCTTATGGAAGCGATACAGCGTACATCATCTATTACTGTTGATAAGTGATACATATCTTATGGTAGACACACAGCGTATATCATCCATTACCGTTGATAGGTGATTCACATCTGATGGTGGAGATACAGAGTATATCATCGATTACTGTCAGATGGTTTTCTTTTGTTGATATTTTGAGGAGATTAAAAGTCCCTAATAATGCAATTACAACAGCCACTTGCCTACTTCGCTTTTATATGTCGTACAAGTTGTGTGGTCGAGTGGAGATTCGGGAAGATATAATCGGATGGACAGAGATAACATTAGAACGAACTGTTTTCTTAAATCGTAAATGTCAAAAGATGGGTTAGATCGAAAAACTAAGTGGAATTTGAGAGAAAATAGTTGGGCCAAAGAAAATTAGGGGCTTCTACCCAAAGTGGGGGTTGTAGAGGATTGTGAGACAGATGCCTATCCTGGAAGGAAAGCATTGGACCTTCAACATGGGTTGATATAGATTGGTCTGCTGGACCTGTAAATATGATGAGCATCGGCCGGAAGAGTGTTCCAGAAATTATGAGGGCCACCCCGCTCGTGTCGACCGAACTTTACTAAATGTAGCAAGTTCAGATGAGAGTCAGTAGTATTGGGCAGCAGGTGATCGGAGGGTGGGGATACGGACAACGAACATTTTTGTACCACCCATGACTAGTAGAAAGAGATCGGAAACGTCAACGGGCGGCCACCCCACCAAAAATAAAACAGTCAGGATGCCCTGATAGTGACAAAATCGATCACATGCTGGACATGTGGAGAAAGATGTCATTTCTCCATTAACTGCGGGAAACATAATTCTGGCAGTTTGGAAACACCGCCACATAAGAAGGAACTGTCCCCATAGGTTACAACACAGTTCTGAGGTAAGGGACCCTCCGAGGAGAAAGTGTTTGTGTCAAACCCCAACCTCAAAGTGGTGTTGAAAGACTGGCCACATGAGAAGGAACTGTCCTCATACGGGGCCACACATCTGAGGTAAGTGAGCGCCCAAGAAGAGTGAGTCCAGGTCGGAAGCCAACCTCGAGATATGGAAACGTCAGGATAACCGACAGTTATGAGGGAGGTTTATTCTTACAAGTTCCCATGTCTATGTTGGCAGGATGGTGGACGAACTCCAAGACAAGAGAGTAGAAGAGCCCAGGTGTTCTCTCTGCTTACGGAGGAGAGACAAATTACCTGTGATGCATTAGTCGGAACCACAGCGGTGAAGGATATGATCGATACTGGGGTGTCGATCTCCTTGATAGACGCGAAGGTTTATCAGGGGTAAGCAATGAAGAAAATGTTGTGTCCACCAGATATAATAGTAAACAAGGCTGATTGTAAGGAAATGCAAATGGCCGGAATGGCATGGTTTCCCTTGAAGGTAGCAAATACAAAAAAGAACTTCCCGTTTTATGTGGCCTACAATCTATGTAATGATATGATCCTGTGAGAGAACTGATGTATATCGTGTTGACATTGGCCGATGTATTGGCTAGGTAAACCGAAGGTGATAGAGAAAATTGGGATCTCTATCTGATCCAGACATTAGCGACTGTGAGGTTCACAATGATTGAAACCTCGAAATTTGTCTCTTGTTACCTGTTGTTTGGTAGAGATGTGGTCCTACTGAAAGCCAACATGCATACACCACATCGGAAATACATGGGGAGGACCACCATAGAATAATCCTAAAAAGACAGCATAAAACTTTAACAGTTAAAAAGGCGGGTTAAGAGAGCACAGAAGAAAAGTAACGAGCGAATTAACAGAAATAGGAGAGGTTAGCTAGCAGATAGAAGGGCCAGTATATTACAATCTGCTTATAAGATAAACCGGACCAGAAATGGATTCCTTTCGACCAGATTGTGAAGCAAACGGGTCGCATGTCCTTTGTGATCTGGCACCAAATAGCAGCGAAAGTAAAGAAAGTGCATGCTAATAATTTGAAGTTAGGCGAGATAGAATGTTAGGAAGAACCGAAACTGACAGCCAACAATTGAAGGGTAAGGAAGACGACCCTTGTACAACCCACAGAAATGGAAACAGGCAGTTAATCCGAGGGAAAAGAAAAGGGGATTAAATTTAACCCTCAAGTCCTAAGTAAGCCGAGGAAGGTAACAACCCCCTCCGTGGAAAGAGAATCTGAGGAGGGGAGAACATATATAAGGTCTGGCTCCCTAATCTATGAGAAGCATGGGGAAAACACATCCCCCCGTAGAAAAAGAGAACGAATTAAGCGTCTTTGCAAAGTCTGCTGTGGATTCGAGTGAGTGGGAAGAAGAGGATACAATAGAAAGCTAAGGGAAGAAAAAGAATACGCCAGACAGGACAGTTGTTGATGACGTTATTAAAACATGTAAGTGTGCAGTTAGATATGTTGTCGCTTGGATATGTCCCCGAGTACAGTAACAACGGGAAAATTGTGATGAAAATTCTGTTGCTAACACAGACCGAATTGCACCATCATTTGAGATTACTAGTTGACCCCACTTAACGTTCATAGAAGTATTATAAGGATGTGGTACGTTATTGGAAGGTAAGAAGCTATTAGTGTTGGTATCCATCCCAGTCTTGTATAGAGATCGTACTTTTAAGATATACTGGGTAGTTAACCTACCCATATCATACCCCAGAGCTGACAAAAAATCACAGTGCAGTAGCAAGATATAAGGCAAGAACAGTAAAGAAATGAAGATTTGATTCCAAGAAGAGAATGGTGTAGTAACTGTACAGGGCATTGAGAGCCTTCATTTATTAGTAGACTGAAAAACAACAACTTTTCATTGCATGCATTGATTTTATTGCAATTCTCTTCCAACACAAGAACTATAAGACTGCATATATACATATCCGCAATCTGAAGAACCAGAATATCATACAATTAATTAAGGAACTTTTTGTTTTCTTTCATTTTTTATTATTATATTATTCTTTTTCTGTTTTTGTGCACGGCGAGGTTGGAAGAGTGTACATTACGAGTAAATGACAAAAATGATAGGGGTGTACGTGTTGATATTGTCGATCAGTGGTCGGTGTAATTCAAACTACATAACATTGTTTTTACTTTTGGAGAATTCCAAATTATTTTTTATTAACTAGAGTAAAAACTGATCTCCGATAAGAGAGAAAATAATAATTTTCTTTCTCGGGAGTTGGTAAGTGAGAAATAACTTATGGTAGAGATACAGAGGATATAATCCATCACTGTCAGATGGGTTTTCTCTTGTTAATATTTTGAGGCGATTAAAAGTACCTAATAATACAATGACAACACCCATTTGTCTACCTGGACTGCTTATATCGCACAATTTGTGTGGTCGAGTTGCGAATTGGGAAGATATAATCCCACCATTGCTGGGGTAACGGTGGGAGTGGACAATGTGTTTTTCTATGAATGAGTTTCGAAAAAAGGGAAATCTCCTCCCGCTCACTGAGGTAACAGTGAGAGATGTTAACAGATGAATAAAACGGGGTGCGGATTAAACATACACTTGACCATTCTTCTATTTTAAGAGTGAATTGAAAATTTCCAATATGGAAAGTAATAATAATGAGAATATATTAGACGTTAAAAGTTAGAAGCTTTTGAGCAAACATAGTCTTGTATCTTTTACCATAATAACTATTATTGATATAAAAACACACAACCGAATGTGTCCATCATTATTTTTGCTTGAAATTGCCTTCACCCCTCAGAGGTACATACTTTGTAAGACCAGCGCCGGACGATTACTCTCGTGATCTTATCACAACTTGAGGAGAGTGGTAATTGAAGGACCTTTTAACATCGATGGTCTGAATCAGTACAGCAACCTTTATGCCAACAGGTACTGAGTGATCAACCATAAACCAGGAACGACAAACTTCGGGGACGTTACGAGAGGGGGGCAGGGTTTTTGATCTTAATGTGTAATGCCATTAGTAAAGCATGAAGAGTGTGTTGTGGGGGCGACCATTGTATCTTGTAGTGCGAGAAAGAAGATCATTCTGTCAAACAACTACAAGGTCCTCCTGATCTAATGCAATTGGCTTACGATATCTCTTCACATGCCGGATGTTGTTAAGTCACTTCCAGGGGCCAATACTCTATATACAGTGCCAGTGTTCTTCTGAAGTATGGGCATTCATTTTGGATATCTTTCCATGCAGAACAGCTGGTATAAGCGAGTTTTGAGGATTGCCCCATGATATCTGCAAGCAAAGTCCTAAATATGATGGCTTACATATTAAGGAGCAAACTTGGCATACCAAGTGACTGCATTCAGAAGCATTACAGCTGGCAAAATCAGCAGGCATTTTCGCTCTGTTGATGAGATGTTTGACGGATGCCTGGAGTGCATACAACGTGAGCATTAAACACCTGTTTCACATTTAATTCTGATGCAATTGACATATACAGGGTGTCGCCAATCAATATTTTGGACTTAACGCATCTGATTAAGAGGTCATTCCTGAACATGAATGGAAATCACCAAGTATCTCGGTATTAAGATCTTCAATCACTAAGCACTCAAAATGGCATGTCGTCTTCTGCTTCTCCAGAGTGACCTGTTGAAATCAAATACCTTCATACTATCATTTGGTGTGTGCGTGAATTATTGTGGTTAACCTCGGAGAATGGGGCTTAGTTTTAGTCGAGACAAGCAATATGTAAGATTATTTCTACACACTTCAAAGGAAGCGTCTTGTTCTTTCCTCAACATCACTGCTACGATGCTCATGCATACATAGTGAAATATATTTGAGAACGTTAAATGTATTACGTTTAATATGTTGTTAGTTTATGTACTATCTAACGACTTGAATGAAGTTCTACCAGTAATCACAAGTTTGACTGGGTGTAAAGTTAAGAGATGTGTCGGTAGCCTAATCTCTTCACGATAATACCTTCCGTCAATCACCCAATTATTTGGTTGGTAATATTCTCCTTGTTTAATTTTTTTAATTAATTTACAGATATGTTCAAAATTTTGTACTTATACAAGTGAATTCTTAATTTTGTGAATAAAGTGTTCATTATACACATTAAATTTTTAGACACGTACATAATTTGTAGAGAATTCCGAGTCAATTTTCGGATATCTTTGGATTGTTATTATTTTTATTGATGAATTGTTAGTTATGTCAATTCAATGATTCACATTGAATTTTTAGCCATATTAAAATCAACAGTAAGCAAAATGAATCGTGTTGTTACCCTGTGGGGGGGAATCAACTGAAACATCCTCCTCGATGGAAGACTAGGTGGTTGGTTGCTAGCTTAGGGGTAATCTATTGTCGTTGTCTACACTACTAATGATTTCTGGGATGACAGGCTTAGCACAGTCGCTATTGCCCTCGTTGCTGTTGTCGCCATGCTGGGGATTAATTCCTTGGCTGTGACTTTGGTGATTCGAGATCCTAAAGTAATCTTCCTTGTAGAGTTTATAGATGTTAGCTGTTAACTGAAAACTTCTGAATGTGGATCCAACCGTTCTGCTTGCATAAGACTAAGTACTATTCAAGGCCATTATTTTTTGTGAGGTTTCCGTGAAAGTACACAATGTCCCCAACAGTCACTTGTGTACCTTGCCTATGTTATTTTGAATATTTTGTTGAGGGTAACTTGCCGTGTAAGTTATCCTTATTCGAGGTTAACCTATCGAACCCATATACAGAGAGACCGTCGAAATTCGACGATACTGTCTAGTAAACATTCCAATTTTCTGTAGTATGTTTTTGCATGTGAAGTTTCACATTTTCCTTTCGTGAAAATGATGATCCACAGACTTCACAAGTATAAGGTTTCTCCCCAGTGTGTGTTCGCATGTGGAGTTTCAGTTTTTCCTTTCGTGAAAATGATGATCCACACACTTCACAAGGATAAGGTTTCTCTCCAGTGTGTGTTCGCATGTGTAGTTTCAATTTTTCTTTTCGTGAAAATGATGATCCGCACACTTCACATGAATATGGTTTCTCCCCAGTGTGTGTTCGCATGTGCAGTTTCAATTTTCCGTTTTCTGAAAATGATGATCCACACACTTCACAAGAATAAGGTTTCTCTCCAGTGTGTGTTCGTATGTGAAGTTTCAATTTTTCCTTTAGGGTAAATGATGATCTACACACTTCACAAGAATAAGGTTTCTCACCAGTGTGTGTTCGCATGTGAACTTTCAAAGTTCCCCTCAGCGGGAATCGTGATCCACACACTTCACAAGAATAAGGTTTCTCGCCAGTGTGTGTTCGCATGTGCACTGTTAAATAATCTTTCCGTGTAAATGATGACCCACACACTTCACAACTATAAGGTTTCTCTCCTGTGTGTGTTCGCATGTGAACTTTCAAAGATGCCTTGAGTGAAAATGATGATCTACATTCTTTACAAGGATAAGATTGCTCTCCAGTGTGTGTTTTCGTGTAAAATTTCAAACTTGCCATTGGTGAAAATAATGATCAACACACTTGACAGCAATAATATATTTCACCAATGTGTCCGCATATCTTTTTAAATTGAATTATCTGTAAATCATCGATACACTTGACAGCAAGGTTTCTCCGAATATTGTCACTTAATTGTTATATTAAATCTGTTTTTATATAAAATATGTACAGATCAAATTTAAAGGAAAGTACTCAAAATATTTCTCCAAAATTATTTATGTCTATTTTTGGCAACTTATCATAATTACAATATTCAATTACTTGAAAATATTTAGTTCAACTTCACTGATATAAATTATCAGAAACAGTTCCCGTCCTTAATATATATATATATATATATATATATATATATATATTGTTAAAATTTCTTTTGTTTTTAGATGTATATTTCAAAAGAATTGTAATTCCTTATGTGTATATTTTAGTGATTAATTTAATCCTGGATGTACATCTATATAGTTGTATTGCTTTTGAGTACAAGTAGAACTTAAATTTTCATCCAACAGGCGAGTAACTCTTGCTTCTCTCGATTTTCTGTGTTTAGATACATTAAGTAATGTTTCTGACAAAGGTGGAAAAATTGCTGTCATCATTCAAATATCAATATATCCATCTCACTAATTATTATCCTAGAGTAGCCTTTCACCTTGATAAGTTATGATACACAAAAATAAAATTGCTATATTAACGTTAGTAGAGTTCTCGTCAAAACGAAGAATTATGTATAGTCATTAATTGAATTCATGTCTTCTTTTCCACTGCAACTAATATCTGTGAATAAAAAAATCATGTTGTTAATAATATTGGATAAAATTTATCTTAAACACGTTTTCATAATTAATTACAAATATCGACTTGTTAAATAATTTTGGATTTTGATCATAAAATATTTTTAGCATCATATTTGACTTATCTCAACACATTTGATTCTTTAAACACAAAGATATAACAATACATTCATTTAATACACTCCATGGTTATATCTCTCTCTCACTCTCTCTATAATATATATATATATATATATATATATATATATATATATATAAGTATACATTCGTAGCAGTGATATGTTCATGAAGTATTTTCTGTTCAGCAATCGTAATTAATACGTTATACAACCATAAGACCCTTGAATAGTATTTACTCTTTTACCCTGCTTTTTAGGAGTCAGATTTTTCACAACCAGACAGAATTATTGATGCACACATAACACGTGAATACAAGATACAACTCTGCAAATATACATGTGAGCATTGACTCACCATTTCTTGTTGTGTAACTCGTTTATTCTCCATTGCTAATTTTTGGTGAAGCGATGTATAATTAAAAATGACTTAAAATATAGTAGAAGAATTTGTACTTATATTCGAGTCAACAGTTTTATCAGTTTCCTACAAGCCGCCATATTGTTTAAATATCAATGAGAGTTTGCACAACCATCTAACATTTTATAACAACTTTATTGAGTCTTTCTAGTTAGTTGTAAAATGTAACGTATGTAATATGTAACTTAAAACAACTAGCAAAAATATACGACCGGGGGGAGCATATATTTTTTAGTATACATAACTACATATATGGAACAGTTAGTCTATGGAATTAGTGGATAAGCATGTAAACAAAATAGTTGAAATAAAACAAATACATCTCTAAAGCCAACTGATAAGGATATGAATAGATCCATTCCTTAAGGATCTCTTCTGACGATATTGACTAGTTAGTTATCTTACTGAGAGAGTCATTTTACACAGAAAGCATATGTTCATCCTCTGCTTTTGAGGTCAAAGTTTCAGTAGCAGCTATTTCAACCACAATTACATTGTAGGGTCTAATACAATCCTTCCTGCTACATATTTTGAAAAATTCGCTGTTGTTTTTATTTATTTTGGTATCATGTTTAACTTCCATCAATCATTATTTTGCATTTGGCTTTATTTCTCTTTAGTCCCCATTTGGAGCACACATTTTCTTGTTCTTTAGTCGATAATTGTAGCTGTCAAAACACAACAGGCAGCCTCTATCACATGATGTATGATATATTTCTGTGAATGAAACTGGCTCAAACCTGTAGCACCCTCCTTTACAAATTCCAGAAAGTTGTTGAAGATTGTCAGAACAATATGAAACTGCATCAAACTCACTACAACCTTGCAACAGTCTATTTAGATGTAATAAATAAAACTGTACATTGTGTGTCATAATACATGTGTTTGATGTAGATAATAGTTTTCATGCTTACAAAAATCAGTTTAAATATATTTAATAATACCTGGCTCCACAGTGTCAAAGGTAGATTTAAAGTCAGAAACTGCTATGATCAGGAACTTTCTCATCATTTCTTGTGTTCAAAAAAACCTTGTCATAGAGTACCTACAGTCACAGAATCAACTTTGACAAGGTACCAGATGTTTTCTACACAAACCATTCATCTTTTAAGTGTTTAAGTTTAGAAAACCTTTATATAATCAATTGTGGTAGCTTGCTCTTATTCTGTCAGCCATTACCGGGTAGAAGTATTGCTCAGGTGCAAACACAACAAAACAAGAGGAGAAAAGGTGGGTAACTTATTACTTTTAAATACTTAAAAAGAATATATCAGCTTTGTATTTTCTGACTCCTGATTCATTCAAACTAAGGATAAGAGATTTGGGGGTAACGTATTTATTTTAAATGTTTGTCAGAAACTTATGTTATCAATAACGTTTTCAGGTTTCCTGTGTGCTTACAAAACACCTTGTCGAAAAGTGTCTACAATCACAGAGGTCACCTTGATCAGGTACCCAATGATGTCTTGTGGTGATTATTTTTTTGTTAACTTAGTTCACCCCAAACAAGGCAAGTTGCCACTGTAGACATGAGAGACTACTAAACACTTTGTCAAAGAGTAACTACAGCAACAGAAGCTCCGATGTTTTCTACACAGACGATTCTTCTTTTTAAGTGTAAAATTTTAGAAACATTTATTTGATCCATGGCAGTGACTAAAAAGAAGAGTGAAAGTTTATGGGGTTTTCCTAAATTGAGAGATGTGCTGCAAGATGCTTGTTCATGCTATTTGTACATTTCTGTATATCAGTACAGTAAGGAAAACAGAGACCAGGAAGAGAGTTCCAAAGGCCGACAACTCAAGGAAATGAGCTACTGGAGAAGTAAGGTTTCCACCACCTGGGGATTTCAAAAGTGACTGGATGGATTATGCTGATTATCTGGTTGGTCGAGTATTTATGTTGAAGGGGCATCAGACCATTAAGTCTAATGTAGTAGATTCAATTTAAGTACTTGTAAAACAAGCACAAAGATGCATCATTGAGACGATGGGGCATTGATAGTGGTGGATAGTGAGGGACCTATTAGATTAGAGACTATTTTTTGGACCTTGTTTATTAGGGAACAATACTCTTTGTAAGGATATATGATACTGTTAGGTGTGAGAAGTTTTCTAGCTCGGTAAAGTGAGTTCATTTTCTTTACAACAACCTTGGCAATGTCTTCATGTCACCTGTGGATGTTAGGACGAAGTGTTAGGGCATTGGACTCCCGGGTAGGGTGTTATTTGTTACAGCAATCCGTGGTTAAAAAGGTTTCTTTTAGTTGTTGATGGAAAGGAGCTTTGACTTAGCAGCATTTAATGTTACCATCCATTGATTACCCCATTCTACTATAGTCTGAAGCTAACTTTTTAAGGATTCAGCCATTGCCTCAGATACCTGAACATCCATTTTGGACACATAAACAGAGCAGAGTGTGGTGTCGTCAGAAAATATATACATCTCAGACACAATGTCGTTGGAAATGTTGTTTATTAAAATCAGAACTAATAAAGGTCCAAGGATCGAACTCTGGGGTACACCTGCATTTATGTTCTGTTGTTTGGATGAACAGTCATTGACGACAACCTGGATCTAATTATATTAAACATTCGTCAATTTATATGAGAACACCTTTATGCCAGACCTTGTCAAAGGCTTTGGATATATCAAGCGCTACCATCTCTCTTGTCCAGTGTATTGCATATATGTTGAGAGATGATCGTTAGGATGTCCACAGTAGATCGTGCTTGTCTAAATCAATACGGATGGTGAGAAATAAGTTTTGGTGATGGTTTTCTGAGTTCCAAGTTGAGTTTAAGGTGAAATGTTGGGAAAGTAGTTCAGCTTTATCAGTTGTCGCGCAAACAAAATCATTGTGGTTGGATAGTGGAGGAATTGTTGATTGCTGATTGTTCAGCCCACTAAGATTTTCCATACATAGTGAGTACCTAACATCTGCGACTGAATGTGTTTTCTGGTTATCACTGTCTACCTTCTCTTTTCGTCATCCATTAGAGTCTTACAATGATTTCTTGACACTATAATTTTCTGTCAATTTGTAGGTGACTTAAGGTGGTTGAATAGTCAAGTTGCTTGCTACTTCTGAGCAATAAAAGCTGCACAGTTTGAGGTAAACCATTGTGGAGAGTGCGGTTGCTGTACAATTTACACACAGGGCATTAATGTAATGGCCTGGTGTGACCCATTTGATGAACTCATTTGCACTGATAAGCAGGGAGAGAAAGTTAAACTCCATGGAGCGTCTCTGATGTGATCGCTGATGAATTCCGAATCAGCTCGCTTGTAGTATCTCATTGTTTTGACCAATGTCCTGTGTGAAAATTGTACCCTCAACATGTCAAAACAACAGCGACCCAGACTAGTCATGCGAGACTTAGTGACAAAAACTTTCCTCAAGTCACCCAGGTAGAGAGAAAGAGAGATGGTGTTCATTGTCCTAGTTTCTGACTTTCACGAGGACACACACAACTCTTTACTCGTACATAATCGAAAGTAAAGAAAAAAATATTTCTCCATTAAAAGAAATAAAATTTAATAAAATATCAAAAGTTGGGGTTATCTCCCTTCTTCACTTATATATCATCCATGTTTATTTTCTTTGTAAACTTGTTCTGTCAGTGTTTTATGTGTATGATTAAACTTGAAATAACTTACTGTTTGTGAAGTTTATTTTGAATTTTTCATGAAACATACTTTTTCCCTACAAAAAATGCTTAAGAAAAATGACAGTCTGACCAAACTCATTTCACAGTAAATAATATGTAAATTGTATTCGTCACAATGTTGGATCAAATTGATTATTTGAAAAAAAATGGTTCGTCCTAAAGTTAAATTATAATTTATTTTTTAATATATACGAATTTTAACTTTGATTCTGAACGTTTTACCTGTCATGGCCATATTCTTTCGGATGATTTTAAAAAAAATTATCGACTAGTTATATTTGACCTCTTCATATTTCCTTTTAATTTCGTTAAATTATGTTAAAACTTGTTCTCTTCATGTAAAACGAATGTTCAAGTTATTTTTTTAATTTTAAAATATGCAAAATGTAAAAAGAGACGTTGTTTGAGTGCATTGGGGCCCTGCTGAAACCTACTCAATAAACAGCGACCATACATTAAGAAATTACGATTGGAGGTTTCTAAAATACAATTATTACAAGTTTGTAAATGAAAATTGATATTCATTCTATCCTAAATATATATAGTATACCCTAGATACATGCAAAAATGGCCGCCTCATGTACTGACAATAGTTTTTGAAAGTGTCTTTTTACAATTTTTAACGCAGTTTTCGTTTAACTTTTGATTGTTTGATAAAAGCATAATGTTAATATATCAAAGGAAACAAATGTATATTTACGTGAAAAAAATAGGGAATATTTAACAATAGCCCTACAACTCGCGAGTCGGGTTAAAAAAAGTTGTAGAACGTAGTCAAAAAAATGACTATGCAACAAATAAATGCGACGTACGTCGAGACTGGAGATTTTCCTAGTTTTCTATTCCATTTGTATGTTTACGTATGGTAAATGGGTTTTTATTAGACATGAAAAAAAAATAGTTTTCTGTTCACAAAAGAAAATGGCGTCAACAGCTTTGCTTGCTTTGTGTTTTTTTTACCGGGACTCATAATCAAAGCGGCGTTTCTTTTGTTTTTTTTTGGTTTTGTTCTTTTGCTTGAGTGAAATATGAAAAATTGGGGTTTGGTTTAGATTTAGGTTTAGGTTTAGGGTAAGGTTTAGGGTTTTTTAGGTTACGGTATGGAATTTTTTACAGAAACAACAGAAAAAAAACATTACGGTGTAACGAATGAAAATAATATGTAAATAAAAGCACAATGACGTGTACATAAAAAGAAAATGATTTTATTTCTTTTGCTTAAAATGTAGTTTTGTTTTTTTCTTTTGCTTGGCTTAAAAATGAAATTGCGCTTTGAATATGAGTCCGAGTAAAAAAAAACACGAGAATGCGAAAATGTGAAGAAGCGGCGGCCATTTTACTTTCTAGTCTGCGTGTGATAAAAATATCGAATTATAAAAAACAGCACTTTTAACAGATTATAATCATTAATAAATGTCACAGGTAACATTGAAATCAACTTTTATATGCTACGGTAACTTTTATTTGTTGTATATTTGTTTTTTCAGCGTTTTCGTTGTAGGGCTATTGTTAAACATACACAAAAAATAGAATTAAAAATGTTATAAAAAAATTGAAAAACAGTTACAACTGAACATTCAATAAAACATGTTTAAAAATTCGCTGGAAAAGTAAATATCAGTTTTATGGAACTGTTTCAAAGATAATTATTAAATTAAAGTCTTAATTACAAAAGAATATACTTTTTTTACTAAAAATTGCTTAATAATAAAAAAGTTAAAGTTTGCCAAAACATATTCGAACCCCTTGTAGTAAATGTAAACAGAAAATACAGCAACATAATCTCAAAGTATGGAAGGCTCAAACTGCCGTAATAGTTCTTTTTTTAATTTTTACATTACGAACTGCGTCAAATTTATTAATTATTTTTACGTGGTGATTGATTTAAATCTTGAACAATTACATTAATCGATTTATTCTTTAAAAAAATTAATATAATTTTAAATAACATTAACTCTAAAGAATAAATAACTCATTTATTGTTACAACACATGTAAGAATTTTTTACGTGTCGTAACGATAAATTACATTTATTCTTTTAAAATCAACACAAGAGTAGTTTATATTTTAAGTGTGGAAAAGTAAATTAAAGTCAATGACTAAACTGATTATATTCAGTGAAAACAATTAAACATTAAAAAATATTTATTAATAAATAAATAGAATTCAATTTTGAAAGAAAATGTCATATTTGAATCTATTTATAATAATTGTTTTCAACTTTTTAAATAATATTTATTAATGAAAAAATGTACAAAGCAAATACAAACTTACGTTTTATCTTTCCAAATAAATGACGATGAATTGTGAAATTAACGAAATTGTTGAATCTCTGTAACTAATATTTTGACGGGGGTAGTGTGAGTGAATGGTGGGAGGTCTAATCGCGCCTGTTTATTACAGAACGTGGCTTCCATAGCGCTGCAAATTGATCGTTTAGTAGAAATTATTCAACGTTTACAATTCTTTATTCGTTACTTTCCTGAGTCTCAAATTTGTAATTTTTTGGTTGATTTTCAATATTATAAAAAAAATGTCTTGCGCTGATGATGACACATTCATGTATGAAAGGGAAATAAAATTATATCGCATTGTTCTTATTAACCCAGAAACTCTTATCATTACAATCACATGAAATATTTTTTTCACTTATATTATTTTTTTAATGAAAATATTGATTAAAGACAGCTTTATTTAATAATAATATCGCTAATTCAAAAAATCAATTTTTCTTTGAGTTATAGTAGTTTTATTAACATGGTATTTAAGGGGCCTTCTTCGTAATATCTACGAAATATTTAAAAAATATATTTAATTGTTAACATCTTCAATGTTTCATTTTCATTAACAACATAAATATTCATGCATTTTTTTTATTAATATCTAAATATATAACTTTAGTAATGGTTTTTTTTAAACCATACATTTTCACTAAGATTTAAAAAATAATAATAATGGTTTCATTATATTCCGTGATTGTTGATTAATAAATATTTAAAGTTTCATTAAAATTGGTTGATTTTCTGCATTTAAGTGAATTTGTAAGTTGAAGGGAAGGTTAAAATGATTTTACATTCTGAGGAACGGCCATTGATTTGCACATACGTATATATATGTATATATATGTATATATATATATATATATATATATACGTATGTGCAAATATATATATATATATATATATATATATATATATATATATATATATATATATATATATATATATATATTGATTTTGACACGTACCTAGTAGACCCTTTTCCAAGAATGTTAAAAAAGTAGTTTGTGACGTTCGAAACCAAAATATAACAAAAACTAGGCGTTAAATATAACAATTTACACAAATAAATCTTTCGAAAAAAATCGCGACAAGTTATTTTCCTTTACTTTGTCAGCAATATATAACATGAACTAAAAAAAGGACCAAAATAACAATAAAAGCAAACAATCCGTGAAGAACACAATTTACAAAAAGGCGTGAGTTAAAAATAATGCTAGAATACAATAATTACACAAACAAAACAAAAAATAACTAAAAATGCTACTGAAAATAAATCGGTAAGAGTTTTTTTGTTTTTTTGTTGTTTTTTTTTTTTCTATTTTCAGTTTCAAATATTCAGCGGGGTTCGGCTGTTACCGGATTTTACCGAGTCAATTAGGGCTCATCTATATATATATATATATATATATATATATATATATATATATATATAAAACTTTTTTAATAGTATTAAAAATATCTATAATTTTCCTCCCCAAAAATATGTTGCGCTTTTTTAGATTTTAACTTCCGGTTAAATTTATGACGTCACGGCCGCTACGGTTAACCATAAATTAAACAAAAAGTTTTCATAAATTAGTTTTGTTTGTGATTTTTTTTTATAAGTATTGTTCCTTCGAATTATAATATAATATTGAATTAATTTTAACAAACAAATTATGAAACGAATTTTTTTTTTTAATTTCGTCTTCCGCTTCCTTTTTTCATTGCTAATTAATGATTACCTTACCATGAAGTTAAAAATTAATTAGTGATATAATTTAAAAATAAAATAACTTTCGGTTCGTAAAATGTCATTTTTTGTCAAATATTTAAATAAAAATACTTTCTGTTGATAATTTGTTTGTTAATTCAATAAAATGTTTAATTATTGTAGCATATGTTTTTATTTATTTCAAACATTTACATTAATAAGAAAATGTGTATTTTCAATGGAAATATTATTTGTTTATTACTACATTAAACTATAAAAAATAATTAAACAAATGTATTGTTATTATTAAACTATAATTCGAAGGAACAAATCGCATAAGCAAGAAAGTATAACAAAAACGTTTTTTTTTTCATTAATGGTCATCCGTCATTTGTAAAATAAAGTTTTAAATACTTACACGAAAATACAATGGTTAATCTTTTCTGATTTCTGGAGTTGAGAAAATATCAGATTAAGGAGGATGAACTGCGATTATCTCTTTGGTGTTTGGAATTTGTGAAAGGAAGTCGATTAAAAAGAAAAGAAAAACGTCGTCTTTCTATCCTCACTTATTGAAGAGCATCAATTGTGGTGTAAATGAGGAAAAAAAAGAAGAGAAAACAAGAACGACCGACCGCGTTTTTGCGTGGCTTACCTCGTGTGAAGAAAAAGGAAACAAGAATGGCCGACTTGTTTCTTTAAATGCCTACAGGGTGACTACGAGGTATGCAAATGAGATGCTCCTGATTGGAAATGAAAGAGATAAAAGAGGAGTGATTGGGGGAGGAGGTAGAGGCAAGTTAGATTGCGAACAGAGAAGTTTGATCATAGGGGAAAAGTCGGATTCGTAGAGAGTGAAGAAAAACGTTGCAGAAATTCGTCTCGGAGTGGATAGAAAGCGGAAGTACGGCCAGCAGTGTCACGTATACCTCAAGCTATTTCGGCGCATCGAGCAAATTACCATGGCTGAGTGGAGACTGAGCACTCACATGCTGAGACCCTTTACTGGGGAGGGTGACCTGATTAAGTGGCTGGAGAAATTAAAGATGGTGGCGAAGCTGCAAAAGATAGAAGATGTGGTCACCCTGCTGCCGCTATACTTAGAGGGGGAAGCCCTCACGATTTACCAGCAGATGCGAGATGAAGACAAGGAAGACTTTGCCTCAGTGGAGCAAAGGCTGAAATTGGCCTTCGCTGAGGGCCCATTCGAAGCACTTGGTAAGCTTTCCAGTTTGAGGTGGACCGGCGAGTCGGTTGACGTTTTTGCGGCAGAGATCAGGAGACTGGCAGGGTTGGCTGGTTACGTGGGGAGGAGCCTGGAGATGACGGTAAAGCTGTACCTAGTTAACGGCTTCCCAGAGGAAATCTCTACGAACATGCAGAGAATCACTGGGATCCATACTATGGAAGTGGACGATCTCTTGGTTCACGCCAGAGTCCTAGTGAAAAATGTTAAAAGCCCAATCGTGGCTGCAGCTGTGGGTGGAAATATGTGCATGAGGCCTCACTTGAATGAGAGGCAGCCGGCGAGGCGACAGGAGGGGAGACCTGCAATCAAGTGTTTCCGGTGCCAGGGCCCTCATCTGATCAAGGACTGCAAAGAGCCGAGACCGGGGATCACGTGCTACCGATGTGGACAAGTGGGGCACCTTAGCCGCTATTGTGTTGCTGCACGGCACCAGGGAAACGAGTGAAGGGGAGCTATTGCGCCAGTGGTTACCCCTTCTGTGCGGAGATGGCGCATGATGGAACGTTGCCTCGGTTACCGGTAGTAGTCAATGGGAAGAAAGCCATAGCCCTTGTCGACACAGGCTGTACTACAACGTTGTTAGCGAGGAATGTCGCTAGGTCATGGAGCGGAACCAGGACTATTAGGACCGTGGATGGCAGGGATGTGAAGTGCCTAGGTGAGACGACAGCGGAAGTAATGGTGCAAGGGGTGTCCATTGGACTGCGAGCCTTAGTGTTGAATCATCTGGTCGGTGGTGTTGACGTGATTATAGGTATGAGTGCAATTAACCGACTGGGGGGCGCCACGTTACGAGGGAGCCAAGTGACGTTCGGACGTCTCGGCACAGTGGGGATGGCAGGAGTGGAAGGTGATAGAACCATCAGAATACCAAAACCGGAGGTTTGCTGCATTGAGGACAAAGATTTCCTGGCAAAGTTTGATGGCGTGAGGTGGACGGTGGAATGGAAATGGATCTCCGGACCCCCGGAACTACAGAATAAAGTGGGCTGCTACGAAAACACCCTGCGAGGAGAAATAAGAAAAGGATTTGAGGAAGAAGTGGAGAGGTGGATAAAAGAAGGAATTCTGAAACCGTGGACAGGGGAAGAAAAAGGAGTGTTGCCACTACTGGCGGTTGTTCAGCCTACGAAAAACAAGATTAGGCCCGTACTGGACTTCAGAGAATTGAACAGACACGTAGCCTGCCACACTGGAACGGGGATCGACGTATGTGAGGAGGTCATGAGGAAATGGAGAAGAATGGGACGGGCCACAAAAATTGTCGATCTGAAATCGGCATATCTGCAGATCCATGTAGATGAAAAACTCTGGCAGTACCAGCTGGTCCGGTACAAGGGGCGAGTGTATTGTCTGACGAGGTTAGGCTTTGGGCTGAGTTCAGCCCCCAAAATTATGACTGCCGTGCTGAAGACAGTGCTGAGCAAAGACCGTTCAGTGGAGGAGGCCACTAGTTCGTACATTGACGACATTCTGGTGGAGGAGGCAGAGGTGACAGCGGAGAAAGTAAGAAGCCATGTCGAGAAGTATGGGTTAACTGCAAAACCGGCGGAGGCCCTGGATGGAGGACGGGTGCTGGGGTTGAAACTAAGGCGAGATGGAAAAGAAAGCCTTGTCTTCGAACGAGGGAGTGTAATACCCGAAGTCGGATCTGAGCTGACGAAGCGAGAACTCTTCTCAGTCTGCGGGAGGCTGGTCGGGCACTATCCTATCGCTGGCTGGCTCAGGATAGCATGTAGTTTTATTAAACGACTAGCAGGCACTGCTGGCTGGGAGGGCCGTGTAACGAAGGAGGTTATGAACATGCTGCAAGAAATCATTGCGAGGGTGAGGAATGAGGACCCAGTGAAAGGGGACTGGTATGTCAGCAGCGGAGATGCGGGTGTGATTTGGTGCGATGCCAGTAACCTGGCGTTGGGCGTCGTACTAGAGATGGGAGGCGTAACTGTGGAGGATGCGGCATGGCTAAGAAAAACCAACGACTTCTCCCATATCAACGTAGCAGAACTAGATGCCGTTATGAAAGGACTCAATCTGGCCCTGAAGTGGGGATTGAAAATAATTGAAATTAAAACCGATTCGGCAACGGCAGCATCGTGGATTCGGTCGGCAGTAACTGGCGATAAGAGAGTTAAGACCAAAGGTGCTGCGGAAATGCTGATCAAGCGCAGACTCGGAGCGCTCGCCGATCTAATAGCGGAGTTCCAGTTAAGAGTATCTGTCGTGTTGGTCCCATCAGAAAAAAACAAGGCGGATTCGATGACACGCGTGAAGAAGGCCTGGCTGCAGGAGGGAAAGGAGGTCTCCTCGGTATGCTATGCAGGGGAAGAAGTCAAGGAGTCACACGAAATGCACCACTTTGGTCGGGAACGAACGTTATTCCTAGCCAGAGAGGTTTACCCGGAAACCACCGAGGAGGAGGTTAGGGAAGTGGTGGAGAACTGTCGAGAGTGCCAATCAATTGACCCTAGACCGTCCAGACACGAAACAGGACAGTTGCACGTCGCGGAGGACTGGAAGCGATTGGCTATTGATGTGACGCACTATCGCCACAAATTGTATCTCTCGATGGTCGACTGTGGACCGGGAAGGTTTGCCATCTGGAGAGAAATCAGGGCAGAAGCGGCATGGGCGATCGGAGGGGTCATCGAGGAGATATTTTTGGAGAGAGGGCCGGTTGAGGAACTCTTGATGGACAATGGGCCCGCTTTCCGATCTGAAGCCTTTAAAGGGGTATGCGATAAGTGGGGAGTAAGGCAATTTTTTAGAGCAGCGTATCGGCCGAGTGGCAACGGAATAGTGGAGAGGAATCATCACACCATTAAAGCCGCTGCGGAAAAAAGCAACGTATCACCCATAGAGGCGGTGTTTTGGTACAACATCTCGCCAAAAACCAAACAAGACGAGACAACTGTCCCTCATAGGGCCGTTTTCACATATAAGTGGCGGCACCCGTGCAACAAAACAGCAGGAATCGAGAGTGATGAAGCCACTATCAAAGTAGGTGAAGAGGTGTGGGTGAAACCCCCTAATGCACAGTGTACCACTCGTTGGAAAAAAGGGGTCGTAACGGGATTGCGGTCGAAGAACAATGTGATGGTGAACGGCGTTCCCCGGCATATCCTAGACCTGCGTCGCATGACACTGCCGGTACGCAGTGAGGGCAGTAAAGAAGAGGAAATCGAGGGCCACCGAGAAGCAAATGATGCGACTCTACCTGACTTAGACCCACGTTGTAGTGATCCTGAAAATGTTAACCCCCAAGAAGTTGTTCCCCAGAGGCCTCGACGTGAGAGGAGGCGGCCTGCTTGGATGGAGGATTACGAAGTATCCTATTGATCTCGAAGATCAAGGGGGGCGTGTGGTGTAAATGAGGAAAAAAAAAGAAGAGAAAACAAGAACGACCGACCGCGTTTTTGCGTGGCTTACCTCGTGTGAAGAAGAAGGAAACAAGAATGGCCGACTTGTTTCTTTAAATGCCTACAGGGTGACTACGAGGTATTCAAATGAGATGCTCCTGATTGGAAATGAAAGAGATAAAAGAGGAGTGATTGGGGGAGGAGGTAGAGGCAAGTTAGATTGCGAACAGAGAAGTTTGATCATAGGGGAAAAGTCGGATTCGTAGAGAGTGAAGAAAAACGTTGCAGAAATTCGTCTCGGAGTGGATAGAAAGCGGAAGTACGGCCAGCAGTGTCACGTATACCGCATTGTCGGTTTTCCGTCTGGTCTTCAGTCGTCTCTTTACTAATTCCTGTAATATTTAATATTATAACAAATAAGACTAGTTATTCGGTTATGTTGAAGCGGTTTTCTTACCCACAGTTTTGTTTTATTTGCAAGCGGTGACAGAGCAAATTAACGTAAATAAGTCAGTGTTGCTATTATTATATAATTTTTTGATACAAAAATAAGAAAATAAATTCTTATTTGCCGGCTACGGGACATTTTTTTTAGATTGTCACAGCTCACAAAGAGCTGACGACACATTAATGTCACAATCGGCAGCCATCTTGAGTAAAAAAGTTCAATTTTACCACTTGATCTCGCTGTCCTCGATCATTGAAGGAGAAATCGTTCTAGACTAAGGCAATTTTTATTTGGCTCCAATCCAGAATTTCCTTTTAGAGGGAGCTCGACCCCCCCTCCCCATTAAAACCGACCTTGCATTTAATTCTACCCTCGCAAAGCGCATGTAAATAGGAACAACAGATTAAATGGTGAAAATGCAGACAATTAACAGTCGAGGAATCGTAAACAAACAAAAAAAAATACAAAAACGAATGTCGTATACCAAACGAAAATATAATTTAATTATTTTCCAACCTGTATACTTTTAACGTGCTGAAACTGTTTTTGAGTGTTTTCATTTCAATTTTTAAGTTCTCGGGAAATAAATGGTCGCTTAACTGTGAACAGCTTCGTTCCTGAAAAATTGTAAAAAAAAAACTATGACTACCATTAATTGGAAGTTCCGGGTAATGGGGGAGGGGGTGCAACTGGGACTTAGGGGTTGTAGTAGTAGTAGTGGTGGTAGTAGTAGTAGTAGATGATATTTTTTTTACAAAAACGAATGTAGTTTTCCTTCTCCAGTTAAGCAACAAGCAGACATTTATTTTGTGAGTAAAGATCGCTTTAAACGAAATAATATTTTGAAAAATTAAAATGGAATACAGTTTCAGTACGTTAAATGTATACAAGTCGGTAGATATTTAAATTCGTCTGCCTATGATATAAGTCATTTGTGTTTATAGTTGTTCCTTTTTTTTTTCTTTCCATTTCTCGACCGTTAACTATTCTGCATTTTTACTACGAAAGTAAATAACAATTTTAAAATATTAAGGGGATGCTTAGCCAATATTTAAATTATCTAAGCGAGAGCCCCCCCCCCCCTAATACTTAGAAAACTCAATTTTATTTCATTCGAAACAACAGAAGACAAAAATGTATTTTTCTAATATGGTGGCGGGCTTAGCCCTATTTAAAACTTAAGCTGAGATAACCTATCCCCCTCCCTAATGAATTAGAAAAGTAGATTTTATTTGCTTCAAAACCGAGTGAATACTTTTTTCTTAATATACGGGGAAGGGGCCTTCGCCGTATTTGAAACTAAAGGGGAAGGAGCCTAGCCCGCCCTCCTAACACGATCCTAGTTTCCCGTTACCGAATTAATCTTACTTTGTGCCATTTTTTCCTATTCATTCACTTGTGCCATTTTTACTGAGCAACGAAACGGTTATTTCACATATTTTATTGACTATTTTTCTTTGATTTGCAAACTGTGAGAAAAATGAAAGAAATCCGACAAAAAAGCAAACAATTTAAGACGGTGAATTAATTTACCCTCTGACAACTTAGCAAATCAGACAAAACTATTCGATAAAATGTGGCAGTCATTTTTAGAGTTAACCGCTTCAATATAACCAGCAATTCTAAAGCAGCGAAAAGTTAGACACAAAATCAGTTTTCAATGTTTATAAATTCAACTCCCCAAAAAGGATCACGTTGGATTGTGAGCAAAATAAAACATATACTCAGTAATTGAGACTGAGGCAATTTTTTACACTTAAAGCAAAGAAGAATATAAAAATATTTACAAAACTTTCCTGACGGTAAATTATTTTCTCTTGTCATGCGAGATAGAAAATTTGTCAATGGCAGACAAGAATTTGGTGATTTTAGGAGACGCCATTTAACAAAAGGAAAAATAAGATTACTTTCCATGTGTACCATGGACGTGTGAATATCATCCCCTAAGGCTATTGAAACATTTTTTACTTTACGGTGGTTGCGGTCAACGTGGTGGTGCCACGCAGCATCTCGAGAAACCAAGGAGATGACACGCACATTGTGCGTTTTTTAAGCGCCCCCCCCCCCTAGTTCAATTTTAGATCAGATGATAACCACAACAATCGTAGGAGTTTAGGCAAACCAGTTCGATTTGAGCAGTGCAGCTCCAACTGCGCAAAATATAAACAGAGGTCGACTTAAAAAAATCTCGGACAGATGGAACTCATTGTATCTTAATCGGCCATGGCGAGATAGTGAAAATGTTCTTTTATGTCGCTGGGACATGAGATAAACCTAATAAATTCGACCATGTATATGTATAAAAAGAGGAGAGAGAGAATATGTATATTTTACTTATAAAACAGTTACGTTTTTATTTATTTATTTATTATATTTCCGACTTTTCCACGAAACAATTAAAAACACAAAAATATATATAATAGCCCTTGTTTGCAAGTCTGCAAACAAGGGGTCAACTCTATAAAAATAAGAAGATTTTATGTTCTCATTCTACCCAATATAAGTAAAGTGTTACTAGAAAATGAAACCAAGACTAGTCGAAATACCTCGGAAAATGTCAACGGGTCACCCTACCAAAAATTAAACAATCGGTGTGCCCTGATACTGACAAAATCGATCACATGCTGGACATGTGGCAAAATGTTATATATCCGAAATCGGTGTACGAAAAAGTTGTTGATAAAACAGATGCACCTGGCGATTGTCAAAAGATTAGATAATTATCGGATGACCAAAAAGTTATTTGAAAATAAAATAAAACTCACAACCAGATAAACACCTGCACAGGAAGAGGCAACATATGATCGATTGTCAAAAGATAAGAAAACTATTGAATGATATGAAGGTCAGTTTTGATCAGAAACACTGTACCAAAACACCAAACACCTGCAGCGAAAGAAGCGACATAGACTGATCAATTGTCATAATGTAAAATCATGTTGACAAAAAGATATGCACCTGTAGTTGAATCACTTAAACGGTAAGAACCCAAATGTCAAAAGAAAGAGATATGTCGGAAAGGTTAAAGGCCATTTTGCCAGGTGCAATTGTATCATACCAATAATATATAGACAGATTTGTTGAATTGTCAAATGAGTTCAAGCCGTCACCGAGTGCAACCTCGATGAGGTCGTCGAAGTGGCCACGAAATTGTTATATAATAACAACCGAAAATTGAAAGAAGTCAGTTGACGATCGAGCCATGGAGAAGAATCAACCGTCTGATTCCATGTGCACACATCCTCTCCAACCACCACCCTCATCGTCGCGAACAAATAAAGATACATCTTATATTTTCAGAAGATACATGTGCTGTCATTTTTATTAAGGCCTGCATAGTACTACATAATAGATTATTGGTGCTGAAATGACTAGGTTCAAACAAACAAGCAGGTAAAAGGACGACAACATAAAACTTAACATCACGACATTTGTCGCCTAATTTTCATGTCACGTGATACCTCTGCAACGCAGTAATTATCAAGTAGTGCGGTGATCAGGTCGATGGCCTTATCACCACTTGGTTGAGTGAAACTATATTCTGTTGCCGATTCAACACAAAAAAGCAAAACCAAACAAGCAGGCAAAAGAACGACAGCATAAAACTTTAACATCACAGAAAAAAGTAAATAACCGAACGTACGCGGACAATTCGACATTAAAAAAAGACAGAAAAGAAAAAGGGATAAAGAAAAGGACGAACACACGCATACAAAGTTAACTCAACAAAACGCGCAGTTGATAAGCGATAGCAGCAGAAGGTAGGTGATATTCGATTGATTCCTTGTGTGTATTCTGCCTTATTTAAATATATATATATATATATATATATATATATATATATATATATATATATATATATATATATATATATATATAATGTTAATGTCATCCTTATTGATAGAAAAACTCTAAATTGTTAATTGTTTTGGTTCAGTTCTGTTCCGATTCTAACAGTTTCTTGTCTGTCCGCAAACATATTCAAAATACTTTGTGATAATTATAATGGAACAACCAACTTTTTCTGATTTCGTTCGGGGTCTGACTTTAGAGTTATAAACGTGGCTTGTTCGGTGACGAACACGAAAAGAGGCGAATCCTTCTTTAAAAATATACAACCGCTGGCGCATAGAGAAGATGGGGGCAACAGGGTTTGGGTGGAAGAGGTGCAGCGGTACCTTAAAGTTGTACGCGTTGAAGATGAAGACAAGTGTCAAGCAGCTCTTCTTACAACAAGGGGTTCGGTCGGCCAGTTTGTTTACAGGTTAATGTCCAATAACGTAAGGCAAACATGGGACGAATTAAAAAGATCATTGAACGACTATCATGGGTTGGTTGCCAACCCCAATGCGCGTATAGTTGAATTAGCTAATGTCAAGCAGGGCAGAACAAACGGAATTCATGACTATATGCAGAGGGTGGTGCGTCTGGCGGAGAGTGCATACATGGGAGTTGACGGTGGGAATCAAGTTGTTGCTAAGCAAGTGTTGGGATTTTTCATAGAGGGCCTAAGGGATGGAGATGGTTAGATGGCGGTGATGAGGGACGAACCACAAACAATGGAGGGGGCTTATCAAAAAGCCTTATCCGAGTTAAAGTGGAAAATCCGACTTGATGCAAGCCAGGAATATAAGGATGGACCCATGCAGGTTTTTCACTGTCTATTGAAGCCTTGAGTTCGGCTAAATCCAAAAGAGACAGGGATAGGCATAATGGAAAGAACGATAGGAGAAGTACGAATGTGCCAAGATACGAAACTCATTAGAGAGGAAAAGCGAGCATGTTATTAAGTGTTGGAATTGTAGTGACGAAGGCCACATAATGAGATTTTGTAGGTGACGTATCCAGAGAAACGGCGACGCCCCGTTCGTACGACGCCCGACGAACGGAACAAGATGGTACCGACGCATGTAGTTGGTAATATGGGCGCGCCAAATTCTGTTTCTGTGAGGATAGAAGGTAGAACGTATAGGGTGTTAGTGGATACAGATAGAAGAATTTACGAATCATTTCGAGAGGGACCTGAACTACAAAGAAAGATGTCAATTCAAGGACTGCCAATGGATCACCATTCATTGTGGAGGGTCTCTCTAGATTGCAGGTTCGAATAAGAAAAAAGTCCACCCCTCCTTACTTCTTCGTTGTGAAAAATCTTAACAGAAGTATAATACTCGGCCGTGATTGGCTCATGCAATACGGGGTGAGAATGTATTTTGATTTAAGGGCTTTAAGAATCGGTAATGAGTATGTGGCCTTAGAGGAAGATGTTTACATTTCGTCGATTGTCAGATTGGCACAGTAAATAATATTAAACGCAAACACATGCATACTTGCATGGCACGTACTATCGGTGGACAGGGTTTGGGAAAAGAATATGAGATAGAGCAACTGAGCAGCGGGTACGTTAGCAATTTCAGCGGTATATCAGTGGCTAATGAAGTGGTGAAGATTGACAAGTCTCGGAAATTCCCGTTGCTCATAATGAATAACACTAACAAAACGGTCACGTTCAAACGGGTGTCACCGGTAGCAAAAGTCAGTATGGCTGCTAGCATTACCGAAATTACTATGTCCGACAAGCAAAAGAACCAGATATCTGATGAAAACTTGCAAGAGACTAACGTGCCAGACGGATTCAAGTTAGAGATTGATCGGTTACTGAGGAGGAATAGAGATTTGTTCGGTAGTGAAGACAAAAACTTAGGTAGAACCGATACAGTGGAGATGCGTATTGATACGGAAACGCATGAACCCATGAGAAAAAGCCCGTATCGAACACCACTGAAACAAAGGAAATTAGTTGATTCCGCGGTTGAGGAAATGATGCACACAGGTGTAATCGAAAGGTCCAAGAGTCCGTGGAGTTTCCCGGTAGTTTTAGTGGAAAAGAAAGATGGTAGCAAGATATTCTGTGTCGACTTTAGAGCACTGAATAATGTTACGAAGAAATACGCCCGGGCGTTACCAGTCATTGATGATATACTGGCCTCGCACGGATCAGCAAAGTATTTCTCTAAATTGGATTTGAAGTCTGGATATTGGCAGGTAAGACTTCCCAAAGACGATAAAGAGAAACGTGCATTTAACTGCCACCGAAGTTTGTTTCACTTTAATGTGATACCGTTCGGACTTGCAAACGGTCCCGGTGTTTTCGACATTTTGATATTTTCAAATACAATGGAAGACAACTTGAGGCATATAGATAACGTCTTGAGTAGTTTACGGAAACATAATCTCAGGTTGAACCAATCTAAGTGCGAATTTTTTAAAAAAGAAGTTCAGTACCTTTGCTTCAAATTTAGTGAGAAGGGTATACAGCCAGAAACCATAAAATCGATTTCGACTCCAACCACTGTGAGGCAGGTGAGAGCTTTCATCGGAATGACGTCATATTACCGTCGATTTCTTAGAATTGTTTCTGATATTGCCGAGCCATTAATTAATCTAACAAGGAAATACGCGAGTTTTCGATGGGACGACGCATGTCAGGCTGACTTTGACTTAAAAAATGAAGCTTGAAGAGATGTTAATACTGGCTTATCCCGATCTAAATAAGGACTATAGATTATATATTGACGTCTCTGATCATTCGATTGGATCATGTTTGTCACAATATGTTTATGATCCTGAGAGAGGGTAAAGAGGTAGAAAAAACAATTTATTTTTCATCTCATAAGTTAAGTGACACACAGACAAGGTGGTCCACTATAGAGAAGGAAGCGTATGTTATACACTGCTCTTCATAAGTAAAACTACTACTTGTATAGTGCAACATTCACCATTTATACAGAGCATAGACCCCTGGAACATTAGCTTAAGTCACCCATAGAAAACAAGAAAATACAGACATGGGGGTTAAGTATGGCTGGTTACAACTGTAGCATACAATATCTTAGCGGTAAATATAATGTTTGTGCGGATGTCTTGTCACGGTCTGTTGATGCAAGTCAGGACGATGATGAGATGATAGGAATTACGTGATTAGTGCAATAAATTCGAATCTTTTCGAGCTGAAGGAGTTTGCATCATACAAAGATGCTGAGAACTCATCGATAATGTACGACCGACCCACACTTCCAGTGATTGACGTAATTAGAGAACAGGAATCTGACAAATAAATTTTAGATCTAAAGATTAGAAAAAAATGGTAGTGCGTCCAAAACAGAACAAAAGAAATATATAGTAATAAACGAACTAGTCTATTATTTGTCCCAACCCGACGACGAACCTCAGGTCAGATTATATGTACCGTCACACCTTAGAAAAAGTGTGATTGTACGATACCATGATGATAATAGTCACATGGGTGTGGAGAAGACATTTCACGCAATTAAACAAAAATATTTCTGGTCTTGTTTACTTAAGGAGATAAATGAGTGTGTAAGTAAATATATTCCGTGCCAAACTAGGAATTGGGAAACAAGGATGATGGACGAGTCCCTTAGTAAAGCAAAGGATGTAGAGTTTGAGATTGGTGATTTAGTATACTACAAAAACCACCAAAAGATGGGAAATGTGGACATGCGCTGGCACCCACATTATGTGGTGTTCGAAAAGACTGGCCCCGTCTCTTACAGAATAAGAGACCAGTTGACGGGCTCTGTCACAAAGACACATGCTGAGCATCTACAGGTGGCGTCTATCGAAGAATGGGAAATTCCTACGACAGAGATGTCATTACGGAAAATCGCATTGGTTGCTCCGGTAGAATCTAGCGATTCGGTAGCAGATCCTGCCGACTTCCGAGTGCGAAAGTGTCGGCATGATCGGGAGAACTCAGACGATGAGTGTAACGTCCCATTGATTGAGAGCCATATTATGACACATTGTGAACAACCACGGAAAGGCGTTACAAACATAGATGCGGATAGTTATGTGAAGGGCACGTTGGCTAGCTCGGCCTCTGGTAAGGATTACTCCTCAGAGAATTCGTCACCTCAAATTACAGATATAATGGATGTACCAACTGGATCATTTAGTAAGGAATTAAACGATAATGGCCAGATAGTCAAAACGTACATGTCCTATGGATAAAAATATTGCTGACACAGATGTAACAAATGCTCAAAAAGTAAAGGAAGAGCAATTAAAAAGACTTGTGGACCTGTTAGAGGATATGCTGTAAAATGAAGATAATAGGGAGATAGTCAGTTATACCAGCATCCTAGTGACAGTGTAAGATGGAGTTATGGTCCTGGTAGGACACATTAGGTTACAACTAGTCCCCTCTGTCAGGTTGCTGTCTTCATAAAAAGAAAAAAATCTCAATGGGTTTCTTCTCCTTTCGTCAGACTCTGAGCGGCATGTGTTACATATAATAGCAGCTTCCCATGTTCAAACATAGTATGTTTGAAATTAAGAGTTAAATTACTTAGAAATTAGACTCGAGCAGAAACACACGTGATGTAATCGAATGTCATATAATCGATGTCAGTTTAAAAAATTGAGGTATCGTTACCGCGATTGATCGGATGGTCATGCATCGGGATGTCTACCTGTACACTGGGAAGAACGAACTTTGTGAAATGAACACCACCATTACTTAATTTTAAATTAGGAATAGGGGATTACATTTAGCCTTCCAGTCCTTAGAAAGCCGAGGAAGACAACAACACCTCCGTGGAAGAGAATTTGAGGCGGGGCAGATTACATATTAGTTGTGGCTCCCTAATTTATGAGAAGTAGGGACGAAAAAGAGAACGAATTCGAGTGAGTGGGAAGAGGAGCATATAATAGGGATAAAAAGTTTATAAAGATGCTGGAAGAATATCCCCTAAAGTAACAGATGAAAAGTGCAGGACACCCTGTGATGCCAGAGTAAGAAACAGCAGGTATGTGGTACTGGTGGTTGTGGCGCCGATCATCTTCTCACAAGTTATCCTGGTGATGAAAGGATACTCTGCTGATGAAAGGATTGATAAAAATAGAGGGAGATACTAACTAAGATCGATTACTATCTCTGCCTTAATGCAGATATGGACGAAAGGAGGCTGCTGGTGGTACTGTCAATACTTGGCGTAGCAAACACGTGAGAAGATAGTGGGAATCCTTATTTTCGAAGACCAGTGAAGTCATAATCATGAGATCCAAATGGTTGATCACACATACGGCCGTACGAGTTGTTTTGAAACGATTGAACGGGGAGGTAACAGTACTATTGAGAGTTGAAGAACAGATGATCGATAAGTATTCACACAAACAGGAATATATCTTATTGTTGTACTTCGTGCAAAAGGATATGAAGGTAATGATAGGCAGGTTGAGATATATTTCCTTATATCTAAAAGAGGTAGATCTATTACAGACAAAGCAGAAGAGAGTATTTTTACCAATAGTGGAAACAGCCCTCAGTATATTGTTTGGAACAGTGTCGGAAGTTGATATGGAGGAAATCAGGAGTGAAAGTTTGAACATTTAGAAAAAAAATCAAAAGGTAATGTCGCATATCGATATTGAACGCCACTAGGCTAGAGTTAGCCAAAAACATGAATAGTATAGGGTGGTTGCTCTTTCAGGTATAGACATTTAGAGAAAAAGTGGTCAATATAACCAACACCGTGATGGCAGAAATAAGTGGACTGGACCGTTTTCTACAGTGGTATTTTCAGTTATTGACACTAATAAATAGGTTACGCCAGATAGGACAGTTGTTGATGACGTTATTAAAACATGTAAGTGTGCAGTTAGATATGTTGTCGCTTGGATATATGTCGCCGAGTAACAACGGGAAAATTGTAATGAAACGAATTGCACCATCATTTGAGTGTACTAGTTGACCTCACTGAACGTTCATAGAAGTATTATAAGGATGTGTTACGTTATTGGAAGGTAATAAGCTATTAGTGTAGGTATCCATCCCAGTCTTGTATAGACATCGTACTTTTGAGATATTCTGGGTAGTTAACCTACCCATATCATACCCCAGAGCTGACCAAAAGCTCGAGCAGTAGCAAGATATAAGACAAGAACAGTAAAGAAATAAGATTGATTCCAAGAAGAGAATATTGTAGTAACTGTAAAGGGCATTGAAAGCCTTCATTTATTAGTAGACTGAAAAACAACAACTTTTCATTAAATGCATTGATTTTATTGCCATTCTCTTCCAACACAAGAACTATAAGACCGCATATATACATATCCGCAATCTGAAGGACCAGAATATTATACAATTAAGGAATATTTTGTTTTCTTTCATTTTTTATTCTTATTATATTATTCTTTTTCTGTTTTTCTGGACGGCGAGGAAGGAAGAGTGTCAATTACGAGTAAATGACAAAAATGATAGGGGTGTACGTGAAAATATTGTCGATCAGTGGTCGGTTTAATTAAAACTACATAACCGGCATGAATAAGGTTTAAATCACTAGAAAAAAGTTCACCATTCTTACTTGAAAAAATAACATCTTCACAACTAAATAGATGCCAATATTTATTTACATATAACATAGACAAAAGAGAAATGGTGCAATGGGGGGGGGCTCATGTCGGCTAGATTATGTAATATCCTAATAATAGCATCTTGTCTGCCTTTGGCAAAAGCAGAGCGAGATCACGATAATGTGTTTTGACGTCGAGAAGTACTAACATCACAGTTAAAGCTAACATACATTGATATGAAATAGTTCGCTGATGCCACTTCTACAAATCATAGGTGTAAAATTCCAAGATGAGAGCTACTAGTCTGGAGGTCAGGATGTCTTATCGTCTGCCAAACACTTGCTAATGACGTTGATGCTTTAACAATAACACTCTCTGATATGTAGGGGCAGTCATCCTTAAATTTTCTGGACGATATTTTTTGAAAAAAGAGGTTTAGTGCTAATCTATGATCGTTGGATACACTACTAATGATTTCTGGGATAGCAGACTTAGCACAGTCGCTATTATCCTCGCAGCTGTTGTATACATGCTGGGAATTAATTCCTTGGCTGTGACCTTGGTGATTGAGATCCTAAAGCAATCTTCCTTGTGGATTGTATAGATGTTAGCTCTTAACTGAAAACTTCTAAATGTGCATCCAACCGTTCTGCTTGTATAAAACAAAGTACTATTCAAGGCCATTATTCTTTGTGAAGTGTCCGTAAAAGTACACAATGTCCCCAACATCCACGTGTGTACCTAACCTATGTTATTTTGACATTTTTGTTAGGGGGTTACTTGATGTGTAAGCTATACTCATTTGAGGTTGTCCTGACGAATTTATATACGTAGAAATTCGCCGATACTGCCTAGTAGACATTCCAATTCTCTGTAGTATGTTTTTGCATGTGCAGTTTCAATTTTCCGTTTTGTGAAAATGATGATCCACACACTTCACAAGAATAAGGTTTCTCCCCAGTGTGTGTTCGCATGTGAAGTTTCACATTTTCCTTTCGTGAAAATGACAGTCCACACACTTCACAATTATAAGGTTTCTCCCCAGTGTGCGTTCGCATGTGAGGTTTAAGTTTTCCCTTTACTGAAAATGATGATCCACACAATTCACAAGAATAAGGTTTCTCCCCAGTGTGTGTTCGCATGTGACGTTCCAAGTCTTGTTTTCGTGAAAATGATGATCCGCACACTTCACATGAATAACGCTTCTCCCTAGTGTGTGTACGTATGTGTAGTTTCAATTTGGCGTTTTCAGAAAATGATGATCCACACACTTCACATGAATAAGGTTTCTCCCTGTTTAATTTTACTTCAGTCGAAGTTCTCAGACATCAAGGGGCCCCTTCCTGGGGCTAACACTTGATCTCTATATGAGATACATAGATACCCGAGTATTCTATTAAAATTCTCCTTTATTTCTCAAGCATTGAGTTAGTAAAAAAGTTAAGAATAATTTCTTCTCTCCCCAACTGACCAGTCAATATGTCATAGTATATCTTTCTTGTGGTCTGTTGGGCTTACCGGATTCCAGGACAAGAATTCATCTAGTCTGGTGGAGTATCCAGCACGTGGTGTTACTTGAGGTAACATCACTAGGAGCAGATGCACTATTCCTCGTACGAGGGGATCTTATTTGTGCTGCGGATACTATGTAATTTGAATATTTGGTCAGGGTTTACTTGTAGGGGTAAGTATCCTCATGTCAGATTGTCCTGACAAACCCTTGTACAGAGAGACCGAAGACACTCGAGGATAGTGTCTAGTAGGTAATTCAAACTCCCCAGTGTCTCCCCAGTGTGTGTTTGCATGTGAAGTTTCAATTTGGCGTTTTCTGAAAATGATGATCCGCACACTTCACATGAATAAGGTTTCTCCCCAGTGTGTGTTCGCATGTGACGTTCTAATTGATCCTTTTGTAAAAATGATGATCCACACACTTTACACGAATAAGGCTTCTCTCTTAATGTTTAATTTTACTTCAGTCGAAAATCTCAGAAATCAAGGGGCCCCTTCCTGGGGCTAACACTTGATCTCTATATGAGATACATAGATACCCGAGTATTCTATTAAAAGTCTTCTTTATTTCTCAAGCATTGAGTTAGTAAAAAAGTTAAGAATAATTTCTTCTCTCCCTAACTGACCAGTCAAGTATGTAGTAGTATATCTTTTTTGTAGTCTGTTGGTCTTACCGGATTCCAGGACAAGAATTCATCTAGTCTGGTGGAGTATCCAGCAACGTGGTGTTACTTGAGGTAACATCACTAGGAGAAGATGCACTATTCCTCGTACGAGGGGATCTTATTTGTGCTGTGGATACTATGTAATTTGAATATTTGGTCAGGGTTTACTTGAAGGGGTAAGTATCCTCATGTCAGATTGTCCTGACAAACCCTTGTACAGAGAGACCGAAGACACTCGAGGATAGTGTCTAGTAGGTAATTCAAACCCCCTAGTGTGTGTTCGCATGTGAACTTTTAAACCTTGCTTTCGCGAAAATGATGATCCACACACTTCACAAGAATAAGGTTTCTCTCCAGTGTGTGTTCGCATGTGAAGTTTCAGATCTTCATTTCGTGAAAATGATGATCCACACACTTCACATGAATAAGGCTTCTCGCTAGTGTGTGTTCGTATGTGTAGTTTCAATTTTCCGTTTTGTGAAAATGATGATCCACACACTTCACATGAATAAGGCTTTTCCCCAGTGTGTGTTCGCATGTGAAGTTTCAAATATTCTTTTCGTGAAAATGATGATTCGCACACTTCACATGAATAAGGCTTCTCCCCAGTGTGTGTTCGCATGTGCAGTTTCAATTTTCCGTTTTGTGAAAATGATGATCCACACACTTCACATGAATAAGGCTTCTCCCCAGTGTGTGTTCGCATATGAAACTTATATTCTTCCTTTTGTGAAAAAGATGATCCACATACTTCACATGAATAAGACATCCCCCAGTGTGTTTTCATGTGCAGATTCAATTTTCTGTTTTGTGAAAATGATGATTCACACACTTCACAAGAATTAGGTTGCTCTCTTAATGTTTAATTTTACTTCAGTCGAAGTTCTCAGAAATCAGGGGGCCCCTCCCTGAGGCTAACACTTGATCTCTATATGAGATACATAGATATCTGAGTATTCTATTAAAATTCTCCTTTATTTCTCAAACATTGAGTTAGACAGAAAGTTTAGAATTAGAAATTTCTTCTCTCCCCAACTGACCAGTCAATATGTCATAGTATATCTTTCTTGTGGTCTGTTAGTCTTACCGGATACCAGGACAAGAATTCATCTAGTCTGGTGGAGTATCCAGCTACGTGGTGTTACTTGAGGTAACCTCTCTAGGAGAAGATGAACTATTCCTCGTATGAGGGGATGTTATTTGTGCTGCAGATACTATGTAATTTTGAATATTTGATCGGGGTTTACTTGTAGGGGTAAGTATCCTCATGTCAGGTTGTCCTGACAAACCCTTGTACAGAGAGACCGAAGACACTCAAGGATAGTGTCTAGTAGGTAATTCAAACTCTCCTGTCACCAGTGTGTGTTTGCATGTGAACTTTCAAAGTTCCCTTCAGTGGGAATCGTTATTTACGCACTTCACAATAATAAGGTTTCTCACCAGTGTTCGCATGTGAACTGTTCAATAATCTTTCCACGTAAATGATGACCCGCCAACTTCACAAGTCGTTATTTACACACTTCACAAAAATAAGGTTTCTCTTTTTATTCATTTTAATTTAGTTTATCTAAAGAAATCAAGGGGACTACTCTTGAGGCTAACACTTGATTTCCCTATGAGTAAAATTTATATCCGAGGGCTGTCTTATAGATAGATGTTGTTGCCTTTAAGGCTGCTATCTGTACTTCCCTACAGTTTGGTTTTGCCGGGATTGTTTCTAAGTGTTTACTTAGATTTTTTTTCACTAGAGCAGTACGATGTTTATTTATGTTGTTTTTCTCCTGTGTGTGTTCGCATGTGAATTTTCAAAGATGCTTTGAGTGAAAATTATGATCTACATTCTTCACAAGTATAAGGTTGCTCTCCAGTGTGTTTGCGTGTAAAATTTCAAAGTTGCCATCAGTGAAAATAATGATCAACACACTTGACAGCAACAATATATATATATATATATATTGTTAAACCTTCTTAGGTTTTTAAATATATATTTAAAAAAAAAATTGTAAGTAAATATTTTAAACCGATATTTGATTTAAGTCCTAATGTGTATATTTTAGTGATTAATTTAATCCTGAATGTACATTTATATAGATGTATTGCTTTTGAGTACAAAGTTGAACTTACATTTTTATTCAACAGACGAGTAACTCTTGCTTCTCTCCATTTTGTCCGTGTTTAGATAACTTAAGTAATGTTTCTGACAAAGGTGGCAGAATTGCTGTCATCATTCAAATACCAATCTCAATAACAATTATCCTTGAATAGCTTTTCACCTTGATAAGTTATGATACACAAAAATAAAATTGCTATATTAACGTTAGTAGAGTTCTCCTCAAAACGAAGTATTATTTATAGTCATTAATTGAATTCATGTCTTCTTTTCCACTGCAACTAATATCTGTGAATATAAAAATAACGTTGTTAATAATATTGGATAACATTTATCTTAAACACTTTTTCACAATTAATTACAATAATTGACTTTTTAGATATTTTTGGATTTTGGTCATGAAATATTTTAATTACTATATTTGAAATATCTCAATAGATTTGATTTTTCAAAATTTTCTATTTCAAAATGTACAAATATTTATCTCATGTTTCAGTGCAATTATACAGGGTGTTTCAAAAGTCTTGGGAACATTACAAATGCGTATATCTCATGAACTATTCCAGGTAGAAAAATGAAACTGGTGCCATTTTAAAGCTTGCTTAATCAAGTTTTTGGTCATACTAATGATTTTCGTGTTATCTTTCCAGGTGCAGTAATGGCGTTCTCTAAACAAGACAAGGCATTTTGCGTCCTCCAATTTGCAAAGACTGAATCGTGGACATGTGTTCAGCGTGCATTTCGCAGGAAATTAAAAAAAAAAAGCCCCTGAAAGGAAATCCATTGTCAGATGGCATGCTGAATTTGTGAAAGATGGGTGTTTGTGCCCAAGTAAGCGAACAGGTCGCCCTTCAACTTCAGAAGATGCAGTTGAGCAAGTTCGGACAGCCTTTCAGCGGAACCCCCGTAAATCAGTGAGAAGAGCCAGCAGGGAACTTCAGCTTGCTCCAGCAACTGTCTGGCGTGTCTTAAAGAAACGACTGCAAATCGTACCTTACAAGCTCAAGTTGGTCCAAAAGTTGAAGGACACTGATAAGCCACTTCGCCGTGACTTTTGCATTGCAATGCAAGAGAAGTTGGAAGATAACGGCTTTGATGACCAGCTTGTTTTTAGTGATGAGGCGACCTTCCATCTGAATGGCAAAGTTAACAAGCATAACACTCGCATATGGGGTACTGAGAATCCTCATGAACTTCTTGAGCACGAGCGAGATTCACCAAAAGTGAACGTGTTTCGTGCAATTTCCAAGAAAGGTGTCTATGGACCGTTCTTCTTTGAAGAGGTAACTATCACTGGTGAATCCTATCTCAACATGCTGGAAGACTGGTTAATGGCTCAGTTGGAACAAGCAGAATCTGATGACTTCAGTTTTCAACAAGATGGTGCCCCACCACACTGGAGTCTTAGAGTAAGGCAGTTTCTTAACACAAGGCTGCCTGGTAGATGGATTGGGAGATCTGGGCGAGGTGATGACGTTCTCATGCCCTGGCCTCCTAGGTCTCCAGATCTTACCCCGTGTGACTTTTTCCTTTGGGGCTTTGTCAAGCAACAAGTCTATGTGCCGCCCCTTCCAAGAGATATTGACGAACTAAAGGCTCGAGTAACGGCAGTTGTGGGAACCATTGACGTCAAGATGCTGGAACGCGTTTGGCAGGAAATGGACTATCGACTAGATATCTGCCGTGTGACGAATGGTGCTCATATTGAGCAACTTTGAAGATTCCCCACAAAACTTGAAACTTTAACCTTTCCAACCGTACCAATTTCATTTTTCAACTCCTAATAGTTTTTGAGTTATTAAAAATCGTTATGTTCCCAAGACTTTTGAAACACCCTGTATAACAAGGTGCACTTGTAAATGAAGAACACAAACCTTATACAAAGATACAACAATATATCAATTTAATAGAATCCATGATTATATATAAACATATGTCTCTCAATATTTCATTACTAGTCAAACTAAAATTCTTTTTTTGTTATTTCATTAACATAATATTGAGTTAATAAAAATACACACATATATGTATACATTCATGCTAATATAAATATCTATAGTTTTCTTTTAATAATCTGAATCTTTGTTGCTTAATCGACAGTAATGCAAAAAATAAATTGTAAAAAAATTGTATAGAGATTTTAGACCAGAGGGTGGGTCATCTATAGGTTCACCAAATATAAACTTTGTTACGCTGTCTTCTGAAAGAATAAAATAACTTCCAGTTAATAACTTATTTTTATTTATCGAAGATAATTTAAAGATTTTGTTTTCTTAACTATTTCCCTGCAGTTACCTTTTACGTAGTTTAAAATGTAATGTATGTAATATGTAACTTAAAACAAATAGCAAGAATATACGACCGGAGGGAGCATATCTTTTCTAGTATACATAACTACATATATGAAACAGTTAGTCTATGGAATTAGTGGATAAGCATGGAAACAGAATAGTTGAAATCACACAAATACATCTCTAAAGCCAACTGATAAGGATATGAAGAGTTCCATGCTTTAAGGATCTCTTCTGACGATATTGACTAGTTAGTTATCTTTCTGAGAGAGTCATTTTACACAGAAAGCATATGTTCATCCTCTGCTTTTAATGTCAAAGTTTAAGTAGAAACTATTTCAACCACAAGTGCATTGTAGGGTCTAATACAATCCTTCCTGCTACATATCTTGAAAAATTCACTGTTGTTTTTATTAATTTTGGTATCATGTTTGACTTCATCAATCATTACTTTGCATGTGGCTCTATTTCTCTTTAGTCCCTATTTGGAGCACACATTTTCTTGTTCTTTAGTCGATAATTGTAGCTTTCAAAACACAACAGGCAGTCTCTATCACATGATGTATGGTATATCTCTGTGTATGAAACTGGCTCAAACCTGCAGCACATTCCTTTATAAATTCCAGAAAGTTGTTAATGATTGTTGGGACGATATAAAACCCTGTCTAAAACTCACTTCAACCTTGAAACAGTATATTAAGATGTTATAAATAAAACTGTACATTGTGTGTTGTCATACATGTGTTTGATGTAGATAATAGTTTTCATGCTTACAAAAATAACTTTTAATATATTTAATAATGCCTGGCTCCACAGTGTCAAAGGCAGATTGAAAGTCAATAAATAGAAAATTCAAAGCTATGTTCTTCTCTGTAGCCCTTTCACTAATCTCAATTATAATAAAGCTTGCATCCACAGTAGAAGGTCCCGGTTAGAATTCATAATGACTTTCACTCAGCTTCTTTTCAATTTTTAATTGTAGCTGTTAAAACAACCGACAGTCTCTTTCACATGATGTATGGCATATCTCTGCAGATGAAACTGGTTCATAGTAGCAGTGTCATCCACTACCAATTCTATGAAGTTGGTGAAGATCGTCAGGGACAAGATCAAACCCTGTCTCAAACTGACTTCAACCTTGAACCAGTCTATTAAGTTGCTATCAATTAAATTGTACATTGTGTGTTGTCATAAATGTGTTTAAGGATATCTTTTTTGCCAATCTCCAAGAAATCTTATGTCTTTTCATATCTAAATTTTTTGAAATTTTATGAAGCATAGCAACCATCCTTTCAAAACATTCTTTAAGTTCAAAACAGAGAGTTTATTTCTGTTGAACCTTCAGACTCAAGAATGTGAAATATATTTTCATCGTGAAAGAATACAATACTGAGATGAGCTTGGAAATGTTCTTTCCATAAAGTGATTACTTGATCTATTTGTATCACATTCTCACCATTATAATGTGTAATTAACGAATTTAACATACAAAACAAGCGATTTCTAGTTTATGTTGTTGATGTAATATTCACACATTCCATGTATCTAGGACAACCTTCAGACAGATTACTGACACACTTCTGCTTTATCTGACCTAGTGATCAAATACTGAAAAAGAATATATCAGCTTTGAGGTGTGTCTTGTCTGTTTTTTGACTCCTGTTTCATCCGAACTAAGGATAAGAGATACGGGGGTTTGCTTATTTATTTAAAATGTTGTTGAGAAACTGATATGATCAATAACGTTCTCAGGGTTCGCATGTGCTTACAAAACACCTTGTCAAATAGTGTCTACAGCCACAGAGGCCACCTTGACTATGTACCCAATGTTTTCTACACAGACGATTCTTCTTTTTAAGTGTTTAATTAGAGAAATAATTATTTAATCCATGGCAGTGAATAGCAATTAACAGGCAGAAGTATTTCTCAGGCACAAAACAATAGTGAAAAAGTGTGTAACTTTTTTTCTTTTAAATACTGAAAAAGAATATATCTGCTTTGTAGGTGTGTCTTGTGGTGTTTCTTTTTTTTAACTTAGTACATCCCAAACAAGGCAAGTTGCAACTGTAGACATGAGAGGCTACTAAAAAGAAGAGTGAAAGTTTATGGTGTTATCCTAAATTGGGAGCTGGTCTGCAAGATGCTTGTTCACACTATTTGTAAATGTCTGTATATCAGTACAGTAAGGAAAACAGAGACCAGGAAGAGAGTTCAAAAGACCGGCAGCTTAAGGAAATGAGATACTGGAGTAGAAAGGTTGCCACCAGCTGATTGTCGGGTTCGTCGAATATTTATAGTGAAAGGGGCACCAGAGCAGCGAGTCTATAGGAGTAGATTCCATTTAAGTACTTGTTACACAAGTACAAATATGCATCATTGAGGCGATGGGGTATTGATATTGGTAGATAGTGAGGGACCTATTAGATTAGAGATTATTTTTTGGACCTATGTATTAGGGAGCGACTAGGGGATGGTGCACCATCACAGATGTGTGAAAATACTCCATGTATAGCTTTGTAAGGATATAGGATACTGTGAAGTGTGACAAGTTTTATTGCTCAATAAAGTGAGCCCACTTTCTTTACAACAGCCTTGGGAATGTTTTTGTTCCAATTCATGTTACCTGTGGATGTTAGGACCAGGAGTTTTGAACGTTGGACTCTCATGTAGGGTGTTATTTGTTACAGCAATCCGTGGGTAAAGAGGTTTTTTGTAGTTGTTGATGGAAAGAGGCTTTGTGTTAGCAGCATTTAATGTTACAATCCATTGATTACCCCATTTCACTACAGACTGAAATGAAACTTTCTAAGGATTCAGCCATTGCCTCAAATATATGCACATCTATTTTGGACACATGAGGAGGAGAGTGTGGTGCTATCAGAAAATATACACATCTAAGACACAATGTCATCAGAACTAATAAAGGTCCAAGGATCGAACTCTGGGGTACACCTGCATTTATGTTATGTTGTTTGGATGAACAGTCATTGAGGACAACCTGGATCTAATTATATTAAATATTCGTCAATTTGTATGAGAAAACCTTTATGCCAGACATTGTCAAAGGCTGTGAATATATTAAGCGCTACCACCCTTGCTTCATCTACCTTGTCCAGTGTATTGTATATGTGTTGAGAAAATACAGCTACAAAATCTCAAAGTATGGAAGGCTCAAACTGACATAATAGTTTTTTTTAAATTTTTATGTTACGAACTGCGTCAAATGTATTAATTATTTTTACGTGGTGATTGATTAAAATCTTGAACAATTACATTACTCGATTTATTCTTTAAAAATTAATGTAATATTAAATGAAATTAATTCTAAAGAATAAAAAACTGATTTATTGTTACGACACATGTAATAATTTTTGTTATGCGTATCATTCTTTTAAAATAAAGCTTAGAGTTTTTTTATTTTAAGTGTGAAAAAGTAAATTAATATCAACGACTAAATGAAAATTGATATTCATTCTATCCTAAACATCTATAGAATATCCTAGATACGTGCAAAAAATGGCCGCCTCTTGTACTGACTATAGTTCTTAAAAGTGTCTTTTCTTAATTTTACAGCAGTTTTCGTTTATCTTTTGATTTTTTGAAAGATAAAAGCATGATGTTAATATATAAAAGGAAACAAATGTATATTTACTTGTGAAAAAAATTAGAATTAAAAATGTTATAAAAAAATCGAAAAACAGTTAAAATTAAAGATTCATTAAACATGTTTAAAAATTCGCTGGAAAGTTAATATCAGTTTTATGGAACTGTTTCAAAGATAATTATTAAATTAAAATCTTAAAAGAGATAATTACAAAAGAATGTACTTTTTTTTACTATAAATTCTTTAATAATCCAACAAAAAGTGAAACATGTACGAATCCCGTGTAGTAAATGTAAACAGAAAATACAGCTACAAAATCTCAAAGTATTGAAGGGTCAAACCGCCGTAATAGTTTTTTTTAATTATTTTATGTTACGAACTGCATCAAATTTATTAATTATGTTTACGTGGTGATTGATTAAAATCTGGAACAATTACATTACTCGATTTATTCTTTAAAAATTAATGTACTATTAAACTAAATTAATTCTAAAGAATAAATAACTCATTTATTGTTACGACACATGTAAGAATTTTTGTTATGCGTCGTAACGATGAATTACATTCATTCTTTTAAAATAAAGCTTAGAGTTTTTTGTTTTTTTTAAGTGTGAAAAAGTAAATTAATATCAACGACTACACTGGCAATATTCATTGAAAAAAATTAAAACATTAAAAAATATTTATTGATAAATAAATAGAATTCAATTTGGAAAGAAAATGTCATATTTGAATTCTATTTATAATAATTGTTTTCAACTTTTTAAATAATATTTATTAATGAAAAAAATGTACAAAGCAAATACAAACATACGTTTTATCTTTCCAATTAAATGACGATGAATTGTGAAATGAACGAAATTGTGGAATCTCTGTAACTAATATTTTGACGGGGGTAGTGTGAGTGAATGGTGGGAGGTCTAATCGCGCCTGTTTATTACAGAACGTGGCTTCCATAGCGCTGCAAATCGATCGTTTGTAGAAATTATTCAACTTTTAAAATTCATTATTCGTTACTTTCCTGAGTCTCAAATTTGTAATTTTTTGGTTGATTTTCAATATTATAAAAAAAATGTCTTCCGCTGATGATGACACATTCATGTATGAAAGGGAAATAAAATTATATCGCATTGTTCTTATTAACCCAGAAACTCTTATCATTACAATCACATGAAATATTTTTTTCACTTATATTATTTTTTTAATGAAAATATTGATTAAACACAGCTTTATTTAATAATAATATCGCTAATTCAAAAAATTACTTTTTCTTCGAGTTATAGTAGTTTTATTAACATGGTATTTAGGGGCCTTTTTCGTAATATATACGAAATACTTTTTTTTTAATATTTAATTGTTAACATCTACAATGCTTTATTTCATAAACCACATAATCACATTCATGCATTTTTTATTAATATATAAAAATAAAACTGTAGTAAACGTTTATTTTGATTTTTTAAAAATATATTTCACTAAGATAAAAAAACAAGACAATGCTTTCAGTATATTCCGTGAGTGTTGATTAATTCTTTTAAAATAAAGCCATGCGTATCTTTTTTTTTATTTTAAGAGTGAAAAAGTAAATTAAAGTCAATGACTACACTGACAATATTCATTGAAAAAAATTAAAACATTAAAAAATATTTATTAATAAATAAATAAAATTCAATTTTGAAATAAAATGTCATATTTGAATTCTATTTATAATAATTGTTTTCAAATTTTAAATAATATTTATTAATAAAAAATGTACAAACCAAATATACACTTACGTTTTATCTTTCCAAATAAATTACGATGAATTGTTAAATTAACGAAATTGTTGAATCTCTGAAACTAATATTTTGACGGGAGTAGTGTGAGTGAATAGGGGGGGGGGTCTAATCGCGCCTGTTTATTATATGGTTTCATTATATCCCGTGATTGTTGATTAATAAATATTGAACATTTCATTAAAATTGGTTGATTTCCTGAATTTTATGAATTTTGACATTTTGGGGATCGGCCATAGATTTTGCACGTACCTAATATATATATATATATATATATATATATATATATATATATATATTGATTTTTGCACTACCTAGTATACCCTTTTCCAAAAATGTGAAAAAAAGTAGTTTGTGAAGTTCGAAACCAAAATATAACAAAAACTAGGCGTTAAATATAACAATTTACACAAAGAAATCTTTCGAAAAAAAAAAAATCGCGACAAGTTATTTTCCTTTACTTTGTCAGCAATATATAACATGAACTAAAAAAATGGTCAAAATAACAATAAAAGCACACAATCCGTGAAGAACACAATTTACAAAAAGGCGTGAGTTAAAAAAATAATGCTAGAAAACAATAATTACACAAACAAAACAAAAAATAACTAAAAATGCTACTGAAAATAAATCAATAAGAGATTTTTTTTTGTTGTTTTGATTTTTTTCTATTTTCCGTTTCAGATATTGGGCGAGGTTCGGCTGTTACCGGATTTTACCGAGTCAATTAGGACTCATCTATATGAAAAAACCTTTTTAATAGTCTTAAAATATCTATAATTTTCCCCCCCCCACCCAAAAAAAAAACATTTCCTCTGTTGTAAAATATGTATTAAATAAATTATTAAATATTTCACTGCCATTGAAAAAAATGTTTACGATCGATTCAATGGGAACATCTGAGAATGTTATTGTTTCGAGTTAATATCAGATTCACGAAAAAGGAAAACTTTTTTCTAAAAATTAATTTTATTTCCTTTTTTTATTATAGATATAGATATTATTATTATTATTATTATTATTATTATTATTATTATTATTATTATTATTATTCAAACGATTCATTAATAAAGAGACCAACGAAATTCTAATAGTATTAAAAGTCGTCATAAAAAGGAATTAAGTTAATTAAATTTGTAAAATAAAGTTTTAAATACTTACACGAAAATACAATGGTTAATCTTTTCTAATTTCTGGAGTTGAGAAAAGATTAGATTAAACAGCGATAATCTCTTCGTTGTTTGAACCTTGTGAAAAGATGTCGATTAAAAAGAAAAGAAAAATGTCATCTTTCTATCCTCACTTATTGAAGAGCGTCTATTTTTTCTCGGTTTTCCGTCTGGTCTTCAGTCGTCTTGTTCCGTAAAAATTGTAAAAAAAAACTATGACTACCACTAATTGTAAGTTCGGGGCGAGCGGGGTTGCAACTGGGACTTAGGGGTGATAGTAGTAGTAGTAGTAGTAGTAGTAGTAGTAGTAAGATGGTATTTTTTTACAACTTTCATGAATGTAGCTTCCCCTCTCCAGTTGAGCAACAAGCAGACATTTGTTTTGTGAGTAAAGATCGCTTTAAACGAAATAATATTATGAAAATTGAAACAGTTCCAGCACGTTACATGTATACAAGTCGGTAGATAATTAAATTATTCTGCCTTTGATATAAATCATTTGTTTATAGTTATTTCGTTTTTTTTTTCAATTTCTCGACCGTTAACTGTTCTGCATTTTTACCACGGGAGTAAATAATAATTCTAAAATATTAAGGGCATGCTTAGCCAGTATTTCAATAATATAAGCGAGACCCCCCCCCCCAATACAACAGAATACAACAAAAAAATCTATTTTTCTAATATGGGGGCGGGCTTAGACCTATTTAAAACTAGAGCTGAGATAACCTACCCCTCCCAAATGAATTAGAAAAGTAGATTTGATTTGCTTCAACACCGAGTAAATACTTATTTTTAATATACGGGGAAGGGGGCCGTATTTGAAACTAAAGGGGAACGAGCCTAGCCCGCCCTCCTAACACGATCTTAGGTTTCCGTTACCGAATTTATCTTACTTTGTGCCATTTTTTCGTATTCATTCACTTGTGCCATTTTTACTGAACAACGAAACGGCTATTTCACATATTTTAAAATGAAAGAAATCCGACAAAAAGCAGAAAAATTAAGACGGTTAATTAATTTACCCTCTGACCACTTAGCAAATCAGACAAAACTATTCGATAAAATTTGGCAGTCATTTTAGGAGTTAACCGCTTCAATATAACCAACAATTCTAAAGCTTTGCAAAGTTAGACATAGAATCAGTCTTTCATGTGGGGAAAATCCAACTCCCCAAAATTGGGAAAAAAATAAAACATATTCTCAGTAATTTAGACTGAGGCAATTTTTTTACACCTAAAGCAAAGAAGAATATAAAAAAATATTTACAAAACTTTTCTGACAGTAAATTATTTTCTCTTGTCATGCGAGATAGAAAATTTGTCAATAGCAGACAAGCATATTGTGATTTTTGGAAACACCATTTAACAAAAGGAAAAAATAAAATTACTTTCCATGTGTACCATGGACGTGTGAATATCATCCCCCAAGGCTATTGAAATATTTTTTTTACTTTACGGTGGTTGCAGTCAACGTGGTGGTGCCACGCAGTATCTCGAGAAACCAAGGAGATGACACGCACATTGTGCGTTTTTTTTGTAAATAAAAAAACTCACAACCAGACAAACACCTGAAACATAAACTGATCAATTGTCATAATGTTAAATCATGTTGACAAGAAGATATGCACCTGCCGTTGAACCACTTAAACGGTAAGAACCCAATGTCAAAAGAAAGAGATATGTCGGAAAGGTTAAAGGTCATATTACCAAGTTCAATTTGATCATGACAAGAAAAGTTGATACGCGATAGCAACAGAAGGTAGGTGACATTCAATTGATTCCTTGTGTGTATTTTGCCTTATTTAAATTATATATATATATATATATATATATATATATATATATATATATATATATATATATATATATATATACTACTAAAAGTCTATGGGTCTTGTATGTTTGCAATCAGCTTTCAGCTTTCCGGTTTTCAACATCCGGTTGCGCATGCGTAAATAGCATCGTCTTCCAATCTGTTATTCCAATTCCGTTGAACTCTTATTATTAACGAACGCATGAAATTTTTCATTCTGGAAATGTTTATATCGCTTTAAATATAAAACAATTACATTTAATTTCATCAAATAGTTTTTTTGTTTTCTCCACGGCTAAAAACATTCAACGGCAGGACTTTGTAAAGTCTGTCGCAGTTTCAAAAAAGCTCCACCCTTTTAAAAAACAAAAACAAACAAACAAAACAACAACAATCATTATTAATATCAATAGCGGCGGTGAACGAAACCACCTCCCACTTTTCCTCTCACAGATTTCACCACTCCTACTCCCTCTGTTTTCGTTACGTACGCGAGACAGCCGGTTGTACCCCCTTCCTTCCTCAAATCGCCCTTTTATTATTCTGTACTTTCAACTAACAATTTCATTTAAAAGATTATATATAAAAATTTGAATTTAACTATAATAAGTATTATGGTACCTGTTCAATGCATATTTACCTATAAGTATGGCCAACCACTTATAATTCAGTAACTATAATTTAAAAAAAAAACAATTATAATAAACAGAACGACGCATAGAAATCTATCTATATTCTTTTTTCAACAATTACATTTAATTTCATCAAATAGTTTTTTTGTTTTCTCCACAAGTGTCACGCACATACATGAATTCCATAGCTAATATAACAAACTGACCCAACAGGTCACGGTTGGTCTAGTATATATATATATGTGTATATTAATGTCATTCTTATTGATAAAAACACTCTTAATTGTTAATTGTTTTGGTTCGGTTCTGTTCCGATTTTGAGAGTTCCTTGTCTGTCCGTAAACATATTCAAAATACTTTGTGATAATTATGATGGAACAACACACTTTTTTTCTGATTTGGTTCGGGGTCTGACTTTAGAGTTATGAAACGTGGCTTGTTCGGTGAGGAACATGCTAAGAGGCGAATCCTTCTTAAAAAATATACAACCGCTAGCGCATAGAGAAGATGGTTGCTACAGGGTTTGGGTGGCAAATATGCAACAGTACTTTAAAGTTGAAGATGAAGACAAGTGTCAAGCAGGTCTTCTTACAACAAGGCGTTCGGTCGGCCAGTTTGTCTACAGGTTAATGTCCAATAACGTAAGGCCAACATGGGACGAATTAAAAAGATTGTTGGATCAGTTTAATTGCCAAACCCGATGCGCGTATAGTTGAATTAGCTAATGTCAAGCAGGGCAGAACAGATGGAATTCAGTACTATATGCAAATGGTGGTGCGTCTGGCGGAGGGTGCATACATTGGAATTGAGGTGGGATTCAAGTGGTAGCTAAGCAAGTGTTGGGATTTTTCATAGAGGACATAAGAGATCGAGATGTTAAGATGGCGATGATGAGGGACGAACCACAAACCGTGGAGGCGGCTTATTAAAAAGCCTTATCCGAGATAAAGTGGAAAATCCGGCTTGATGCAAGCCAGGAATATGAGGACGAACCCATATAAGTTTGTCACTCTAGAAGGCGGGTTCTTATTGAAACCTTGAGTTCGGCTGACTCCAAAAAAAAAACAGGGATGAGAATAATGGAAAGAACGATAGGAGAAGTACGAATAGGCCGAGATACGAAACTCGTTAGAGAAGAAGAAACGAGCATGTTATTAGGTGTTGGAATTGTAGTGAAGAAGGCCACATAATGAGATTTTGTAGGCGACGTATCCAGGAAAACGGCGACGCCCCGTTCGTACGACCCCCGACGAACGGAACAAGATGGTACCAACGCATGTAGTTGGTAATATGGGCACGTCAAATTCCTTTTCTGTGAATTTCTAAGGTAGAACGTATAGGACTTTAATAAATACAAGAGCGGAGGTATCAGTCATAAGTAGAAGAATTTACGAATCATTTCGAGACGAACCTGAACTACAAAACAAGAGATGTTAATTTAAGGACTGCTAATGATTGTGGAGGGTCTCTATGCATCTTCGTTGTGAGAAATCTTAACAGAAGTATAATACTCGGCCGTGATCGGCTCATGCAAAACGGGGTGAGATTGTATTTTGATTTGGAGGCTTTCAGAATTAGTAATGAGTATGTGGCCTTAGAGGAAGATGTTCAAATTTCGTCGATTGTCAGATTTACACATCAAAAAAACAGTGAAACACTAACACATGCATACTTGCATGGCCCGTACTATCGGTGGACGGGGTGCTGGAAAAGAATATGAGATAGAGCAACTGAACAGCGGATACGTTAGCAATAATGATGTGGTGACAATTGACAAGTCTCGGAAATTCTCGTTGCTCATTATGAATAACACTAACCAAACGGTCACGTTCAAACGGGGGTGGCCGGTAACTAAATTTAGTAAGGCTGTTAGCATTACCGAAATTACTATGTCCGACAAGCAAAAGAACCACATCTCTGATGAAAACTTGCAAGAGACTAACGTACCAGACGAATTCAAGTTAGAGATCGATAGGTTACTGAGGAGGAATAGAGATTTGTTCGTTAGTGAAGACAAAAACTTAGATACAGTGGAGATGCGTATTGATACGGGAACGCATGAACCCATGAGAAAAAGCCCGTATCGAACACCGCTGAAGCAAAGGAAATTAGTTGATTCCGCGGTTGAGGAAATGATGCACACAGGTGTAATCGAAAGGTCCAAGAGTCCGTGGAGTTTCCCGGATGTTTTAGTGGAAAAGAAAGATGGTAACAAGATATAATATGTCGACTTTAGAGCACTGAATAATGTTAAGAAGAAATACGCCCAGGCGTTACCAGTCATTAATGTTATACTCGCCTCGCTCGGGTCAGCAAAGTACTTTTCTAAATTGGATTTGAAGTCTGGATATTGACAGGTAAGACTTCACAAAGACGATAAAGAGAAAAGTGCATTCACCTGCCACCGAGGTTGGTTTCACTTTAATGTGATGCCGTTAGACTCGAAAACGCTCCCGGTATTTTGCAGGAATTGATGTCAATTGTCTTACAAGGCCAGCAAGAGTTCGCTCTATCATATTTAGACGATATTTTGATATTTTCAAATACAATGGAAGATCACTTGACGCATATAGATGACATCTTGAGTAGTTTACAGAAACATAATCTCAGGTTGAAACAATCTAAGTCCGAGTTCTTTAAAAAAAGAAGTTCAATACCTTTGCTTCAAAGTTAGTGAGAAGGGTATACAGCCAGATTTTGTAAAAGTTGAAACCATAAAATCAATTTCGACTCCAACCACTGTGAGGCAGGTGAGAGCTTTCATCGGAATGACATCATATTACCGTCGATTTATTAGAATTGTTTCTGATATTGCCGAGCCATTAATTAATCTAACAAGGAAGTACGCGCGTTTTCGATGGGACGACGCATGTCAGGCTGCCTTTGATAGCTTAAAAATGGAGCTTGCAGAGATGTTAATACTGGCTTATCCCGATCCAAATAAGGACTATATATTACATAATAACGCCTCTGATCAATCGATTGGAACATGTGTGTCACAATTGGTTTATGATCGGAGGGAGTGTAAAGATGTAGAAAAAACGATTGATTTTTCATCTCATAAGTTAAGTGATACACAGACAAGGTGGTCAACGATAGAGGAGGAAGCGTATGGTATACACTATGCTCTTCATAAGTAAAACCACTACTTGAATAGTGCAACATTCACGATTTATACAGATCATAGACCCCTGGAACATTTGCTTAAGTCACTTATACAAAATAAGAAAATATAGACATGCGCTTTAAGTATGGCTGGTAACAACTGTAGAATACAATACCTTAGTGGTAAAGATAATGTTTGTGCGGATCTTTTGTCACGGTCTGTGGTTGGAAGTCAGGACAATGATGACACTCAGTAGATATAGATGATAGGAATTATGTGATTAGTGCAATAAATTCGACGGTCGAAATTGGTGCACCTTCATGTAATATGGATGAAATTATTGCTGACACAGATGTAACATATGCTAGCACCGTCGCTCCAAAAGTAAGGAAAGATCAATTAAAAAGACTTGTGGACCTGCTAGCGGATATGTGTTAAAATGAAGATAATAGGGAGATAGTCAGTTATACTAGCATCCTAGTGACAGGGTAAGATGGAGTTATGGTCCTGGTAAGGCACATAAGGTTACAACTAGCCCCCTCTGTCAGGCTGCGGTACCCTTCATCTTCATTAAAAAAATAAAAAAATCCTCTATAGTTTTCTTCTCCTTTGCTCAGACTGTGAACGGCATATGTTGCATATAATAGCAGCTTCCTATGTTAAAACATAGTATGTTTGAAATTAAGAGTTAAATTACTTAAGAATTAGACTCGAGCAGAAACACACGTGGTGTAATCGAATGTCATTTACCCGATGTCAGTTTAAAAAATTGAGGTGTGGTTACCGCCATTGATCGGATGGTCATGCATCGGGACGTCTACCTGTACATTGGGAAGAACGAACTTTCTGAACTGAACACCAAGATTACTTAATTTTTTCCTCTCTACTGTTGTCTTCCCTCTTTGGACATGCGGAGGAAATTAAAAGACTGAAAGAACTGTTGATAAACTTGCCTATTTTATTGTTTTAATCAAATTCCATCATAGAACATGCAATTGTGAAAAAATTATGTTGTTTGTTTGTTTGTTGATTCATTGTACATCATGCGGTTATTACGATGTGTCGGTGAGTGGTAGGGAGAGAGATGCAGTGAAAAATATTCACAGGTGAACATTTTAAAAAATAGGATCGTGAAGAATGTTACATATCCGAAGTCGGTGTACGGAAAAGTTGTTGATAAAACAGATGCACCCGGCGATTGTGGAAAGATAAGATAATCATCGGATGACCAAAAAGTTATTTGAAAATAAAATAAAACTCACAACCAGAAAAACACAATCACAGGAAGAGGCAACTATTGGATGACATGAAGGTCAGTTTTGATAAGAAACACTGTACCAAAAATCAAACACCTGCAACAGAAGAAGCGACATAGACTGATCAATTGTCATAATGTAAAATCATGTTGACAAAAGGATATGCACATGCAGTTAAATAAATTAAACGGTAAGAATCCAATGTCAAAAGAAAGAGACATGTCGGAAGGGTTAAAGACTATTTTACCAGGTGCGATTGTATCATGACAAGAAAAGATACAGATTTGTTGAATATGTGTTGACCATGGCCGATTTATTGGCTAGGAAAACCGAAGGTGATAGGAAACATTAGCGGTTGTGAGGTTCACAATGAATGAAACCTCGAAATGTGTTCCTTATTATCTGGCATTATTGTAGTTTGGTAGAGATATGATCCTACTGATAAACAACCTGCATGAACCACATCGGACATACATGGGGAGGACCACCATAAAATAATCCTAGAAAGACAGCATAATACTTTAACACAGTTGTGAAGACAAGGTAAGAGAGCACAGAAGAATAGGAAAGAGCGAATTAACAGAAATAGGAGAGGTTAGCTTGCAGATAGGAGAGCCGGTATATTGCAAACTGCATATGAGGGAAGGTAAACTGACCAAAGGTGGGTTGCTTTCGACCAGATTGTGAAGCAACTGGGTCCGATGTGCTTTGTGATCTGGGGTCAAATATGGGGAAAGTAAAGAATGTGCATGCTAATAATTTGAAGTTAGCCGAGGCAGAAAGTTAGGAAGAACCGAAACTGACAGCCAACAATTGAAGGGTAAGGAAGACGACCCTTGTACAACCCCAAAAATGGAAACAGACTGTGAATGTTAAGGGAAGGAAAAGGGGATAAATTTAGCCCTCCTGAGAAAGCCGAGGAAGGCAAGAAACCCCATCTGTAGAAAGAGAATCTGTGGAGAGGAGAACACATATTAGCTGTGGTTCCTTAATTTATGAGAAGCAGGGACGGCCAACGGACCCCCTGTAGAAAAAGAGAAGGAATTAAGTGTCTTTGCTAAGTTAGCTGCGGATTCCAGTGAGTGGGAAGAGGAGGATACAATAAAAAGCTAAGGGAAGAAAAGGTTACAAATATGGTGGAAGAATTGCCCCTAAAGTAACTGTTGAAAAGCTCAGGACACCCTGTAATGATAGAGTAAGATACAGCAGGTAAAAGATTGTCAGTAATCTCGGTTGAGTCCCGGGTGTTAGCTGTGTTACACCTGTCTGCTCCGTTATGTGTATGGAAGGTCCCTATGTGTATGTGGTTCTGGTGGTTGTGGCGCCGAACGTCTTCTCGGACGTCATCCTGGTGATAAACGGATTGATAAGAATAGAGGGAGGTACTAACTAAGATCGATTACTCTCTCTGCCTTATGCAGATATGGACGAGGGGAGCCTGCTGATGGTACGTGAGAAAGTAGTGGGAATCCGTATTTTAGAAGATCAGTGAAGTCATAATCACGAGATCCAAATTGTTGATCACACCTACGACCGTACGAGTTGTTTTGAAACGATTTAACGGGGAGGTAACAGAGCTATTGAGGGTTGAGGAACAGATAATCGATAAGTATTCACACAAACAGGAATATGTCTGATTGTTGTACTCCGTGTAACAGGATATGAAGGTAATGATAGGCAGATGGAGATATATGGACTTATATCTAAAAGAGGTAGATCTGTTACGGACGAGACAGAAGAGAGCATGTTTACCAATAGTCGAAAAAGCCCTCAGCGTATTGTTTGGAACAGTGTCGGGAGGTGGTATGGAGGAAATCAGGTGAAAGTTGAAGCATTTAGAAACGAATCAAAAGGTAATGTCGCATATCGCAAGGGGAAAGCATATCGATATTGAACGCCACTAGGATAGAGTTAGCCGAAAACATAGATAGTATAGGATAAGTACTCCCTCAGAAAAAGTTGCCAATATAACCAACACAGTGATGGCAGAAATACGTAGACTGGACCGTTTTGTACAGTGGCATTTTCAGTTATTGACAGTAATGAATAGGGTACGCCAGACAGGACAGTCGTTGATGACGTAATTAAAACATGTAAGTGTGCAGTTAGATATGTTGTCGCTTGAATATATGTCGCCGAGTACAGTAACAACGGGAACGTTGTAATGAAAATTCTGTTGATAATACAGACCAAATTGGCCCATCATTTGAGATCACTAGTTGACCCCCCTGAACAGTTATAGAAATACTATAAGGATGTGTTACGTTATTGGAAAGTAAGAAGCTATTAGTGTTGGTATCCATCCCAGTCTTGTATAGAGGTCGTACTTTTTAAATATAGTGAGTAGTAAACTAGGCTTATGGTAAGGAAATGCAAATGGCAGGAATGGCATGGTTGCCCTTGCAGGTTGCAAATACAAAAGAGAACTTCTCGTTTTATGTGGCCTACAATCTATGTAATGATATGATCCTGTGAGAGGACTGGCTCCGAGCAATGGTCCAAGATAGGGTTTGATAAAGCTACGTTGACAGGTGGGGAGTGGAGGTCCGCCTGGGAGGGTCAGAGCACGGCACTTTGTCTATGGTGGTAAAAGAAGACGTAAAACTACCCACCAAGACGGCTATATCCGGTAGGGAGTAGGATAAAAACAGACAGGGGTCTGTAAGAGGAATCATTTCAGATGGTACCATGTGTAAAAAATATGCTGAAAACGAAGAGGGGGTGACCCTAAGAGACGATCCATGTTGATGGCCAACATAACCAATAAGACTGAAGATAAAGAATGGAAAAGAGTTAGCCTATACTCGACCGATACGACGGGTTGAGAAGATGCGGGTAGCAGAAGTAAGTGGAGAGGGGAGATTTCGAACGTGACTGACTGCAAGACGAGAACTGACTGCCGAGAAATATCGATTTGAGAGATGGCAGTTGTTGGAAGTCAATCTAAATGTCATAGTTATGACAAACAGGGAGTTGAGACAGACTAAGACGGTGGAGATGGGAATAGATACGGGTGATCATCCACTCATTAAAATAAGAACTCCAATACATGAGACGTAACTGGTAAAACAGGCAGTGAATGTTAGAGACAGGGGTGATAGAACGGACTGAGTGCATACGGAGTTTCCCTTTATAGTAATTGTCGAAAAGAAGGACAAAAGTCATCGACTTTGCCTTGGCTTTAGGCAGTTAAATGCGGTCACTAAGCCATTAGCGATATATCTTCCCGTGATTGATGACATTCTGGCAGTTGGGGAAGTCAACCTGCTTTTCAACCTTATACTTGAGGTCTGGATATTGGAGAGAGACTTGGAGAAAACAGTCTTCACTTTTCATGCAGGGCTGTTTAATTTTAGGGTAAAGGCATTTGGCTTGTCAAATGCACCAGGTGTGTTTACCCAATTGATGTCTACCGTGTTGACCTTGGCCGTTGTATTGGCTAGGTAAACAGAAGGTGATAGAGAAAATTGGGATCTCTATCTGACCCAGGTTTTAGCTGCTGTGAGGTTCACAATGAATGAAACCTCTAAATTTGTCCCTTATTACATGTTGTTTGGTAGAGATGTGGTCCTACTGAAAGCCAACATGCATACACCACATCGGAAATACATGGGGGGATTACCATGGAATAATCCTAAAAAGACAGCATAAGACTTTAACCCAGTTGAGAAGGCGGGTTAAGAGAGCACAGAAGAAAAGTAACGAGCGAATTAACAGAAATAGGATAGGTTAGCTAGCAGATAGAAGGGCCGGTATATTACAAACTGCATATGAGAGAAGATAAACCGGACCAGAAGTGGGTTCCTTTCGACCAGATTGTAAGATAAACGGGTTTCATGTCCTTTGTGATCTGGCACCAAATAGCAGGGAAAGTAAAGAAAGTGCATGCTAATAATTTGAAGTTAGGCGAGATAGAATGTTCGAAGAACCGAAACTGACAGCCAACAATTGAAGGGTAAGGAAGACGACCCTTGTACAACCCACAGAAATCGAAACAGGCAGTGTATCCGAGGGAAAGGAAAAGGGGATTAAATTTAGCTTTCCAGTCCTAAGTAAGCCGAGGAAGGCAACAACCCCCTCCGTGGAAAGAGAATAACAGGAGGGGAGAACATATATTAGGTCTGGCTCCCTAATCTATGAGAAGCAGGGAAGGACAACACACCCCCCCGTAGAAAAAGAGAACGAATTAAGCGTCTTTGCAAAGTCTGCTGTGGATTCGAGTGAGTGGGAAGAGGAGAATACAATAGAAAGCTAATAGAAGAAAAAGGGTACGCCAGCAGGACAGTCGTGATGACGTTATTAAAACATGTAAGTTAACACTTGGATATATGTAGCCGAGTAACAACGGGAAAATTGTAATGAAAATTCTGTTGATAACACAGACCGAAATGCACCATAATTTGAGATTACTAGTTGACCCCACTAAACGTTCATAGAAGTATTATAAGGATCTGTTACGTTATTGGAAGGTAAGAAGCTATTAGTGTTGTATGGAGATCGTACTTTTGAGATATACTGGGTAGTTAACCTACCCATATCATACCCCAGAGCTGACCAAGAGCTCGACACAGTAGCAAGATATAAGGCAAGAACAGTAAAGAAATGAAGATTAATTCCAAAAAGAGAATGGTGTAGTAACTGTAATTGGCATTGAGAGCCTTCATTTATAAGTAGACTGAAAGACAACTTTTCATTGCATGCATTGATTTTATTGCCATTCTCTTCCAACACAAGAACTACAAGACCGCATATATACATATTTGCAATTTGAAGGAGCAGAATATTATACAATTGATTAAGGAACTTTTTTCATAATGTAAGAAGAATAAAAATTCTTATTATATTACGATTTTTCTGTTTTTCTTCGTTTTCTCTTGTTGATATTTTCAGGAGATTATAATAATGCAATGATAACAGCCACTTGTCTACCTCGACTGTATAGATCTACCAAGTTGTGTAGTGGAGTGCCGAATCGAAAGATATCATTCCACCATTGCTGGGGTAACGGTGGGAGATGGAAACAGATGACGAAGTGTTTTTCTGTGAATGAGTTTGGAAAAAAGGGGAAATCTCCTCCCTTCCAGTGAGGTAACAGTGAGATATGGAAACCGATAAAGAAGATGAGGGGAAGGATTAAACATACATTTGACCATTCTTCTATTGTAAGAGTGAATTGGAAATTTCCAATACGGAAAGTAATATAATGAGAATATATTTTACTGTTGTTGAATTGAATTCTGTTAAAGGAGGGGGTGAAGTCACTTCCAGTTTCAACACCTCTAATTCTCAATATAAGGCAAGTGTAACATATGTTCATAGACTCTATTTTCTTGCCCATCAAAATCACGTAATTCAGAGACGCATCCCAGTCTTAGGGTGGAAATTGCAAAAACCAACATTGTCTACAACTTTGTAATATTATCAGTCCAAACACAGACATTAAATGTAAAAAGTGATAAGTCTTTGAGCAAACATAGTTCTGTATCGTTTACCATAATAATTATTTATTATATAAAAACACACAACCGAATGTGTCCATTATTATGTTTGCTTGAAATTGCCTTCACCCCTCAGAGGTACATACTTTGAAGACCAGGGCCGGACGATTACCCTCTAGATCTTATCACAACTTGAGGAGTGGTAATTAAACGACCTTTCAACATCGATGGTCTTAATCAGTACAGCAACTTTTATGCCGACAGCAAACTTCGGGGACGTTACGAGAGGGTGGGTGACAGGGTTCCTTATCGTAATATGTGGTGTCATTAGTAAAGCTTGAACAGTATGTTGTGGGGCCGACCATTGTATCTCGTTGTGGGAGAAAGATCATTCTATCAAACAACTACAAGGTCCCCCTGATCTAATGCCATTGGCTTACGATACCTCTTCACATCCCTGATCTTGTACACTCGCTTCCAGGGGCGAGTTCTCTATAGACAGTGCCAGTGTTCTTCTGAAGTATTGACATTCATTTTGGATATCTTTCCATGCAGAACAGCTGGTGTAAGCGAGTTCTGAGGATTGTCCGATGATATCTAAGCAAAGTTCTAAATATGATGGCTTCCATATTAAGGATGAAACTTGGCATGCAATGTTACTGCATTCAGGAGCATTACGGCTGGCAAAATCAGCAGGCATTTTGGCTCTGTTGGTGAGATATTGGACGGAAGCCTGGAGTGCCTACGTGAGAATGTCAGACCTGTTTCACATTTAATTCTGATGCAATTGACCTATACAGGTGTCGCCAATCAATATTTTGGACTGAACGCATCTGATTAAGAGGTAATTTCTGAACAGGAATGGAAATGACCAAGTATATCGGTAAGCACTAAGCACTCAAAATGGCATGTCATCTTCTGTTTCCCCAGAGTGAACCTGGTTTCTCAAATCACATTGAGTATTGAAGAGCTGCCTGTTTGTCAGGTGCTTGACTGTAGGATGTTAAACCATGTGACACCACTGTCCAAGACGATTCTCACTGTATGGTGATATGAGAATATGCCATCGAAGGGGTGACTTCCTCGTCTTCATCGTGTCTGATATGAGTGTATGTGCTTAGAAGGGAGTCACCAATAAAGACTGGTAATTCCTGGAATAACACTTCTGGGTGCTTGTTCAGTTGGCTGGAGACAGTTGGTGTTAACAGTTTTAGATGGGTAAGAGACGGCATGAATAAGGTTTAAATCAGGAAGAAAGTCAAAATTATCAACTTACATGGAAGAGTTAGTACTACTGGCCGAATCTGACTGAAATATAAATGTTTCACAAGAAAAAAGGTCACCATTCTCCCTTAAAAACATAACGTCTTCACAACTAAATAGATGCCAATATTTATTTACATGAACACATAAACTAAAGAGAAATAGTGCAATGGAGTGGCTAAGGTAGGTTCAATTATGTAATATCCATAATAATAGCATCTTGTCTGCGTTTGGCAAAAGCAGAGCAAGATCAGGATAATATGCGTCTCGACGTCGAGATGAACTACCATCTCAGTTAAAGCTAACATACATTGATATGAAATAGTTCGCTCATGCAACTGCTACAAATCATAGGTGTAAAAGTCCAGGAAATGAGAGCTACTAGTCTGGAGGTCATGATATCTTATCGTCTGCCAAACACTTGCTAATGACGTTAGTGATTTGACAAAAACACTCTGTGATATGTAGGGGCAGTAATCCTAACATTATCTTGACGAATATTTTTCAAAAAGATGTGCCTATTGAAATATAATACCTCCATACTATCATTTGTAAATTGCCAAGGTTGGTGTGTGCGTGACTTATTGCGGTTAGCCTTGGAGAATAGGAGCTAGTTTTAATCGAGACAAGCAATATGTAAGATTTTTTCTACATACTTCAAAGTAAGTGTCTTGTTCTTTCCTCAACATCACTGCTACGGGGGTCAGGCACACATAGTGAAAGGTATTTGAGCATGTTAAATGTGTTACGTTTAATATGTGGTTAGTTTATGTACTATCTAACGATTTGAATGAAGTTCTACCAGTACTCACCAGTTCGATGGGTGTAAAGTTAAGAGATGTGTCGGTAGCCTAATCTATTCATGATATTCATTCAGGCAGTCACCCAATTATTTCGTTGGTAATATTCTCCTTGATCAATTTTTTTAATTAATTTACGCACGTGTTTAAATCTATTGTCGTTGGCTACACTAATGGTTTTTAGGATTGAATCTTTAGCCATATAACAATAAACAGTAAGCAAAATGAATTGAGTTGTTACCCTGTGGGGGGAGTCAACTATAACATCCTCCTCGATCGAAGACTGGCTTGTTGGTTGCCAGATTAGTGATACTCTATTGTCGTTGGCTACACTCATAGTTTCTAGGATAGCAGGCTTGCTTAGTATACAAGGAACAGTCGATATTGTCCTCGTAGCTGTTGTTTCCATGCTGGGGATTAATTCCTTGGCTGTGATCTTGGTGATTCGAGATCCTAAAGCAATCTTTCTTGTGGATTTTATAGATGTTAGCTCTTAACTGAAAACTTCTAAATGTGGATCCAACCGTTCTGCTTTTATAACACTAAGTACAATTCAAGGCCATTATTCTTTGTGAGGTGTCCGTGAAAGTACACATAGTCCCAAACATCTGCTTGTGTACCTTGCCTATGTTATTTCGGAATTTTTGTTGAGGGTTACTGGCCGTGTAAGCTATCCTCATCCTAATTCATGTATCGAGAGACCTTAGAAATTCTGACGATAATGCCTAGTAGGCATTCCAATTCTCTGTAGTATGTTGTTGCATGTGCAGTTTCGATTTTCTGTTTTGTGAAAATGATGATCCACATACTTCAAAAGAATAAGGTTTCTTATTTTTTATCATCTTAATTAAGTTTATTCAAAGACATCAATGGGCCCCCTCTTGACCCTAACACTTGGTTTCCCTATGAGTAGAATTTATATCCGAGGGCTCTCTGAAGGACAGATATTTTCCTTTAAGGGCTGCTATCTATCCGTCCTCATAATTTGGTCTCCCGGGGATTGTGTCTAAGTATTTGCTTAGATTTTTTTCACTAGACCAGTTTCTCTCACTACAACCAGTATGATGTTTATTTCCTCGAGGGACTCTGTTATTTTTAAGTGTGTGTTCGCATGTGAAGTTTCAATTTTTCCTTTCGTGAAAATGATGATCCACACACTTCACATGAATAAGGTTTCTCACCAGTATGTGTTCGCATGTGACGTTTTAATTGTCCGTTTTCTGAAAATGATGATCCACACACTTCACAAATACAAGGTTTCTCACCAGTGTGTGTTCGCATGTGAAGTTTCAGTTTTTCCTTTCGTGAAAATGATGATCCACACACTTCACAAGAATAAGGTTTCTCCCCTGTGTGTGTTCGCAAGTGCAGTTTCAATTCTTCCTTTCGTGAAAATGCTGATCCGCACACTTCACATGAATAAGGCTTCTCTCCAGTATGTGTTCGCATGTGCAGTTTCAATTGTCCGTTTTGTGAAAATGATGATCCACACACTTTACAAGAATAAGGTTTCTCCCCAGTGTGTGTTCGCATGTGAAGTTTCAATTTTATGTTTTGTGAAAATGATGATCCACACACTTCACAAGAATAAGGTTTCTCCCCATATGTTTAATTTTACTTCAGTCGAAGATCTCAGAAATCAAGGGGCCCCTTCCTGGGGCTAACATTTGATCTCTATATGAGATACATAGATACCCGAGTATTCTATTAAAATTCTCCTTTATTTCTCAAGCATTGAGTTTGTAAAAAAGTTAAGAATAATTTCTTCTATCCCCAACTGACCAGTCAAGTATGTAGTAGTATATCTTTTTGTAGTCTGTTGGTCTTACCGGATTCCAGGACAAGAATTACTCTAGTCTGGTGGAGAATCCAGCTATGTGGTGTTACTTGACGTAACATCACTAGGAGAAGATGCACTATTCCTCGTATGAGGGGATCTTATTTGTGCTGCGGATACTATGTAATTTTGAATATTTGGTCAGGGTTTACTTGCAGGGGTAAGTATCCTCATGTCAGGTTGTCCTGACAAACCCTTGTACAGAGAGACCGAAGACACTCGAGGATAGTGTCTAGTAGGTAATTCAAACTCCCCCAGTGTGTGTCCGCATGTGAATTTTCAATTCTTCCTATCGGGAAAATGATGATCCACACACTTCACATGAATAAGGCTTCTCCCCAGTGTGTTTTCGCATGTGAAGTTTCAATATATCCTTTCGTGAAAATGCTGACTCACACACTTCACATGAATAAGGTTTCTCCCCAGTGTGTGTTCGCATGTGAAATTTCAATTTTCCGTTTTGTGAAAATGCTGACTCACACACTTCACATGAATAAGGTTTCTCCCTTAATGTTTAATTTTACTTCAGTCGAAGATCTCAGAAATCAAGGGGCCCCTCCCCAGTGTGTGTTCGCATGTGACGTTTCAAGTCTTCCTTTCCAGAAAATGATGAACCACACACTTCACAAGAATAAGGTTTCTCCCCAGTGTGTGTTCGCATGTTAAGTTTCAGTTCTTATTTTCGTGAAAATGATGATCTGCACACTTCAGATGAATAAGCCTAGTCTCTTAATGTTTAATTTTACTTAAGTCGAAGTTCTCAGAAATTAAGGGGCCCCTTCCTAGGGCTCAGTGTGTGTTTGCATGTGCAGTTTCAATTTTCCGTTTTGTGAAAATGATTATCGACACACTTCACAAGAATAAGGTTGCTTTTATGTGTGTTCGCATGTTTACTTTCAAGGTTCCCCTCAGTGGGAATCGTGATCAACACACTTCACAAGGATAATGTTTCTCCTCTCCAGTGTGTGTTTGCGTTTACAATTTTAAAGTTGCCATCAGTGAAAATAATGATCAACACACTTGACAGCAATAAGGTATCTGACTAGAATGTCTACATATCTTTTCAAATTGAATTTACTGTAAATGATCGATACACTTGACAGCAATATGGTTTCTCTTAATATTGTCTCTTAATTGTTATATTAAATCAGTTTTTATATGAAATATTTACAGATCACATTTAATGAACGTACTCAAAGTATTTCTCCAAAATTATTTATGTCTATTTTTTGCAACTTATAATAATTACATCATTCAATTACTTGAAAATATTTCCTTCAACTTCACTAAATGAAATTATCAGGAACAGTTCATGTTCTTATATATATATATATATATATATATATATATTGTTGAATATCTTAGGTTTTAGATGTATATTTCAAAAAATATATAGTTAAATACTTATTAACCAATATTTTTTAGTACAAAGTTGAAATCAAATTTTCATCAAACGGGCGAGTAACTCTTGCTTCACTCAATTTTGTCCGTATTTAGATACCTTAAATAATATTTCTGACAAAGGTTGAAACATGTCTGTCATCATTAAAATATCAATATATCCATCTCATTAACCATTATCCTTGAGTTGCCTTTGACCTTTATAAGTGATGACACATTTAAAAGAATTGCTATATTTATATCAGCAGTGTTCTCCTCGGAATAAATTATTATGTATAGTCAGTAATTGAATATATTTCTTCTGCTCCATTCCAACTAATATCTGTAAATAAAATAATATGTTAATAATATTGGATAACATTTAGACATATATGTGAATATATATATATATATATATATATATATATATATATATATTGGTACAAATTGTTTTTAGACTTATATTTCAAAAGAATTGTAAGTAAATGCTTATAATCTCATATTTCAGACATGTCGCAGTCAAACTGTACAGTGCTCATCATACAATCGTGAAAGGATCTTATTATGCTGAGGAGTTTTGATGGGCATCCGATCGAACGCCTTACACAGATCTATAAAGGCGAGATACAGAGGCTGATTTGCTCTCTGTACTTCTCTTACAGTTGGCATAGGGAAAAGATGATATCGATGGTTGATCTCTCTGAACGAAAGCCGCATTGAGATTCCGGGTAAATTCGATCGGCAAGAACTTGCAGTCGCACTATTGTGCGAATAGCTTGCCAACGAAGCTCAACAGTGAGATACCGCAGTAGTTGTTGCAGTCACTGCAGTCCCTTTTCTGTTTGTAGAGTGTGATGATGTTTGCATCTCTCATGTCGTTAGGCACACAACCTTCTCTCAAACACTGTATCAAAAGGTTATGGACGGGCTGAAGCAGGCTGGCTTTTTACTTTTTAAGACTTCTACTGGAATATAGTCCTTTCCTGGGGCTTTTCCAGATGGCAGTCTGTCTATTGCCTTCGATACTTCTTCTATGGAAGGCTGCTCGTTGAGCTCATGTTTCAGGGGAAGACGATAAATGGCATCCAGAGCAGACTGATGTACTACGCTGTCCCTGGAGTAAAGCTCAAAGTAGTGTCCTACCCATCTTTCCAGCTGTTTGACTTTGTCTAGTATGGGTTCACCCGACTTGGACTTCAGTGACTGTTTTGTTGATTATGGGTCCAGTTTAGTGTGATAGAAATTTTTGGGTTGAAGTTTAACCTTGCTGCATACTAAGGAATGATCCGTATCACAATCGGCACTATGGTAGGTTCTAGACATCAGACGTCTAATAATAGTAATGATGAGGTTAAGCTGGGGCTAGCGCCCTGACCTGGGATGTTTCCAAGACACCATGTGATGCGGCTTGGCACCAAAGAATGTGTTGGTAATGCAGAGGTCATGGTAGGCACAGAGTTCTAGTAGTCGCTGACCATTATCATTGCATTTACCCACTCCAAAGTTACCGAGGCAGCTTGGCCATGCATTGTTGTCACTACTTACACATGCATTATAGTCTCCAAGTATCATCAGGTCCTCATTCTGTGAAAATGCCTTGATGGTCTCATCTAGCTGAGTGTAGAAGTGCTCTTTAGTGTAGTTAGGTGTGTCGAGTGTTGGGGCGTACACACACAATAGATTAATTTATCCATCTGTGGTGTTCAGACGCAGTTAAATTAGGTGTTCAGTGACTGAATCACAGAGTTGTACATTTTTAAGCAATGAGTTTCTGACTGCAAAACCAACACCGTGTTTGCAAACTTCCTCTTCCTTCTTCCTTTGCCAGAAGAAAGTATAGTCTGATTCCCTTAGGCATCCGGAGTCTGCTAAGCGAGTTTCTTGCAGTGCAGCAATGTCTAACCTTAGTCTCAGTAGCTCGTTGTTGATGATAGCAGTTTTTTGGACATCGGAGATGTTGAGTATGTCAGTAGATAGGCAAGTCATCATAGTACGGACATTCCAGCACCCTACCCAAGTGGTTGTTTTTTGTACTTCTTTTATTTTTGTTTGGTGCAATGGTTGCTGACCACTTGTTGGAATTATCCTATGCCTTACATACCCAGTAAAGCAAGTGGCCAGTGGCAGGATAGCACCTTACTGGCTGAGGGCTGCTCAGCTTTATGGTGCGCGGTAGCTGTCCAATGAAGTTAAAAAACCTCTCCCACCGTTGACATCGACCCCTGGAGCCCAGCTGTACACCAATTCATCTGTAGGCTTATGACCGGTAACTGTTGCTCCCCTGTTTAGTCCTATACAGATGCATAGCTGAAGTTTTCTCTCCAGGGCGCTGATCAGGGCAGATTTATGAATTGAGTTGCCCAATCGTCAGAATCTCATTCTCCGAGGAATGGAAGTACCAGTACGTCCGGCACCAGGTTGACTGTACTTAGCTCTTCTCTGGCAGCTACATTCATATAAACATACATATATTCCATTATATATAGATATACGTATTCATTAATATACACATACATATATGCCTACATATGTATATATATAGAGAGATACACATATATCTATATATATATATATATATATATTAATATATATATATATATATTAATATATATATGCATGTATTTGTAGCATATATATATTAATTAACTATTTTTCGTGTTTAGATACCTTAAATAATGTTTCTGACAAAGGTGGAAGAATTGCTGTCATCATTCAAATATCAATATATCCATCTCACTAACAATTATCCTTGAAGAGCTTTTCACCTTGATACATTATGATACACAAAAATAAAATTGCTATATTAACGTTAGTAGAGTTCTCCACAAAACGAAGAATTATGTATAGTCATTAACTGAATTCATGTCTTCTTTTCCACTGCAACTAATATCTGTGAATAAAAAAATCATGTTGTTAATAATATTGGATAAAATTTATCTTAAACACGTTTTCACAATTAATTACAATAATTGACTTGTTAGATATTTTTGGATTTTGGTCATAAAATATTTTTACCACCACATTTGACTTATCTCAATAGATTGTATTTTTCAAAATTTTCTATTCCAAAATGCACAAATATTTATCTCATGTTTCAGTGCAATTATATAACAAGGTGCACTTGTAAATAATGAACACAAACCCTACACAAAGATAAACATTACATTCATTTAATGCAATCCATGATTATATATAAAAATAATTCTCTCGATATTTCATTACAAGTCAAACTAAATTTCTTTTTGTTATTGGATTAATATAATATTGAGTAAACAAAAATACATACAAATATGTATACATTCATGCTTATATATATATTTCTCTCTCTCTCATTATATATATATATATATATATATATATATATATATATATATACATTCGTAGCAGTGATATGTTCATGAAATATTTTCTTTTGAGCAGATTTATTCTTCCCTGCATCGTAATTAATACATTATCCAAACAGAAGACTCTTGAATAGTATTTACTCTTTTTCCCTGCTTTTTTGGAGTCAGATGTATTGACAGCATTATGTTTGACATGCAATGTTCATGTCTCAACCAGACAGAAGTAGTGAGGCACACATTACACGTGAATACAAGATACAACTGTGCAAATATACATGTGAGCATTGACTGAGCATTTATTGTTGTGTAACTCGTTTATTCTATATTTTATCTCTTGTGAACTTTCAATAATGCCTTGAGTCAAAATAATTTCCTACATTCTTCACAAGAATAAGGTTGCTCTCCAGTGTGTTTGCATATAAAATTTCAAAGTTGCCATCAGTGAAAATAATGATCAACACACTTGACAGCAATAAGTTATCTCACCAGTGTGTCTGCATATCTTTTCAAAATGAAGTTACTGTAAATGATCGATGCACTTGACAGCAATAAGGTTTCTCCTAATATTGTATTTTAATTGTTATATTAAATCAGTTCTATATCAAATATGTATGGATCAGATTTAAGGAAAGTACTCAAAATATTTCTCCAAAATTATTTATGTCTATGTTTTTGCCACTTATAATAATGACAAAATTCAATTACTTTAAAATATGACTAATCAAAATTATCAGAAACAGTTCATGTCCCTAATATATAGATATATATATATATATATATATATATATATATATATATATATATATATAGTTTAAATTTTTTTATTTAATTCCTGATGTGCATATTTTAGTGATTAATTCCATATATAGTTGTATTGCTTTTGAGTACAAAGTAGAACTGAAATTTTCACCTAACATGCGAGTAACTCTTGCTTCTCTCCATTTTGTCCGTGTTTAGATACATGAGGTAATGTTTCTGACAAAGGTGGAAGAATTGCTATCATCATTAAAATATACATACATCCATCACACTAACCATCATCCTTGAGTAGCCTTTCACTTGTATAAGTTATGATACACAAAAATAAAAATGCTATATAAACGTTAGTAGAGTTCTACTCAAAACGAAGAATTATGTATAGTCATTAATTGAGTTCATGTCTTCTTTTCCACTGCAACTAATATCTGTGAATATAAAAATAACGTTGTTAATAATATTGGAGAACATTTATCTTAAACACGTTTTCACAATTAATTACAATAATTGACTTGTTAGATATTTTTGGATTTTGGTCATAAAATATTTTTAACACCATATTTGACATATCTCAATAGATTTGATTTTTCAAAATTTTCTATTTCAAAATGTACAAATATTTATCTCATGTTTCAGTGCAATTATATAACAAGGTGCACTTGTAAATGAAGAACCGAAAGTCACACAAATATACAATACATGATTATATATAAACATAATTCTCTCAATATTACAAGTCACAACTAAATTTATTTTTGTTATTAGATCTATATATGTTAATATATATATATATACATATATGTATATATTCCTATACACATACATATATGGTTACATATATATATATATATATATAATTACATATATGTACACATGCTATTAGAAGGTTGTATGTGCCAATCTGCGGTCCTTGAAGTTATTCAAGCGTGGCATTATGAACGGTTCATTTTTTCGGAGCGTGGGGCTACTTATGTTTAGGTTGACCTAGGGGTATGTGTTCCGCCAAATGCAGAGGATTCCCCGTTCTTTTTTACTCTTCTTTCCCCTTCTATAAAATTGCTATATTAATGTCAGTACAGTTCTTTCCCTTTCTTGTATTATATCGGACTAAATTCTTGTAATTCACAGCAATCACATATTTGAACTTATTATATTCGCAATCGATTTGAATTTTCAAAATTTTCTATTTCAAAATGTACAAATATTATTCTGATGTTTCAGTGCAATGATATAACAAGGTGCCCTTGTAAATGAATAACCGAAACCCTACACAAAGGTACAACAATACATTCATTTAATACAATCCATCATTATATATGAAAATAATTGTCTCAATATTTCATTACAACTAAAACATTTCTTTTTTGTTATTAGATTAATATAATATATGTATACATTCATGCTTATATATATATATATATTTATATACATATATGTATACATTCGTAGCAGTGATATGTTCATGAAGTATTTTCTATTAAGCAGATGTATTCTTCCCTGCATCGTAAATAATACGTTATCCAAACAGAAGACTGTATGGAAGGCACTTCCCTTGAATAGTATTTCCTCTTTTTCCCTGTTTTTAGGAGTCAGATGTTTTGACAGCATGTATGTTAGACATGCAATGTCCTTGTTTCAACTAGACGGAAGTATTGATGCACACATAACACGTGAATACAAGATACAACTTTGCAAATATACATGTGAGCATTGACTTACCATTTCTTGTTGTGCAACTCGTTTATTCTCCATTGCTGATTTTTGATGAAGCGATGTATAATTAAAAATGATTTAAAATATAGTAGAAGAGTTTGTACTTATATTCGGGTAAACAGTTGTGTCAGTTTCCTACAAGCTGCCATATTGTTTAAATATCAATGAATGGGAGTTTGTCACCACCATCTAACATTTTATAACAACTTTTTTGAGTCTTTCTAGTTTGTACGTCAACAACAGGGAAAGAGGTTAGTATGTTAATAAGTACGGACGAAAGCAAAAGCTAGGAATTTCCCGTGATTATAATTCCCCAGTGGGGAAAACAGAATTGTTCATATTGTTGAATGTTTGTACACCGGCTAGTGTTAAGACGTGTCCATATGTGTATATGTAAGTATGTGTGTATGTACACCGGTGAGAAAGTCAGTTCACATGTAAAATGTATCGTAATTTACAATTAATACAATAATTGACTTGTTCAATATATTTCAGTGTGAGTTAGAAAATATTTTTGCCATCATACTTGGCCTATTTCAATAGGTTTTATTTTTTTTAATTGGTATTCCAAAATATAAACAACAGATTCATGATATAAAACAGTAAATATTAATAAATTAGAAGAAATGATGAACCGCATTGTAATGTAACAAAATATGACATCATGTTTTTAATATTTTGGCAAATTTATAAATAGTTTTTACGACACTTTAGTTTATGTGACTAAAATGAGAACTCATGAAAAATTAAAAACACATTTCGTCTTTTTATTTTTAGTTTCATAACAAGTTGTGTGAATTGATAATTTAATGATTAAACGGTAGTACAATAATCAAATTTAACTTTAAAAATCCTATTTTAAAAAAGAATAATCTTACATTTTCAAGTATAATAACTGTGCTGTTTTTTAAGGTAGAAAATTTCGCTCATAAACCAAACTTAAACTTTTTAAATTTTAATGAAGATAAAATTGTGTTTTTTAGCAGGAGAACACTAAACATAAATATAGGTTGATGTGACCGTGTCGTGGTTATTAAATGATGCTTAAGTGGGTGTAACTTTGAATATGTGAATGTTACTTAAACAAAACTATGAGAAAGAATTTGACTGAGAACACTTAATATGGTCATGAATTAATTATTTTTTTACTTATTATAATTAGAAGAAAAAGATTAGACCACTTAGTATTTACTTATTAATTGACATTTATAGTGGGAGCAGAAATGATAACGTCATCACAAAATGTTTGTCTCTGGTTGGAAGCCAAAGGGGACGTAACTCTCACAATGTCGCAAGCAACTCTGAGAATTCATCTCCCTTTGACATGTCCAATTTGAATGTGAGTTAAGGATCAACATATTGTTATCACCCGAGGCCCATTTTCGTAGACGTATACACCACATTGCCAATTTACATAAGAGGTGCATAACGAACTGAACTAGTAAGTTTTCTTTTGATAATCTGACTTTTTGTTGCTTAATCGACAGTAATGCAAAATAAAATTGTAAAAAAATTGTATAGAGATTTTAGACCTGAGGGTTAGGGTCATCTATAGGTTCACGAAATATAAACTTTGTCACGCCGTCTTCTGAAACAATAAATTAACTTCCAGTTAACAACGTTCTTCTATTTATCGAAGAGAATTTAAAGATTTTGTTTTCTAATCTATTTCCCTGCAGTTACCTTTTACTTAGTTTAAAATGTAACGTATGTAATATGTAACTTAAAACAACTAGCAAAAATATATTTTCTAGTATACATGACTAGATATATGGAACAGTTGGTCTATGGAATTAGTCGATAAGCATGGAAACAGAATTGTTGAAATAACACAAATACATCTCTAAAGCCAACTGATAAGAATATGAAGAGTTCCATGTTTTAAGGATTTCTTTTGACGATATTGATTGTTAGTTATCTTTCTGAGAAAATTATTTTACACAGAAAGCATATTTTCATTCTCTGCTTTTCATGTCAAAGTTTCAGTAGGAGCTATTTACACCACAAGTGCATTGTAGGGTCTAATACAATCCTTCCTGCTACATATTTTGAAAAATTCACTGTTTTTATTTATTTTGGTATCATGTTTTACTTCATCAATCAGTCCCCATCTGGAGCACACATTTTCTTGTTCTTTAGTCAGTAATTGTAGCTTTCAAAACACAACAGGCAGTCTTTATCACATGATATATTGTATATCTCTGTGGTCGGTCTAATACATTGCAAGTTAAAAGACTAGAACGACCCTCAATATGATTGGATACCACAGACGGAGAATGGGCCTTGTTTTTGGATACATGGGCCCGATACAAGGATGTATGTGCATTGGAAGAACCAGCCGAAATCCGGAACGAATTACGGGAGACATGCACACCGGAAATAAACAGGCTACTTTTCGAACAAGTAGGGCCAGAAACGCTCAACTCTGCCACGGAGGAGTACCTTTTACGTCAGATACGACTGGTGGCAGTAAGAGGTTTACACAAAGAAGTCCACCGAGAGAAATTCCACTCCATGATACAGAAAGAGGGTGAGTCAGTGACATATTTTTTATCGAGCCTACGTGGCCATGCTAAGTTCTGCGAATTCAGGGTTCAATGTCTAAATGAACAAACTTGCAGGCAGCAAGTAGACTATTCAGATGACATGGTCGCTGGACAAATGATAGCCGGACTTAGCAACGTAGAACATCAAAGGAAGGTACTGGCAGAGGTAGCGTCACTTGACACGTTGGACCAGAAGTTTACACGGTTGGTCTGTCTAGAGGCAACAGACAAGTAAACCCCTCACTTCTACAATGCCATACCCTCTTTTACGTTATCCAACGTACAAATGTAGAACCAAGTACAGCACTACCAGGGGACCTCCCAACTCCACGATACACCAAACCTTGCAATGGATGTGGAGAGACGTCATACCCTAAAGGCTCAATGAACCGGAAGGATTGCCCGGCAGTTGGACTCAAATGCCACTTTTTGTGGAATGATGGGGCACATGAAAAAAGTGTGCCGTAAACTTGTGGGGACCAAAACAGAAGCTACGAGTAAAATGTCAAGGAGTGAGGAGTCGTTCATGTTTACCAACAGTGCTCCAGATAGTTGTTCTGCTCGCAAGGACAGCAGGTACAACAAAACTCAACCGATGAACGTGCCTCACCTCGAGTGGGATGGGGAACAATTTCAGATGAGCATCCCTGAGCTACCCCCTTCGGTGACAGTAGAAGTCACCATGATGCCTGGAACTCATGAAAAATTTGGACGAATACCAAAGAAACCAGTGAACCAACATGGTTATCGCATCCCAGCCTTTGCAGACACAGGGGCACAGACTTGTTTGAGTGGACCTGAGATCCAGAAACTCCTTGGATACCCAGATGGGTACCTCGTGTCAACTACCCATCAGATACGGGGCATAACAAACAACCGATTACAGATAAGAGGTGTTTTGTTTCTATGCATAAAAGTGGGAACAATAAGGACACGAAATGCAGTATATGTATCAGACAATACATCAGGATTGTATTTGTCACAGACTGCCTTGAAGGATCTGGGTTTGTTACCTTACAATTTCCCAACTTCATTGTCGCAGAATAGCTCATAAAGAAACAAAGGAAATTTCCCCATGTGGATGCCCGTACAGAACATCTGTCCTGATGAAACCAGAAACCATCCCATTCAAACCAACAGAAGCCAACAGACACAAACTCGAACGATGGTTAGTGGAATATTTTAAGTCAAGCGCATTTAACACATGCCCACATCAACCACTGCAAACAATGGAAAATTAGAGATAAAATTCGTCCCGGGAGCAACACTGACAGCAATTCATACACCAATACCCGTTCCTCATCACTGGAAGAAGGTGAAGGGGGACCTGGACAGAGACGTCGCACTGGGGGTAATATAACCGGTACCAGTAGGCACACCTACTACCTGGTGTTCAAGGATGGTCGTCACGCCGAAAAAAGATGGGTCTCCAAGGCGCACGGGTTACCTACAAAAGTTGAACGATGCTACTATGAGAGAAACACATCACACCTCATCACCATTCAATCAGGTTTCGATAATACACGAGGAAAACGACCCTTGACGCATGAAATGGATAACACAGTCTACTGCTATCTCCAGCAGCACAGGATGCCACTACATTCATCAACGAGTGGGGCCGATATAGGTACTGTCGGGCCCCTCAAGGATTCTATGGATCAGGGGATGGATACACCCGTTGGTTTGATGACATCACAGTGGATATGGCTTGTAAGACCCGATGCATAGATGACAGCCTCCTATGGGACAATTCAATAGAGTCATCGTTCTGGCACACGGTTGACTATATCAGTCGCTGCACAGACAAGGGGGTTGTATTTTATCCGGATAAGTTTCATTTTGCTGAAGTGGAAATAGAATTCGCAGGATTTCTGGTCACTGCAAATGGTGTTCGACCTACAAAAAAGATGACAGAAACCATCCTTAAATTCCCTACCCCCACAAATATCACTGGGGCTTGATCATGGCCACCGAGACTTTACAAGGCCAAGCAACTAACTTCTTGCCCCTTTCTGACGTCACTGCATTGCGTGTCAAAACAATGGCCGTCTTAATAACAATAAGAAGGCATTTCGACTTCTCCATTCACTAAATAATCCATCAAAATTAAGGAAATCAACCAATTTTAATGTAATGTTCAGTATTTATTAATTAATGATCACGGAATATAATAAATCCATTACTTTATTATAAAGCTTGATGCAAATGTATACAAAAAACACCTTTACTAAAGTTATCCAAAATATCAAAACATGTTGACCATACGATATTGTAAATATTTAAAACAAACGATTAGAAAACTTTTAAAATTGCATGTAAAAAAAGAAAAGAAAGGAACACGATTCGATTTATCCTGAAACTGATCTTTATTCAATATAAATTTAAAGAAAATAATAATTCACGATCAAATACTGCAAAAAACTGAATTATGAATTACCATTATTTAAACTTCTAACCCAATCAACCGTAAGTAATTCAGACTTTGAAATTTGTTTAAAAATTATACAAAAAAAAATCCAATGTTAACTGTTTGTTTAATAATGGAATCAAAATTCAGGAAATCAACCAATTTTAAAATAATTTCGCGCTTTTTTAAATTTCATTTCATAATTCACAAAGTTAAAATGCCTACTGCATATGTTTGGATTTCCAAAAAAGAAATAATTACTGCAAATATGGATACACGTAATAATGTTTACACCGACTAAATATAGTGTAGTAAGTTTGAATTTTTTTTAATTATATAAAAAATCAAGTCTGAATTACTTATTCATTATTTGATAAAAAAGTAGTGTTCCATTTTTTTATTACTTTTTTTCGATGTCTTAAGTGTAGTATAGTTTATCTTTTCTCTGTACTTTTGTAGATTAAATAAATGAAATTATAACTTCATATTTAATCAATATTTTCACAAAAAATGTTAATTAAACAATGCTTTATTCAATGATGATATCGTTAATTCTTCGAGTTATACTGATTTTATTAACAAGAGTGTTGGGGCATTTTTCGTAATATATACGAAATAGTTTAAAATAAAAAATATTTTAAACATATAAAGATCTTATTTTCATTTTTTTAAAAATCATGGATTTTTTTTATATATATAAAAATATACGTTTAGTAAAGGTGTATTTTGTTTTTAAAAAAATAATACATTTTCACTAAGATTTAAAAAAATGTTTCACTATATCTCCTGTGCTTGTTTATCAATAAATATTGAAAAATTCATTAAAATTGGTTGATTTCCTGAATTTTGGTGAATTTTTAAGTGAAGGGAGGGTCAAAATGTTTTTATATTTTGGGGATCAGCCTTTGATTTTGCACGTACCTAGCGTTTACAAACGCCGTGACCCTTGACAATTTTTAAAGTTTTCTAATGGTTTGTTTTAAATATTTACAATATCGTATGGTCAACATGTTTTGATATTTTGGATAACTTTAGTAAAGGTGTTTTTTGTTTACAAGAAATAATACATTTGCACCAAGCTTTATAATAAAGTAATGGATTTATTATATTCCAGTGATCATTAATTAATAAATACTGAAAATTTCATTAAAATTGGTTGATTTCCTGAATTTTGATGGATTATTTAGTGAATGGAGAAGTCGAAATGCCTTCTTATTGTTATTACGACGGCCATTGTTTTGACACGCAATGCAGTGACGTCATTTTCTAGCCAACCGGCCTGTAGTAACTCTCGGTGGCCACGGCTTGATCCTGGTTTGGACTTGTGAATCAAGTGTCGTTTGCCTTTTCACAAGCAGAAGTTATGGCTCCCTTCCGAGAATTATTGAGAACAAAGAACAGAAAATTCTATTGAGACGAGACACTGGAGAGCATATTCTAATAATCGAAGAGAGTAATAGTGAAGAGGATTGAGAAGGGTGTCCAAACATTCGAAATGAACATAGTGACAAGGCTGGCGACAGATTACAGCAACACAGGAATATCGTACTTCCTATTTCAAAAACACTGTAGATGTGAGAGCGAAGTAAACATGAGTTGTGAGGATGGCCACTGAAAACTCATTCTGGCTTGGTCCCGTTTTACCAACGGCGCAGAATCGTGATATGCACCAGTGGGAGGAGAGGCGTTAGGCCTTGTCTACGGATTAGAATCATGCCGAATGTTTATACTTGGATGTCCGGATTTACTGGTAACAGTGGATCACCTGCCATTAATAAAAACTATTTTCTAACCAGGCCCTGCCAATTATTAAAAACCACCACCTGTTGAACTTCAAGGAAAGGACAGTGATGTAATGCTTCCAAGTAAAACATTGCCCTGGAAAACTTAATTTAGCCGCAGATTGTGCATCCCGATACCCAGCAGAAACCCCATCAAGAAACCCGGACCAAATGATCGCCACTGCAGTCAAAACCGCCTCCACATCGATGTATGAAAGCGACCCAAAGCTGAAAGCTATAACATGGGAAAGGATTGTCGCCACAAAAGCCACAGATGAAGAATGCAGGACCTCAAAAGATCTGCTCTAAAATGGGTTACCCCAATCACGCAATGACCTCCCACCCATAGCTCGGGTTTTCTGGCCTAAGCAGGAAGAAATATACTGCCTAGAAGGAGTCATTATGAAGGGCAACTAAATCATAATACCGCGACAACTTCATGCAGAGGTACTGGAATCCCTTCATTCTGCACATCATATGCACATCGGTAGGCTGGCGAACACGAGACAACGATTGTTCTGGCTGGGTCTGGATACTAGCATCCGAAAAACCAGATCCCAGTGCCACACATGCAACATGATTGCACCATCTCAGACAAAGAAGCCATTGATGTCACCACCAGACCCTGATTTTCCATTCCAACAAGTTATTGTAGACTTTGTAGATATACAGGGCAGGAACTACCTAGTATATGCGGATCTATATACGGGATGGATGGAGGTGGCCCTAATGACATCGGGGAGGGCTAAAACGGTATGTGATACCTTAAGAACTTGGTTCTGTAATTATGGGTCACCGGAGGAAATCTCTTCAGACAGAGGACCACCGTTTGAGTCACAGGAGTATGACGCCTTTTTTAAGAAATTGGGGTATACATTAACGTACCTTATCAGCGTATTATGCTCAGAGCAACGGCCGTGCAGAGTTAGCTGTTAAGACAGCGAAAAGAATACTTGCTGACAATATGGACAGCTATGGACGTCTGGTCCATGATCGGGCTGCTCGGGTACTGTTGACCACACGCAACACTCCTGTCCAGGACCATGACATGTCTCCAGCCATAATGCTATGAAGTCGAATTATTAAAGACCACCTTCCGGTCCTACGGGATAAATATAAAACCCGGAAACAATGAAAGGAAATAGGACAACAGAGGGAGTTTGCAATGGCCAAGAGGCATATGCGGAACGAGCAGTTATATAATCAGCATTGTCATCCACTCCGGGAACTCCAAGTTAGAGAATTCGTGCAAATCCAGAACCAGGAGGGTAATTACCCTCATCGATCGACGAAAACAGAAGAATCGTGGAGACACATGGTAACCGAGTACAGGTAGATGGGAGCAATCGAATAATGCTGCGCAACCGTCGGTTTCTCCGTAAAATCCACCCAGTTATGGATGGCCAACATTATGCCACTCCAGAGATCTCGAATCCGTCCACAAACTCTGATCCCTCACAGGAAAGACCCACTGAGGAAGCAATGGATGTCGAACGAAACATCAATGCCAGACCACCCAGTGAGCCTGAGGAGGCAGAATGGAAACTGACGATACCGCAGGGGTGTTGCAGAGTAACACAGGAAGAGATACACACCTAGTTGGTACCCCTCCATTGAGACAACCTTTATGTCACAGAACAAAAGCACCAAGAAACTTGTCCCCACAAATGCGTGGAAAATCGCACGGGTTCTCTGGTGCATATGAAAATGACCACGCCAATTCATACCGTGGTAATGGGGGGAGGGGCATGTATAGGTAAAAGGAGCTATCTACTCCTGTATTGAAAGAGTCAACAAGAGTTATCTCCCCTCCCCTGTAGTATGAGTATAAATAAAACCGTAACATGCGGCCATCTTGTTTTTCAGTTGTAAACAGATGAAGGGTAGAAAAGGATATCGTCCATACTTTACACTTACAAAAATGAATTTAAATATATTTAACAATGCCTGGCTCCACAGTGTCAAAGGCAGATTTGAAGTCAATAAATAGAAAATTCAAAGGTATGTTCTTCACTGTAGCCTTTTGTATAATCTCAATTATAATAAAGATTGCATCCACAGTAGAAGGTCCCGGTTAGAATTCATAATGACTTTCACTCAGCTTCTTTTCAATTTTTAATTGTAGCTTTTAAAACAACAGACAGTCTCTCTAACATGATGTATTGCATCTCTCTGGAGAGGAAACTGTTTTTTTGTAGCAGTGTCATCCATTACAAATTCCATGAAGTTGGTGAAGATCGCCAGGGAAAAGATGAAACTCTGTCTCAAACTGACTTCAACCTTGAACCAGTCTATTAAGTTGCTATCAATTAAATTGTCCATAGTCTGTTGTCATACATGTGTTTAAGGATATCTTTTTTGCCAATCTCCAAGAAATCTTATGTCTTTTCCTATCTAAATTTTTTGAAATTTTATGAAGCATAGCTACCATCCTTTCAAAACATTCTTTAAGTTCAAAACAGAGAGTTTATTTCTGCCTGACCGTCAGACTCAAGAATGTGAAGTATATTTTTATCGTGAAAGAATACAATACTGAGATGAGTTGGAAATGTTCTTGCCTTGATCTATTTGTCCCACATTCTTACCATTACAATTTGTAATTAACGAATTTAACAAACAAAACAAAAATGATTTCTAGTTTATGTTGTTGATGTAATATCTACACATTCCATGTATCTAGGACAACCTTCAAACAGATTAGTGACACACTTCTGCTTTATCTGAACTAGAGATCAAATACTTTCGGTTTGTGCATTCATGTTGTATGTTATTCAGAAACTGCTATGATCAGGAACTTTCTCAGGATTTCTTGTTTCAAAACACCTTGTCATAGAGTACCTACAGTCAGAGAATCCACTTTGACATGGTACCAGATGTTTTCTACACAAACGATCCTCCTTTTTAAGAGTTTAAGTTGAGAAAAATTTTATTTAATCAATTGCGGTAGCTTGCTCTTGTTCTGTCACCCATTACCAGGTGGAAGTATTGCTCAGGTGCAAACACAACAAAACAAGAGTGAAAAAGCAGGTAACCTTTTTTTCTTTGAAATACTGAAAAAGAATATATCAGCTTTGTAGGTGTCTTATATATTTTCGGACTCCTGATTCACCCGAACTAAGGATAAGAGATTTGAGTTTTGTATATTTATTTTAAATGCTGTTCAGAACAGGTTTCCTGTGTACTTACACAACACCTTGTCAAAGTATGTCTACAGTCACAGAGGCCACCTTGACCAGGTACCCGATTTTTTCTACACAGACGATTTTTCTTTTTAAGTGTTTACTTTGTGAAACATTTATTAAACCCATGGCAGTGGCTAGCTCTTGTTCTGTCAGCAATTACCAGGAAGAAGTATTGCTCAGGCACAAAACAAGAGTGAAAAAGTGTGTAACGTTTTTCTTTTAAATACTGAAAAAGAATATATCTGCTTTGTAGGTGTGTCTTGTGGTGTTTCTTTTTTTAACTTAGTTCATCCCAAACAAGGTAATGAGCTACTGGAGCAGAAGGGTTTCCACCACCTGGAAACCTTCACAGTGACTGGATGGGATTAAGCTGATGGTCTGGTTATTCGAGTATTTATGTTGAAGGAGCACCAGAGCAGCAAGTCTAATTGAGTAGATTCCATTTAAGTACTTGTAAAACAAGCATAAAGATGCATCATTCAGGCGATGGGGCATGGATAGTGGTGGACAGTGAGGGACCTATTAGATTAGAGACTATTTGTGGGACCTTGTTTATGAGGGAGCGACTAGGGGATGGTGCACCATCATAGATGTGGGAACAATACTCCATGTATGGCTTTGTAAGGATATAGGATACTGTTACATGTGAGAAGTTTTCTAGCTCGTTAAAGTGGGCCCACTTTCTTTACAACAGCCTTGTCAATGTTTTTGTTTCAATTTATGTTACCTGTGGATGTTGGGACGAGGAGGTTGAACTTTGGACTCTCAGGTAGGGTTTTATTTGTTACAGAAATCGGTGGTTAAAAAGGTTTCTTGTAGTTGTTGATGGAAAGGAGCTTTGTCTTCGCAACATTTAATGTTACCATCCATTGATTACACAATTTCACTACAGACTGGAGGTAACTTTCTAAGGATGCAGCCATTTCCTCAGATATATGCACATCTATTTTGAACACATGAGGAGAGGAGAGCGTGGTGTCGTCAGAAAGTATACACATCTCAAACACAATGTCATAAGATAGGTTGTTTATGAAAATCAGAACTAATAAAGGTACAAGGATCGAACTCTGGGGTACACCTGCATTTATGTTATGTCGTTTGGATGAACAGTCATTGATTGCAACCGAGATTTAAATATATTAAATATTTGTCAAACACCTTTATGCCAGAACTTGTCAAAGGCGTTGGATATATCAAGCACTACTGCCCTAGCTTTATCTGCCTTGTCCAGTGTATTGTATATGTGTTGAGAGATGACCGTTAGGATGTCCACAGTAGATCGTGCTTGTCTAAATCCATAGCGATGGTCAGAAATAAGTTTAGAATTAATCAAATGATGATTTTCTCAGTTCTAAGTGGAGTTTAAGGTGAAATGCTGGGAAAGTAGTTAAGCTTTATCAGTTGTCATGAAAACAACACCATTGTTGTTGAATAGTGTGGGAATTGTTGATTGCTCATTGTTCACCACACTAAGATTTTCCATAAATAATGAGTACCTAGCTTCTGCGACTGAATGTGTTTTCTGGTTATCACTGTCTACCTTCTCTTTTCTACATCTATTTGAGTCTTACAATGATTTCTTCACACTATAATTTTCTGTCTATTTGTAGCTGACTTATGGCGGTTGAATAGTCGAGTTGCTTGCTGCTTCTGAGCAATAGCAGCTGCACAGTTTGAGGTAAACCATTGCAGAGAGTGGGGTTGCTGTACAATTTTCACATGGGGACATGTATTTCAATGTCTGTTTTGACCAATTTGGTGAACTTATTTGAACTGATAAGCAAGGAGAGAAAGTTTCACTCCATGGAGCGTCTCTGATGTGATCTCTGATGGATTCCCAATCAGCTCGCTTGTAGTATCTTATTGTTTTGACCATCAGCTTTAGGCCGAGATTTTAGGGTTATATTAATCATTAGCACAAGATGATTTGCATTCCCAAGCAGGCTATAGGCATTTGTCAAACAATCCTCGGGCAGTGAGGTCAAGAACAGGTCGAGAAGTGAAGCTTGCTGGTCCACATGCTCAAAGAGGTGAGTCAGGAAAGTAACAGCCTGTGAAAGAGAGTGTGCTGTTGAGTTACTAGCTGCACCTATATAGCTGGAGAATTCAATCCAGTCACGGTGATATACATTGAAATCCCTGAATAAATGTATTATGACACTCGAGTGAAGTGAGAGATTGGATATATGCTTTTAGAGACAAAGTTAAGCAAGGTACACTCCTGGGTTGAAAGAGAATGGTATAAAAAATATAACAAACACTGTGCTGTAAGGTTAATCTAAAGCACATGTAGGCTTGATAATCTGATGCTTGTCTATGTTTTTTAGTCAAGCTGATGGTGTTCTGAACATAAACTCCTAGCCCGTGCATATGTTTGTAGAGTAGGAGGTATTCAGTCATGTTAAAATGGTGCAAGAAGAGTGAGGATTGTAGGTTTGTTTCACTTAGTGCTAAAATTTCTGAGGAGTTTAGTGGGAGTGATGTGTCTACAACATTGATGTTGGTTCTAAGCCTCTAGATATTTGTGAATACTAGCCTCAAGGGTAAAAATGAAGACGTTTTTTTGGTGGTTGTCTGGTTACAGTTCGTTACTTTTATATTGTATTGTCATTTTGGTTTCAGATAGAGTAGGGAGCGCAAAGTGGGCGCTCGTTTTTGTGCCAATAAGCATACACATCATACCATTAGTCAAGATTTGATCCATGGTAGATGTGGCCTCAGGAAAGCAACCAGGAATAAGTGTAGGGTCCATTTTCCATGTTCAACATAGCACATTCAGCTACTCATGATATTATACAACTTTTGATTGAGCAGCCGCTCTTAGCACTACCTACTAGTGAGGGCTCCGGCACTACAAGTCGTAAACAGCAGCTAAGCAAGTTGTCTAACATGTACCCTCACCCTGTCAAAACAACAGCGACCCAAACTAGTCATGTGAGACTTAGTGACAAAAACTGTTCTCAAGTTACCCAGATAGAAAGAGAGATGGTGTTCATTGTCATAGTTTCTGACTTTTATGAGGACACACACAACTCTTAACTCGTACATAATCGAAAGTAAAGAAAAAATATTTCCCCATTAAAAGAAATAAAATTTAATAAAATATAAAAATTGTGGTTATCTCCCTTCTTCACTTTATATATCATCCATGTTTCTTTTCTTTGTAAACTTGTTCTGTCAGTGTTTTATGTGTATGATTAAACTTGCAATAATTTACTGTTTGTAAAGTTTATTTTGAATTGTTCATGAAAACATACTTTTTCCCTACAAAAAATGCCTAAGAACTATGACAGTCTGACCAAACTCATTTCACAGTAAATAATAAGCAATTTTTATTCGTCACAATGTAGGATCAAATTGAATATTTACAAGATAATATTTCGTCATAAAGTTAAATTATAATTTATTTTTAATATATACACATGTTAACTTTGATTCTGAACGTTTTACCCGTCATGGCCATATTCTTTCGGATGATGTTTTGAAATTATCGACTAGTTATATTTGACCTCTTTATTTTTCCTTTTAATTTCGTTAAATTCTGTTAAAACATGTTCTCTTTGTGTAAAACGAATGTTCAAGTGATTTTTTTTTATTTTAAAACATGCAAAATGTAAAAAAATAAGTTGTTTGAGAGCATGGGAGCCCTGCTGAAACCCTGTAAATATTAAGCGACCATACATCAAGAAATTACGATTGGAGGTCTCTAAAATACAATTATTACAAGTTTGTAAATGAAAATTGATATTCATTCTATCCTAAACATCTATAGAATGTCCTAGATACGTGCAAAAATGGTCGCCACTTGTACTGACTATAGTTCTTAAAAGTGTCTTTTCTTATTTTAAAGCAGTTTTCGTTTAACTTTTGATTGTTTGAAAGATTAAAAGCATTATGTTAATATATAAAAGGAAACAAATGTATATTTACTTGTGAAAAAAATTAGAATTAAAAATGTTATAAAAAATTGAAAAACAGTTACAACTGAAGATTCAATAAAACATGTTTAAAAATTCGCTGGCAAAGTACATATCAGTTTTATGGAACTGTTTCAAAGATAATTACTAATTTAAAGTCTTAAGGGAGGTAATTACATAAGAATGTACTTTTTTATTACTAAAAATTGGTTAATAACCCAACAAAAAGTGAAACACGTACGAACCCTGTGTAGTAAATGTAAACAGAAAATACAGCTACAAAATCTCAAAGTATGGTAGGCTCAAACTGCCGTAATAGTTATTTTTTTATTTGTACGTTACGAACTGCGTCAAATTTAAACACAGCTTTATTTAATAATAATATCGCTTATTCAAAATATTATTTTTTCTTCGAGCTATCGTAGTTTTATTAACATGGTATTTAGGAACCTTTTTCGTAATATATACGAAATATATTTTTTTAAATATTTAATTGTTAACATCTACAATGATTTATTTCATAAACAACATAAAACAATGCATGCATTTTTTTATTAATATCTAAAAATATAACTTTAGTAAAGGTTTATTTTGTTTTTAAAATATACATTTTCACTCCGATAAAATAATAATAGTTTAATAGATTAAAAAAAATAATGGTTTCATTATATTCCGTGATTGTTAATAAATATTGAAAATGTAATTGAAATTGATTGATTTCCTGAATCTTAGTGAATTTAAACATTCACTAAGATTCACGAAATCAACCAATTTCAATGAAAAAGGTTTAAATGTCTTTACATTTTGGAGATCGGCCATTGATTTAGAACGTACCTAAATATATATATATATGTATATATATGTATATATATATATATATATATATATATATATATATATATATATATATATATATATTGGCACGTACCTAGTATACCCTTTTTCAAAAATGTGAAAAAAAGTAAAGCTCGAAACCAAAATATAACAAAAACTAGGCGTTAAATATAACAATTTACACAAAGAAATCTTTCGAAAAAATCGCGACAAGTTATTTTCTTTACTTTGTCAGCAATATATAACATGAACTAAAAAAAGGACCAAAATAACAATAAAAGCAAACAATCCGTGAAGAACACAATTTACAAAAAGGCGTGAGTTAAAAAATAATGCTAGAAAACAATAATTACACAAACAAAACAAAAAATAGCTAAAAATGCTACTGAAAATAAATCAATAATAGATCTTTTTTGTTGTTTTGATTTTTTTCTATTCTTGTTCTGTCAGTGTTTTGTGTGTATGATTAAACTTATAATAACTTACTGTTTGTAAAGTCTATTTTGAACTGTTCATGAAAACATACTTTTTCCCTACAAAAAAATGCCTAAGAACTATGACAGTCTGACCAAACTCATTTCACAGTAAATAATAAGCAAATTGTATTCGTCACAATGTTGGATCAAATTGATTATTTTAAAGAAAATGTTTCGTCCTAAAGTTTAATTATAATTGATTTTTTAACATATACGAATGTTAACTTTTATTCTGAACGTTTTACTTGTCATTGATGATTTTTTTACATTATCAACTAGTTATATTTGAGCTCTTTATTTTTGCTTTTAATTTCGTTAAATTCTGTTTAAACTTGTTCTCTTTGTGTAAAACGAATGTTCAAGTTATTTTTTAAAAATTTTAATATGTGCAAAATGTTGTTTTTTATATGCAAAATGTAAAACAAAATAAGTTGTTTGAGAGCATGGGAGCCCTGCTGAAACCCAGTTAATATTAAGCGACCATACATTAAGAAATTACGATTGGAGGTCTCTAAAATACAATTATTACAAGTTTGTAAATGAAAATTGATATTCATTCTATCCTAAATATCTATAGTATATCCTAGATACGTGCAAACAATGGTCGCCACTTGTACTGACTATAGTTCTTAAACGTGTCTTTTCTTATTTTTTTAAAGCAGTTTTCGTTTAACTTTTGATTGTTTGAAAGATAAAAGCCTAATGTTAATATATCAAAAGAAAACAAATGTATATTTACGTGTTAAACAAATAGAATTAAAAATGTTATCAAAACATTAAAAAAACAGTTAAAACTGAAAATTGAATTAAACATGTTTAAAAATTCGCTGGAAAAGTAAATATCAGTTTTATTGAACCGTTTCAAAGATAATTATTAAATTAAAGTCTTAAGAGAGTTAATTACAAAAAAATGTACTTTTTTTTATTAAAAATTGCTTAATGATAAAAAAGTGAAAGTTAGCTAAAACATGTTCGAACCCTGTGTAGTAAATTTAACCAGAAAATACAGCTACAAAATATCAGCTACAAAATTACTGCCGTAATAGTTTTTTTTTTAAATTTACGTTACGAACTGCGTCAAATTTATTAATTATGTTTACGTAGTGATTTATAAAAATCTTTAACAATTACATTACTCGATTTAGTCTTTAAAAATAAATGTAATTTTCAATTACATTAATTCTAAAAAATAAATAATTAATTTATCGTTGCTACACATGTAAGAATTTTTTACATGTGTCGTAACGATAAATTACATTCATTTTTTTTAAAATAAAGCTAAGAGTATTGTTTTATTTTAAGTGTGAACAAGTAAATCAAAGTCAATGACTACACTGACAATATTCATTGAAAAAATATTAAAAAATATTTATTTTATTTAATAAATAGAATTGAATTTTGAAAGAAAATGTCATATTTGAATACTATTTATAATAATTGTTTTCAGCTTTTTAAATAATATTTATTAATGAAAAAAAATGTACAAAGCAAATACAAACTTACGTTTTATCTTTTCAAATAAATAACGATGAATTGTGAAATGAACGAAATAGTTGAATCTCAACAAATAATACTTTGACGGGAGTAGTGTGAGTAAATGGTGAGAGGTCTAATCGCGCCTGTTTATTACAGAACGTGGCTTCCATAGCGCTGCAAATCGATCGTTAGTAGAAATTATTCAACTTTTTAAATTCTTTATTCGTTACTTTCCTTAGTCTCAAATTTGTAATTTTTTGGTTTATTTTCAAGATTATGAAAAAAATGTCTTGCGCTGATGATGACACATTCATGTATGAAAGGGAAATATAATTATGTCGCATTTCTTATTTTCCCAGAAACTCTAATCATTAAAATCACATGAAATATTTTTTTTCAATTATATTTTTTTAATGAAAATATTGATTAAACACAGCTTGATTTAATAATATCGCTAATTCAAAAAGCTTGATTTAATAATATCGCTAATTCAAAAAATTAATTTTTCTTCGAGTTATAGTAGTTTTATTAACATGGAATTTAGGGGGATTTTTTCGTAATATATACGAAATATTTAATTGTTAACATCTACAATGATTTATTTACATAAACAACATATAAAACTCATGCATTTTTTCATTAATATATAAAAATAACACTGTAGTAAAAGTTTATTTTGTTTTAAAAACATAATAGATTATCACTAAGATTTAAAAAAATAATAATGGTTTCATTATATTCCGTGATTGTTGATTAATAAATATTGAACATTTCATTTCATTTGATTTCCTGAATTTTAGTGAATTTTTAAGTGAACCGAGGGTTAACATGTTTTTGCACGTATATATATATATTATATAGTGAATGCTTTTATTCAAACATGTACAAGGTCTGCTACACTGGCATGTCGATGTTATCGATCTACAGCTCTCAAGAGCTGAGGTCTCATCAGGCAGAATATTGTTTTTTGATTCAACTGGTTTCTGAATTCCAGGGAGAACCTGGAATTCAGCAACCAGTTGAATCAAAAAACAATTTTCTGCCTGATGAGACCTCAGCTCTTGAGAGCTGTAGATCGATAACATCGACATGCCAGTGTAGCAGACCTTGTACATGTTTGAATAAAAGCATTCACAATACAGCTCTATATTTTTATTGAGCACTCTTTTATAAACCCGGTTTGATTCCCTTTGGATTTCTACCCTGTGGATTTTTACCCTACCTGGATTACTATATATTATATATATATATATATATATGGAAAAGGGTATACTAGGTATATATATATATATGTATATATATATACGTACCTATATATATATATATATATATATATGTATATATATATATATATATATGTATGTATATATATACATATATATATATATACATATATATATATATATTGATTTTGGCACGTACCTACGTATATATATACATATATATATATATATATTGATTTTGGCACGTACCTAGTATACCCTTTTCCAAGAATGTTAAAGAAGTAGTTTGTGAAGTTCGAAACCAAAATATAACAAAAACTAGGCGTTAAATATAACAATTTACACAAAGAAATATTTCGAAAAAAATCGCGACAAGTTATTTTCCTTTACTTTGTCAGCAATATATAACATGAACTAAAAAAGGACCAAAATAACAATAAAAGCAAACAATCCGTGAAGAACACAATTTACAAAAAGGCGTGAGTTAAAAAATAATGCTAGAAAACAATAATTACACAAACAAAACAAAAAATAACTAAAAATTCTACTGAAAATAAATCGGTAAGAGTTTTTTGGATTTTTTTCTATTTTCCGTTTCAGATATTCGGGGGGGGGGGGGGGTCGGCTGTTACCGGATTTTACCGAGTCAATTAGGACTCATCTATATATGAAAAAAAAACTTTCGTAATAGTCTTATAAATATCTATAATTGTCCACCCCCAAAGATGTTCTTAAAAAACATTTTCTCTTTTGTTAAATATTTATTAAATAAATTATTAAATATTTCACCGTCATTAAAAAAAAATGTTTACGATCGATTCAATGGGAACATCTGAGAATGTTATTGTTTCGAGTAAATATCAGATTAACGAAAAAGAACAACTTTTTTCTAAAAATTAATTTTATTTCCTTTTTTAGAGATGGGAGCACTTAGATATTAATTATTATTATAATTATTATTATTATTATTCAAACGATTCTTTAATAAAGCGACTAACGAAATTTTAATAGTATTAAAAGTCGTCATGAAAATAATTTACTTAATTAAATTTGTAAAATAAAGTTTTAAATACTTACACGAAAATACAATGGTTAATCTTTTCTGATTTCTGGAGTTGAGGAAAGATTAGATTAAACAGCGATAATCTCTTCGTTGTTTGAACGTTGTGAAAAGACGTCGATTAAAAAGAAAAGAAAATGTCATCTTTCTATCCTCACTTATTGATGTCGAAAAAACAAGTGAAATAACTTACTTGACTTGGGACTACTAGCGATCGGTGAGGCATCGGTGGTTTGTTTACTTGACTGGAAGTGAGGTCACTACTGGCCTCGCTTTTATTGCCTTTTGGCCGGAAGTGAAGGGGAAGCATTTCCTGTTACTAATCTATTAAAGAGTCTCTCCTTCCTCCTCTCGATGTTATCAAATCCCAGACAGACTTTGGGAGCGGAATTAAGCAGTGTTTCGCAACAGCTGCTGCTGTACCCACTCCGATCTCTCCTACTCCTCCTACTCCTCAAGAGCAGGGTTGCCAGACAATAATAAATGTTTAAGGCCAAATTTTTCGGGAAAAAAGGCCAAAAAAGGCCAAATTGAAAACTGAAGCTACACTTTTAGGAGAAAAAAGGCCAAAAAAAGGCCAAATTGAAAATGATATATATTATAAAGAAAAAATGACCATATTGAAGTTGTTAACTTCCAAATGTTTGCATGTTTTTGTCTCTTAGTTTCGTATTGTTTTCTTAGTTGTGATGAAGCAAAGAGGTAATTGAAACCAAGAAATATGCCGGGGGGGGGGGGGGGGGGGGAATAATATTTAGATGAATAAACTCAATACATACTACAGTTTATATATCTTTAAAAATCGTACCAGAGGACCGTATGCTCCGATGAATTGGCTACTCTGGTGCCCCCTCGACGGAAATTCACTAGACTAACCCGACAATCAACTAAATCTCATTCATTCACTGTGGAGGTCCCCAGATGTCGGAGAGCCTTCTACTCAAATAGCTTCTTTCCTCGTACTGCTGGCCTCTGGAACTCTCTCCCTGCCCCCTGTTTCCCCAACAGTACAGACATGCAGAAGTTTAAAACTAATGTGAACAGACACCTCGCTGCGCTGATCCCAATCTAGATTGACCACCCCCTACCTTCTCCCCTTTTCTTTTTCTCAGTAGCCCCTTACGTCTACAGTGGCGGCTTGCCTTGTTTGGGGTGAACTATGTTAAAAAAAAAAAAAATTTAAGGTAAAGTTGGTAAATTTGTAGATTCTAATGTTTTTAGGCGATTACGTGTGAATACATTGAAAAACTTTGGGAAAACAATTTATTTAAAAATTAGGGTGGGAGTCAGTTTCGCATATAAATTTAATGTAAAATGATCACTCATTTCCGAGCCATTGTCTAATTAGATAGCATTTTAAGGGCATATAACCAGACTTTTTTTCCAAAAGAGATAAATTGTGAGTTTTTTACAAGATTATTAACTTAAATTATTTAAATATAACACTTTAAAATATTATTCTTTTTTTTAATACCCTCCAGTATGATTTAAAAATAGTATGTAAATTGTAGATTATTATTTATGTTTCTTAGCAAGAACTTATTTATCTAAATATATTTTTTTAATTCCTAAAACAAAAAGGATATCAAAAAGCCTACGGTTTCAATTTCATAGGGAAAGACTTTGAATCCTCACCGCTGAGAAAACAAGACGAAACCAATAGAGAAAACGTGCAAACATGTAGGAGTTAACATCTTCAATATAGCTTAACAATGTGTTCAAAATATTTTCCATTGATTACTGTTAAAGATTGGAGTTATCCACAAACACACAAAATATAAGAGAACGAAGTTGAGGTTTTACATGGATCAAATTTAATTTATTCAGTTTATTTTTGGAAGATATGTATATATATACATATGTATGTGTATATATATATGTGTATATATATGTGTATATATACATATATGTGTGTATATATATGTGTATATATACATATATGTGTGTATATATATGTGTATATATACATATGTGTGTATATATATGTGTATATATACATATGTGTGTATATATATGTGTATATATACATATGTGTGTATATATATGTGTATATATACATATGTATGTGTATATATATGTGTATATATACATATGTGTGTATATATATGTGTATATATACATATGTATGTATATATATGTGTATATATACATATGTGTGTATATATATGTGTATATATACATATGTGTGTATATATATGTGTATATATACATATGTGTGTATATATATGTGTATATATACATGTGTGTATATATATATGTGTATATATACATATATGTGTATATATACATATATGTGTATATATATGTGTATATATACATATATGTGTATATATACATATATGTGTATATATATGTGTATATATACATATATGTGTATATATACATATATGTGTATATATATGTGTATATATACATATATGTGTATATATATGTGTATATATACATATATGTGTATATATATGTGTATATATACATATATGTGTATATATATGTGTATATATACATATATGTGTATATATATACATATATGTGTATATATATACATATATGTGTATATATATACATATATGTGTATATATATATGTGTATATATATACATATATGTGTATATATATATGTGTATATATATACATATATGTGTATATATATGTGTATATATATACATATATGTGTATATATATGTGTATATATATACATATATGTGTATATATATGTGTATATATATACATATATGTGTATATATATGTGTATATATATACATATATGTGTATATATATATGTGTATATATATACATATATGTGTATATATATATGTGTATATATATACATATATGTGTATATATATGTGTATATATATACATATATGTGTATATATATGTGTATATATATACATATATGTGTATATATGTGTGTATATATATACATATATGTGTATATGTGTGTATATATATACATATATGTGTATATATATGTGTATATATATACATATATGTGTATATATATGTGTATATATATACATATATGTGTATATATATACATATATGTGTATATATATGTGTATATATATACATATATGTGTATATATATGTGTATGCGTGTACATATATGTGTATATATATATGTGTGTACATATGTGTATATATATCCGTGTACATATATGTGTATATATATATATGTGTGTACATATATATGTATATATACGCGTGTACATATATATATGTATATATACGCGTGTACATATATATATGTATGCGTGTATATATATACATATATGTATATATATATATGTATGCGTGTATATATATACATATATGTATATATATATATATGTATGCGTGTATATATATACATATATGTATATATATATATATATATGTGTGTATATATACGCATATATGTATATATATATATATATATATATGTGTATATATACGCATATATATATATATATATATATATTTCATAGGTAAACAATTTTTTTACATATTCATTTCCGTATTTTACAAGAATACAAGAATTAAACTTAAATAAAGGTTTCGTGTACAATAGTGTAACAATTTCCATGGAATATTACAGTTTCGATTATTTATTTGTCAAAAAATGTAAAATTATTTTTTACAAATTAGGCACTAGACCATTAAGTGTTGGGATCGTTTATTATGTCTTGGTCTACTTTTTTTGTCTAGAACTTTCTTAGAGAAGAATCGTTTCGTTGCAGTCACCACAATACCAGAGTTACTCTAGGGACCATCTACTTTAAATCTCCTTAAAATGTTGATAAATTTTAATTTATTCTTAACCCTAAATCTATTCTTGAGGGCCAAGAACAATCTGTGTCATTATTAAGATACGTGTGTCTATTAATCGGAGATATTTGGAAAATCTTTAAAAGATCTCAGATATAATTATCGAATTTTATTGAAACTTTAGCAACTCATCCAAGAAAGTTAGGTAAATTTATAGAAGTGCACCTCTCGTATTTCGACCACTAAAAAAGGCTTGTACTTTTTTGGGCAAATTACATCTAAACAGCCTCATCAACCAAAAAAGTAGAAACTTTTTTTTAAGGGGCGAAATACGAGAAGTGAAATTCCGTGGCCAAGAAATGCGTGCTCACTTTACGTATAACTTATATAGGAAAGTGATACCCCACCCATAACATCTAAAATAATAAAAATTTTCATTTTTTTTTTTCATAGCGGATGTTTGTTGAGGCTGTTTACATGTAATTTGCCCCCAAAAGTAGAAACTTTTCTTTTAGGGGTCGAAATATGAGAGGTGCACTTCTATAAATTTACCGAAAATTAATATAATTATTTTGATTTTTAAATATATCTTTCCAAATACAACTGTTTCTGCTTGAGATATAGTTTAGCAGTCATAAGATTTTAAGTTTTCCATAAATTAAAAATTGATACAATTAATTTCAAAGCACTAAGTTTAAAGAATTTCAAACATTAATTATTTCAGAGAAAATATACTTAGTGACCGGGTTACCTGATTGGATAGGGCCAAGTTGTCACTGGATCATAAAGTCTCTAAGAGGTGCAATATATAACCACTTAACAAATAGATGTCAAAAAGGTCTGATAAGTGAACTCTAGAATATTTACATTTTTTTAAATCATAGTTTACCAAAAGAAAAAGCCAATCTGGGAATGGGATCCCTTCAGAGTGACCCTTCCTTAGAAGAAGATAAATATTTGCTTTTTTCTCCTTAAATGACAAATGTTAGCAGATATTTATGTCAATTCTGGGTACTGGAGCTATTTTTTCATGCAGATCCATGATTTGAAAAAAAAAGGCCAAAGTTTTAAAATACAAACTGCTTTTAAGTTACTTAATTTTAACGTTTTCTTTAATAATTACCATCAAGTAAATATTTATATGAAATAATCGGAAAAAGGCCAAAATTAAGGCCAAATCTGAAAAAAGGCCAAACAGAATTTTCTAAGGCCAAACTACTTTTAAAAAGGCCAAATTCGTGAAATTTGGCCTTAAAAAGGCCAAACTGGCAACCCTGCTCAAGAGTGGAAAGAATTTTTCCACATTGAAGAGCGTCAATTTATTGTCGGTTTTCCGTCTGGTCTTCAGTCGTCTCTGTAGAAAAAAAAGAATAACGAAATAGTCTTTAAATAGAGATGTCGCCAAGATAAAGTCCAAATGGCAGGGGGGAAAACCTCTCTCTCAACTGTATATAAAAAAACATCGTTCAAATCAACATGAAAGAAAATCCAGCACTCCTTTTCCTTTTGCTCGCTTTCCACTACGCGTTCAGAACGATTTGCATGTGAAAAACGATGACGTCACTATTTCCTGTGTACTTTAAGAAGTCATACATTCGTTTTGCTTTATTTGAGAGAGTTTTTTTTGCAATCGGTAAACTTTACCGATTGCAAAAAAACTCTCTCAAATAAAGTTATACTTGTTTTAAAGTAAAATAGTTTATTTAAAGGTTACATTATCAAATTCGGAAAGAAACCCTTCTTTATTGTGTGATGGAAGTACGAAATTTTCTTTTTTACGACTCGCAGTGTTGTTTACCCAAACAGTAGCTTTATCGTGTGAGTTATGGCAAGATATTATGTACGTACGGGTGTCCAAAACTGAAACAATTACTTTACTACTATGGTGTAGACACAATTAACGGTTTGTTTTTAACCATTTTTTTTTCCTTGAAACAGATTATTACTTTTTTTTTACTGAAAAAAAAAAAGAATTGCCTGAATAACTTACATATTCACTTTGGCGCTTTTTTACTGAATGTGGAAGTGCCGCGATTCCGAATCCGCTAAAACTTAGCAATGTTACGGCTTTTATATTCATTAAAGATAACTTTTAAGCGTTTTTATTTACATGCTACAAATTTAATAAACTTGATAACAATTAATAAAAAAAAGTGTTACGGTTTTTAACACAAACAAAGAAAGAAAATGTGACGATAGTTGCAGAATGCGACGATAGTTGCAGATAAATCGTCGCATTTTCTTTGTTTGTTTGTGTTAAAAACCGTAACACTTTTTTAATTGTTATAAAGTTTATTAAATTTGTGGCATGTAAATAAAAACGCTTAAAAGTTACTTTTTTTTTAAAATTTTATAAATTATATAAAGTATTGCTCTCTGATGTAGATTTTAATTCTAGAGAATACTTGGCCAGTTCCCGTAACATTTATCTGCAACTATCGTCGCATTCTCTGTATTTGGCTGTATTTCTCTTTAGCACACATTTTCTTGTACTTAAGTCGATAATTGTAGCTTTCAAAACACAACAGGAAGTCTCTATCACATGATGTATGGTATATCTTTGTGGATGAAACTGGCTCAAACCTGAAGCATCCTCCTTTACAAATTTCAGAAAATTGTTGAAGATTGTCACGACAATATGAAACCCTTTCTCAAACTCACTTCAACCTTGAAACAGTCAATTAAGATGTTATAAATAAAACTGTACATTGTCTATTATCACACATGTGTTTGATGTAGATAATAGTTGTCATACTTACAAAAATGACTTTAAATATATTTAATAATGCCTGGCTCCACAGTGTCAACGGCAGATTTGAAGTCAATAAATAGAAAATTCAAAGGTATTTTCTTCTCTTTAGTCTTTTGAATAATCTCAATTATAATAAAGATTGCACCCACAGTAGAGGGTCCCGGTTAGAATTCATGAGTTTCACTCAGCTTCTTTTCAATTTTTAATTTCATACACTCCATGCATATTTTACTTAATACTTTGGCAAGAATTGATAACAAAGAGATTGCATGATAGTTTTCTGATCATTATCCGTCACTTTTCTTATGTATTGAGATATGACCATCTACAAAAAATGTATTTTCCGATCTCCAAATTTCTATAGAGCTTATGGATAATATCTACCATTCCTTCACAGCATTAAGGTCAACTCGAAGAGTCTATCTTTGCTTCACCTTCAGACTCAAGAATGTGAAGTATGTATTCATCATAAAGAATGCAAGAGTAAGATTAGCTTGGTAATGTCCACACATCCCATGTGTCTTGGAGACCTTTCAGGCAGATTACCGACATAACTGTGAATCTACCCAGACTAGATATGAATTTTGGATTTGTGTATTCGCTTTAAGTGCTGTTGATAAAGTGCTATGATCAGGAACTTTCTCGGGGTTTTCCTGTGTGTTTCAAAACACTTTGTCATAGAGTGTCGACAGTCACTGAGGCTACCTTTAGCATGTAACTGATGTTTCCTACACAAAGGAAGTGTTGTTGAGAAACTCCTGTATTTAATCCACGACGGTAGCTTTCTTTTGTTGTCACTTATAACTGGGTAGAAGTCTTCAGTAATTCATAATTATAGTCTACCATATTGATTTATTAATATGCATAGTGTGTGTATGTAAGTGAGTGCACATTTTGAGGTATTCAAAAAGAAAAACAAATGTTTTGCAAAAGGATTTTAATTTATTTTTATAATTTACTAACTGGCTTTGCAGCTCCCTACTGCTTCGCAAAGTTTGCTACTCGAAATACTTTAAACCGAAGTGTTAAATAAGAAACATTTCATTCATAAGTTTGTTGTAAACACGCATATTCACATTTTGTTAATTTCAACCTTTTAAATGAAATCGCCAAAACATGCACAGAAAGAGGTAACCAATGCACTCTGTGTGTGCATGTGTTTTCTTTATGTTTCTCTTTCTCTCTCTTTCTTCCTCTTTGCTTTAGGTTAGTTAGTAGTTTGATAACACATTGTCACCATCTTTCTCATGGTCTTTGTAAATTATACACAACAAATAAAAGTTTAAAATACAAGTGAACAGGATAAATATTACACTGGTTATATTATAACAAATCCTTGAGTATATGTAGAGGGTACATCCTGTGTGTAATCAGATTTATCAGTCTAGCTGTACTACATAATTACTTGCTTGTTTGCAAAAAATGTTAATTGGTTTTTTACCAAGTTGATGATTCTTGTTATTCTTTTAGTCTTGTTATTCTGTAAGGCATCACAGACATCAGAGTTTCACATGTATAGCAATATGGTAGGAAGTGTTTCTTCAACAGAGATTCTAGCTGAGATAGCAATATGGTAGGAAGTGTTGTTTCAACAGAGATTCTAGCTAGGATAGCAATATGGTAGGAAGTGTTTCTTCAACAGAGATTCTAGCTAGGATAGCAATATGGTAGGAAGTGTTGTTTCAACAGAGATTCTAGCTGAGATAGCAATATGGTAGGAAGTGTTTCTTCAACAGAGATTCTAGCTGAGATAGCAATATGGTAGGAAGTGTTGTTTCAACAGAGATTCTAGCTAGGATAGCAATATGGTAGGAAGTGTTTCTTCAACAGAGATTCTAGCTAGGATAGCAATATGGTAGGAAGTGTTGTTTCAACAGAGATTCTAGCTGAGATAGCAATATGGTAGGAAGTGTTTCTTCAACAGAGATTCTAGCTGAGATAGCAATATGGTAGGAAGTGTTGTTTCAACAGAGATTCTAGCTAGGATAGCAATATGGTAGGAAGTGTTTCTTCAACAGAGATTCTAGCTAGGATAGCAATATGGTAGGAAGTGTTGTTTCAACAGAGATTCTAGCTGAGATAGCAATATGGTAGGAAGTGTTTCTTCAACAGAGATTCTAGCTGAGATAGCAATATGGTAGGAAGTGTTGTTTCAACAGAGATTCTAGCTAGGATAGCAATATGGTAGGAAGTGTTGTTTCAACAGAGATTCTAGCTAGGATAGCAATATGGTAGGAAGTGTTGTTTCAACAGAGATTCTAGCTAGGATAGTAATATGGTAGGAAGTGTTGTTTCAACAGAGATTCTAGCTAGGATAGTAATATGGTAGGAAGTGTTGTTTCAACAGAGATTCTAGCTAGGATAGTAATATGGTAGGAAGTGTTGTTTCAACAGAGATGCAAGCTGAGATAGCAATATGGTAGGAAGTGTTGTTTCAACAGAGATTCTAGCTAGGATAGCAATATGGTAGGAAGTGTTGTTTCAACAGAGATTCTAGCTAGGATAGTAATATGGTAGGAAGTGTTGTTTCAACAGAGATGCAAGCTGAGATAGCAATATGGTAGGAAGTGTTGTTTCAACAGAGATTCTAGCTAGGATAGTAATATGGTAGGAAGTGTTGTTTCAACAGAGATGCAAGCTGAGATAGCAATATGGTAGGAAGTGTTTCTTCAACAGAGATTCTAGCTGAGATAGCAACATGGTAGGAAGTGTTTCTTCAACAGAGATTCTAGCTGAGATAGCAATATGGTAGGAAGTGTTGTTTCAACAGAGATTCTAGCTAGGATAGTAATATGGTAGGAAGTGTTGTTTCAACAGAGATGCAAGCTGAGATAGCAATATGGTAGGAAGTGTTTCTTCAACAGAGATTCTAGCTGAGATAGCAACATGGTAGGAAGTGTTTCTTCAACAGAGATTCTAGCTGAGATAGCAATATGGTAGGAAGTGTTGTTTCAACAGAGATTCTAGCTAGGATAGTAATATGGTAGGAAGTGTTGTTTCAACAGAGATGCAAGCTGAGATAGCAATATGGTAGGAAGTGTTGTTTCAACAGAGATTCTAGCTAGGATAGTAATATGGTAGGAAGTGTTGTTTCAACAGAGATGCAAGCTGAGATAGCAATATGGTAGGAAGTGTTTCTTCAACAGAGATTCTAGCTGAGATAGCAACATGGTAGGAAGTGTTTCTTCAACAGAGATTCTAGCTGAGATAGCAATATGGTAGGAAGTGTTGTTTCAACAGAGATTCTAGCTAGGATAGTAATATGGTAGGAAGTGTTGTTTCAACAGAGATGCAAGCTGAGATAGCAATATGGTAGGAAGTGTTTCTTCAACAGAGATTCTAGCTGAGATAGCAATATGGTAGGAAGTGTTTCTTCAACAGAGATTCTAGCTGAGATAGCAATATGGTAGGAAGTGTTTCTTCAACAGAGATTCTAGCTGAGATAGCAATATGGTAGGAAGTGTTTCTTCAACAGAGATTCTAGCTAAGATAGCAATATGGTAGGAAGTGTTTCTTCAACAGAGATTCCAGCTGAGATAGCAATATGGTAGGAAGTGTTTCTTCAACAGATATTCCAGCTGAGATAGCAATATGGTAGGAAGTGTTTCTTCAACAGATATTCCAGCTGAGATAGCAATATGGTAGGAAGTGTTTCTTCAACAGATATTCCAGCTGAGATAGCAATATGGTAGGAAGTGTTTCTTCAACAGAGATTCTAGCTAAGATAGCAATATGGTAGGAAGTGTTTCTTCAACAGAGATTCTAGCTAAGATAGCAATATGGTAGGAAGTGTTTCTTCAACAGAGATTCTAGCTGAGATAGCAATATGGTAGGAAGTGTTTCTTCAACAGAGATTCTAGCTAAGATAGCAATATGGTAGGAAGTGTTTCTTCAACAGAGATTCTAGCTAAGATAGCAATATGGTAGGAAGTGTTTCTTCAACAGAGATTCTAGCTAAGATAGCAATATGGTAGGAAGTGTTTCTTCAACAGATATTCCAGCTGAGATAGCAATATGGTAGGAAGTGTTTCTTCAACAGATATTCCAGCTGAGATAGCAATATGGTAGGAAGTGTTTCTTCAACAGAGATTCTAGCTGAGATAGCAATATGGTAGGAAGTGTTTCTTCAACAGAGATTCTAGCTAAGATAGCAATATGGTAGGAAGTGTTTCTTCAACAGAGATTCTAGCTGAGATAGCAATATGGTAGGAAGTGTTTCTTCAACAGAGATTCTAGCTAAGATAGCAATATGGTAGGAAGTGTTTCTTCAACAGAGATTCTAGCTGAGATAGCAATATGGTAGGAAGTGTTTCTTCAACAGAGATTCTAGCTAAGATAGCAATATGGTAGGAAGTGTTTCTTCAACAGAGATTCTAGCTGAGATAGCAATATGGTAGGAAGTGTTTCTTCAACAGAGATTCTAGCTAAGATAGCAATATGGTAGGAAGTGTTTCTTCAACAGAGATACTAGCTGAGATAGCAATATGGTAGGAAGTGTTTCTTCAACAGAGATTCTAGCTAAGATAGCAATATGGTAGGAAGTGTTTCTTCAACAGAGATTCTAGCTGAGATAGCAATATGGTAGGAAGTGTTTCTTCAACAGAGATTCTAGCTGAGATAGCAATATGGTAGGAAGTGTTTCTTCAACAGAGATTCTAGCTGAGATAGCAATATGGTAGGAAGTGTTTCTTCAACAGAGATTCTAGCTAAGATAGCAATATGGTAGGAAGTGTTTCTTCAACAGAGATTCTAGCTAAGATAGCAATATGGTAGGAAGTGTTTCTTCAACAGAGATACTAGCTGAGATAGCAATATGGTAGGAAGTGTTTCTTCAACAGAGATTCTAGCTAAGATAGCAATATGGTAGGAAGTGTTTCTTCAACAGAGATTCTAGCTGAGATAGCAATATGGTAGGAAGTGTTTCTTCAACAGAGATTCTAGCTGAGATAGCAATATGGTAGGAAGTGTTTCTTCAACAGAGATTCTAGCTGAGATAGCAATATGGTAGGAAGTGTTTCTTCAACAGAGATTCTAGCTGAGATAGCAATATGGTAGGAAGTGTTTCTTCAACAGAGATTCTAGCTGAGATAGCAATATGGTAGGAAGTGTTTCTTCAACAGAGATTCTAGCTGAGATAGCAATATGGTAGGAAGTGTTTCTTCAACAGAGATTCTAGCTGAGATAGCAATATGGTAGGAAGTGTTTCTTCAACAGAGATTCTAGCTAAGATAGCAATATGGTAGGAAGTGTTTCTTCAACAGAGATTCTAGCTGAGATAGCAATATGGTAGGAAGTGTTTCTTCAACAGAGATTCTAGCTGAGATAGCAATATGGTAGGAAGTGTTTCTTCAACAGAGATTCTAGCTGAGATAGCAATATGGTAGGAAGTGTTTCTTCAACAGAGATTCTAGCTGAGATAGCAATATGGTAGGAAGTGTTTCTTCAACAGAGATTCTAGCTAAGATAGCAATATGGTAGGAAGTGTTTCTTCAACAGAGATACTAGCTGAGATAGCAATATGGTAGGAAGTGTTTCTTCAACAGAGATTCTAGCTAAGATAGCAATATGGTAGGAAGTGTTTCTTCAACAGAGATTCTAGCTGAGATAGCAATATGGTAGGAAGTGTTTCTTCAACAGAGATTCTAGCTGAGATAGCAATATGGTAGGAAGTGTTTCTTCAACAGAGATTCTAGCTGAGATAGCAATATGGTAGGAAGTGTTTCTTCAACAGAGATTCTAGCTGAGATAGCAATATGGTAGGAAGTGTTTCTTCAACAGAGATTCTAGCTAAGATAGCAATATGGTAGGAAGTGTTTCTTCAACAGAGATACTAGCTGAGATAGCAATATGGTAGGAAGTGTTTCTTCAACAGAGATTCTAGCTAAGATAGCAATATGGTAGGAAGTGTTTCTTCAACAGAGATTCTAGCTGAGATAGCAATATGGTAGGAAGTGTTTCTTCAACAGAGATTCTAGCTGAGATAGCAATATGGTAGGAAGTGTTTCTTCAACAGAGATTCTAGCTGAGATAGCAATATGGTAGGAAGTGTTTCTTCAACAGAGATTCTAGCTGAGATAGCAATATGGTAGGAAGTGTTTCTTCAACAGAGATTCTAGCTGAGATAGCAATATGGTAGGAAGTGTTTCTTCAACAGAGATTCTAGCTAAGATAGCAATATGGTAGGAAGTGTTTCTTCAACAGAGATACTAGCTGAGATAGCAATATGGTAGGAAGTGTTTCTTCAACAGAGATTCTAGCTAAGATAGCAATATGGTAGGAAGTGTTTCTTCAACAGAGATTCTAGCTGAGATAGCAATATGGTAGGAAGTGTTTCTTCAACAGAGATTCTAGCTGAGATAGCAATATGGTAGGAAGTGTTTCTTCAACAGAGATTCTAGCTGAGATAGCAATATGGTAGGAAGTGTTTCTTCAACAGAGATTCTAGCTGAGATAGCAATATGGTAGGAAGTGTTTCTTCAACAGAGATTCTAGCTAAGATAGCAATATGGTAGGAAGTGTTTCTTCAACAGAGATACTAGCTGAGATAGCAATATGGTAGGAAGTGTTTCTTCAACAGAGATTCTAGCTAAGATAGCAATATGGTAGGAAGTGTTTCTTCAACAGAGATTCTAGCTGAGATAGCAATATGGTAGGAAGTGTTTCTTCAACAGAGATTCTAGCTGAGATAGCAATATGGTAGGAAGTGTTTCTTCAACAGAGATTCTAGCTGAGATAGCAATATGGTAGGAAGTGTTTCTTCAACAGAGATTCTAGCTGAGATAGCAATATGGTAGGAAGTGTTTCTTCAACAGAGATTCTAGCTGAGATAGCAATATGGTAGGAAGTGTTTCTTCAACAGAGATTCTAGCTGAGATAGCAATATGGTAGGAAGTGTTTCTTCAACAGAGATTCTAGCTGAGATAGCAATATGGTAGGAAGTGTTTCTTCAACAGAGATTCTAGCTAAGATAGCAATATGGTAGGAAGTGTTTCTTCAACAGAGATTCTAGCTGAGATAGCAATATGGTAGGAAGTGTTTCTTCAACAGAGATTCTAGCTGAGATAGCAATATGGTAGGAAGTGTTTCTTCAACAGAGATTCTAGCTGAGATAGCAATATGGTAGGAAGTGTTTCTTCAACAGAGATTCTAGCTGAGATAGCAATATGGTAGGAAGTGTTTCTTCAACAGAGATTCTAGCTGAGATAGCAATATGGTAGGAAGTGTTTCTTCAACAGAGATTCTAGCTGAGATAGCAATATGGTAGGAAGTGTTTCTTCAACAGAGATTCTAGCTGAGATAGCAATATGGTAGGAAGTGTTTCTTCAACAGAGATTCTAGCTGAGATAGCAATATGGTAGGAAGTGTTTCTTCAACAGAGATTCTAGCTGAGATAGCAATATGGTAGGAAGTGTTTCTTCAACAGAGATTCTAGCTAAGATAGCAATATGGTAGGAAGTGTTTCTTCAACAGAGATTCTAGCTGAGATAGCAATATGGTAGGAAGTGTTTCTTCAACAGAGATTCTAGCTGAGATAGCAATATGGTAGGAAGTGTTTCTTCAACAGAGATTCTAGCTGAGATAGCAATATGGTAGGAAGTGTTTCTTCAACAGAGATTCTAGCTGAGATAGCAATATGGTAGGAAGTGTTTCTTCAACAGAGATTCTAGCTAAGATAGCAATATGGTAGGAAGTGTTTCTTCAACAGAGATACTAGCTGAGATAGCAATATGGTAGGAAGTGTTTCTTCAACAGAGATTCTAGCTAAGATAGCAATATGGTAGGAAGTGTTTCTTCAACAGAGATTCTAGCTGAGATAGCAATATGGTAGGAAGTGTTTCTTCAACAGAGATTCTAGCTGAGATAGCAATATGGTAGGAAGTGTTTCTTCAACAGAGATTCTAGCTGAGATAGCAATATGGTAGGAAGTGTTTCTTCAACAGAGATTCTAGCTGAGATAGCAATATGGTAGGAAGTGTTTCTTCAACAGAGATTCTAGCTAAGATAGCAATATGGTAGGAAGTGTTTCTTCAACAGAGATACTAGCTGAGATAGCAATATGGTAGGAAGTGTTTCTTCAACAGAGATTCTAGCTAAGATAGCAATATGGTAGGAAGTGTTTCTTCAACAGAGATTCTAGCTGAGATAGCAATATGGTAGGAAGTGTTTCTTCAACAGAGATTCTAGCTGAGATAGCAATATGGTAGGAAGTGTTTCTTCAACAGAGATTCTAGCTGAGATAGCAATATGGTAGGAAGTGTTTCTTCAACAGAGATTCTAGCTGAGATAGCAATATGGTAGGAAGTGTTTCTTCAACAGAGATTCTAGCTGAGATAGCAATATGGTAGGAAGTGTTTCTTCAACAGAGATTCTAGCTGAGATAGCAATATGGTAGGAAGTGTTTCTTCAACAGAGATTCTAGCTGAGATAGCAATATGGTAGGAAGTGTTTCTTCAACAGAGATTCTAGCTGAGATAGCAATATGGTAGGAAGTGTTTCTTCAACAGAGATTCTAGCTGAGATAGCAATATGGTAGGAAGTGTTTCTTCAACAGAGATTCTAGCTGAGATAGCAATATGGTAGGAAGTGTTTCTTCAACAGAGATTCTAGCTAAGATAGCAATATGGTAGGAAGTGTTTCTTCAACAGAGATTCTAGCTGAGATAGCAATATGGTAGGAAGTGTTTCTTCAACAGAGATTCTAGCTGAGATAGCAATATGGTAGGAAGTGTTTCTTCAACAGAGATTCTAGCTGAGATAGCAATATGGTAGGAAGTGTTTCTTCAACAGAGATTCTAGCTGAGATAGCAATATGGTAGGAAGTGTTTCTTCAACAGAGATTCTAGCTGAGATAGCAATATGGTAGGAAGTGTTTCTTCAACAGAGATACTAGCTGAGATAGCAATATGGTAGGAAGTGTTTCTTCAACAGAGATTCTAGCTAAGATAGCAATATGGTAGGAAGTGTTTCTTCAACAGAGATTCTAGCTGAGATAGCAATATGGTAGGAAGTGTTTCTTCAACAGAGATTCTAGCTGAGATAGCAATATGGTAGGAAGTGTTTCTTCAACAGAGATTCTAGCTGAGATAGCAATATGGTAGGAAGTGTTTCTTCAACAGAGATTCTAGCTGAGATAGCAATATGGTAGGAAGTGTTTCTTCAACAGAGATTCTAGCTGAGATAGCAATATGGTAGGAAGTGTTTCTTCAACAGAGATTCTAGCTGAGATAGCAATATGGTAGGAAGTGTTTCTTCAACAGAGATTCTAGCTGAGATAGCAATATGGTAGGAAGTGTTTCTTCAACAGAGATTCTAGCTGAGATAGCAATATGGTAGGAAGTGTTTCTTCAACAGAGATTCTAGCTGAGATAGCAATATGGTAGGAAGTGTTTCTTCAACAGAGATTCTAGCTGAGATAGCAATATGGTAGGAAGTGTTTCTTCAACAGAGATTCTAGCTGAGATAGCAATATGGTAGGAAGTGTTTCTTCAACAGAGATTCTAGCTGAGATAGCAATATGGTAGGAAGTGTTTCTTCAACAGAGATTCTAGCTAAGATAGCAATATGGTAGGAAGTGTTTCTTCAACAGAGATACTAGCTGAGATAGCAATATGGTAGGAAGTGTTTCTTCAACAGAGATTCTAGCTAAGATAGCAATATGGTAGGAAGTGTTTCTTCAACAGAGATTCTAGCTGAGATAGCAATATGGTAGGAAGTGTTTCTTCAACAGAGATTCTAGCTGAGATAGCAATATGGTAGGAAGTGTTTCTTCAACAGAGATTCTAGCTGAGATAGCAATATGGTAGGAAGTGTTTCTTCAACAGAGATTCTAGCTGAGATAGCAATATGGTAGGAAGTGTTTCTTCAACAGAGATTCTAGCTAGATAGCAATATGGTAGGAAGTGTTTCTTCAACAGAGATTCTAGCTGAGATAGCAATATGGTAGGAAGTGTTTCTTCAACAGAGATTCTAGCTAAGATAGCAATATGGTAGGAAGTGTTTCTTCAACAGAGATTCTAGCTGAGATAGCAATATGGTAGGAAGTGTTTCTTCAACAGAGATTCTAGCTGAGATAGCAATATGGTAGGAAGTGTTTCTTCAACAGAGATTCTAGCTGAGATAGCAATATGGTAGGAAGTGTTTCTTCAACAGAGATTCTAGCTGAGATAGCAATATGGTAGGAAGTGTTTCTTCAACAGAGATTCTAGCTGAGATAGCAATATGGTAGGAAGTGTTTCTTCAACAGAGATTCTAGCTGAGATAGCAATATGGTAGGAAGTGTTTCTTCAACAGAGATTCTAGCTGAGATAGCAATATGGTAGGAAGTGTTTCTTCAACAGAGATTCTAGCTAAGATAGCAATATGGTAGGAAGTGTTTCTTCAACAGAGATTCTAGCTGAGATAGCAATATGGTAGGAAGTGTTTCTTCAACAGAGATTCTAGCTGAGATAGCAATATGGTAGGAAGTGTTTCTTCAACAGAGATTCTAGCTGAGATAGCAATATGGTAGGAAGTGTTTCTTCAACAGAGATTCTAGCTGAGATAGCAATATGGTAGGAAGTGTTTCTTCAACAGAGATTCTAGCTAAGATAGCAATATGGTAGGAAGTGTTTCTTCAACA
>OY744525.1:137690126-137840126 GCA_963556195.1 Sepiola atlantica
TGGTAGGAAGTGTTTCTTCAACAGAGATTCTAGCTGAGATAGCAATATGGTAGGAAGTGTTTCTTCAACAGAGATTCTAGCTGAGATAGCAATATGGTAGGAAGTGTTTCTTCAACAGAGATTCTAGCTAAGATAGCAATATGGTAGGAAGTGTTTCTTCAACAGAGATTCTAGCTGAGATAGCAATATGGTAGGAAGTGTTTCTTCAACAGAGATTCTAGCTGAGATAGCAATATGGTAGGAAGTGTTTCTTCAACAGAGATTCTAGCTGAGATAGCAATATGGTAGGAAGTGTTTCTTCAACAGAGATTCTAGCTGAGATAGCAATATGGTAGGAAGTGTTTCTTCAACAGAGATTCTAGCTGAGATAGCAATATGGTAGGAAGTGTTTCTTCAACAGAGATTCTAGCTGAGATAGCAATATGGTAGGAAGTGTTTCTTCAACAGAGATTCTAGCTGAGATAGCAATATGGTAGGAAGTGTTTCTTCAACAGAGATTCTAGCTAAGATAGCAATATGGTAGGAAGTGTTTCTTCAACAGAGATTCTAGCTGAGATAGCAATATGGTAGGAAGTGTTTCTTCAACAGAGATTCTAGCTGAGATAGCAATATGGTAGGAAGTGTTTCTTCAACAGAGATTCTAGCTGAGATAGCAATATGGTAGGAAGTGTTTCTTCAACAGAGATTCTAGCTGAGATAGCAATATGGTAGGAAGTGTTTCTTCAACAGAGATTCTAGCTGAGATAGCAATATGGTAGGAAGTGTTTCTTCAACAGAGATTCTAGCTGAGATAGCAATATGGTAGGAAGTGTTTCTTCAACAGAGATTCTAGCTGAGATAGCAATATGGTAGGAAGTGTTTCTTCAACAGAGATTCTAGCTGAGATAGCAATATGGTAGGAAGTGTTTCTTCAACAGAGATTCTAGCTGAGATAGCAATATGGTAGGAAGTGTTTCTTCAACAGAGATTCTAGCTGAGATAGCAATATGGTAGGAAGTGTTTCTTCAACAGAGATTCTAGCTGAGATAGCAATATGGTAGGAAGTGTTTCTTCAACAGAGATTCTAGCTGAGATAGCAATATGGTAGGAAGTGTTTCTTCAACAGAGATTCTAGCTGAGATAGCAATATGGTAGGAAGTGTTTCTTCAACAGAGATTCTAGCTGAGATAGCAATATGGTAGGAAGTGTTTCTTCAACAGAGATTCTAGCTAAGATAGCAATATGGTAGGAAGTGTTTCTTCAACAGAGATTCTAGCTGAGATAGCAATATGGTAGGAAGTGTTTCTTCAACAGAGATTCTAGCTGAGATAGCAATATGGTAGGAAGTGTTTCTTCAACAGAGATTCTAGCTGAGATAGCAATATGGTAGGAAGTGTTTCTTCAACAGAGATTCTAGCTGAGATAGCAATATGGTAGGAAGTGTTTCTTCAACAGAGATTCTAGCTGAGATAGCAATATGGTAGGAAGTGTTTCTTCAACAGAGATTCTAGCTGAGATAGCAATATGGTAGGAAGTGTTTCTTCAACAGAGATTCTAGCTAAGATAGCAATATGGTAGGAAGTGTTTCTTCAACAGAGATTCTAGCTGAGATAGCAATATGGTAGGAAGTGTTTCTTCAACAGAGATTCTAGCTGAGATAGCAATATGGTAGGAAGTGTTTCTTCAACAGAGATTCTAGCTGAGATAGCAATATGGTAGGAAGTGTTTCTTCAACAGAGATTCTAGCTGAGATAGCAATATGGTAGGAAGTGTTTCTTCAACAGAGATTCTAGCTGAGATAGCAATATGGTAGGAAGTGTTTCTTCAACAGAGATTCTAGCTGAGATAGCAATATGGTAGGAAGTGTTTCTTCAACAGAGATTCTAGCTAAGATAGCAATATGGTAGGAAGTGTTTCTTCAACAGAGATTCTAGCTGAGATAGCAATATGGTAGGAAGTGTTTCTTCAACAGAGATTCTAGCTGAGATAGCAATATGGTAGGAAGTGTTTCTTCAACAGAGATTCTAGCTGAGATAGCAATATGGTAGGAAGTGTTTCTTCAACAGAGATTCTAGCTGAGATAGCAATATGGTAGGAAGTGTTTCTTCAACAGAGATTCTAGCTGAGATAGCAATATGGTAGGAAGTGTTTCTTCAACAGAGATTCTAGCTGAGATAGCAATATGGTAGGAAGTGTTTCTTCAACAGAGATTCTAGCTGAGATAGCAATATGGTAGGAAGTGTTTCTTCAACAGAGATTCTAGCTGAGATAGCAATATGGTAGGAAGTGTTTCTTCAACAGAGATTCTAGCTGAGATAGCAATATGGTAGGAAGTGTTTCTTCAACAGAGATTCTAGCTGAGATAGCAATATGGTAGGAAGTGTTTCTTCAACAGAGATTCTAGCTAAGATAGCAATATGGTAGGAAGTGTTTCTTCAACAGAGATTCTAGCTGAGATAGCAATATGGTAGGAAGTGTTTCTTCAACAGAGATTCTAGCTGAGATAGCAATATGGTAGGAAGTGTTTCTTCAACAGAGATTCTAGCTGAGATAGCAATATGGTAGGAAGTGTTTCTTCAACAGAGATTCTAGCTAAGATAGCAATATGGTAGGAAGTGTTTCTTCAACAGAGATTCTAGCTGAGATAGCAATATGGTAGGAAGTGTTTCTTCAACAGAGATTCTAGCTGAGATAGCAATATGGTAGGAAGTGTTTCTTCAACAGAGATTCTAGCTGAGATAGCAATATGGTAGGAAGTGTTTCTTCAACAGAGATTCTAGCTGAGATAGCAATATGGTAGGAAGTGTTTCTTCAACAGAGATTCTAGCTAAGATAGCAATATGGTAGGAAGTGTTTCTTCAACAGAGATTCTAGCTGAGATAGCAATATGGTAGGAAGTGTTTCTTCAACAGAGATTCTAGCTGAGATAGCAATATGGTAGGAAGTGTTTCTTCAACAGAGATTCTAGCTAAGATAGCAATATGGTAGGAAGTGTTTCTTCAACAGAGATTCTAGCTGAGATAGCAATATGGTAGGAAGTGTTTCTTCAACAGAGATTCTAGCTGAGATAGCAATATGGTAGGAAGTGTTTCTTCAACAGAGATTCTAGCTGAGATAGCAATATGGTAGGAAAGTGTTTCTTCAACAGAGATTCTAGCTGAGATAGCAATATGGTAGGAAGTGTTTCTTCAACAGAGATTCTAGCTAAGATAGCAATATGGTAGGAAGTGTTTCTTCAACAGAGATTCTAGCTGAGATAGCAATATGGTAGGAAGTGTTTCTTCAACAGAGATTCTAGCTAAGGTAGCAATATTGTAGAAAGTGTTTCTTCAACAGAGATTCTAGCTGAGATAGCAATATGGTAGAAAGTGTTTCTTCAACAGAGATTCTAGCTGAGATAGCAATATGGTAGGAAGTGTTTCTTCAACAGAGATTCTAGCTAAGATAGCAATATGGTAGGAAGTGTTTCTTCAACAGAGATTCTAGCTGAGATAGCAATATGGTAGGAAGTGTTTCTTCAACAGAGATTCTAGCTGAGATAGCAATATGGTAGGAAGTGTTTCTTCAACAGAGATTCTAGCTGAGATAGCAATATGGTTGGAAGTGTTTCTTCAACAGAGATTCTAGCTAAGATAGCAATATGGTAGGAAGTGTTTCTTCAACAGAGATTCTAGCTGAGATAGCAATATGGTAGGAAGTGTTTCTTCAACAGAGATTCTAGCTGAGATAGCAATATGGTAGGAAGTGTTTCTTACACAGAGATTCTAGCTGAGATAGCAATATGGTAGGAAGTGTTTCTTCAACAGAGATTCTAGCTGAGATAGCAATATGGTTGGAAGTGTTTCTTCAACAGAGATTCTAGCTGAGATAGCAATATGGTTGGAAGTGTTTCTTCAACAGAGATTCTAGCTAAGATAGCAATATGGTAGGAAGTGTTTCTTCAACAGAGATTCTAGCTGAGATAGCAATATGGTTGGAAGTGTTTCTTCAACAGAGATTCTAGCTGAGATAGCAATATGGTAGGAAGTGTTTCTTCAACAGAGATTCTAGCTGAGATAGCAATATGGTTGGAAGTGTTTCTTCAACAGAGATTCTAGCTAAGATAGCAATATGGTAGGAAGTGTTTCTTCAACAGAGATTCTAGCTGAGATAGCAATATGGTAGGAAGTGTTTCTTCAACAGAGATTCTAGCTGAGATAGCAATATGGTAGGAAGTGTTTCTTCAACAGAGATTCTAGCTGAGATAGCAATATGGTAGGAAGTGTTTCTTCAACAGAGATTCTAGCTGAGATAGCAATATGGTAGGAAGTGTTTCTTCAACAGAGATTCTAGCTGAGATAGCAATATGGTAGGAAGTGTTTCTTCAACAGAGATTCTAGCTGAGATAGCAATATGGTAGGAAGTGTTTCTTCAACAGAGATTCTAGCTGAGATAGCAATATGGTAGGAAGTGTTTCTTCAACAGAGATTCTAGCTGAGATAGCAATGTGGTAGGAAGTGTTTCTTCAACAGAGATTCTAGCTGAGATAGCAATATGGTTGGAAGTGTTTCTTCAACAGAGATTCTAGCTAAGATAGCAATATGGTAGGAAGTGTTTCTTCAACAGAGATTCTAGCTGAGATAGCAATATGGTAGGAAGTGTTTCTTCAACAGAGATTCTAGCTGAGATAGCAATATGGTAGGAAGTGTTTCTTCAACAGAGATTCTAGCTGAGATAGCAATATGGTAGGAAGTGTTTCTTCAACAGAGATTCTAGCTGAGATAGCAATATGGTAGGAAGTGTTTCTTCAACAGAGATTCTAGCTGAGATAGCAATATGGTTGGAAGTGTTTCTTCAACAGAGATTCTAGCTAAGATAGCAATATGGTAGGAAGTGTTTCTTCAACAGAGATTCTAGCTGAGATAGCAATATGGTAGGAAGTGTTTCTTCAACAGAGATTCTAGCTGAGATAGCAATATGGTAGGAAGTGTTTCTTCAACAGAGATTCTAGCTGAGATAGCAATATGGTTGGAAGTGTTTCTTCAACAGAGATTCTAGCTAAGATAGCAATATGGTAGGAAGTGTTTCTTCAACAGAGATTCTAGCTGAGATAGCAATATGGTTGGAAGTGTTTCTTCAACAGAGATTCTAGCTAAGATAGCAATATGGTAGGAAGTGTTTCTTCAACAGAGATTCTAGCTGAGATAGCAATATGGTAGGAAGTGTTTCTTCAACAGAGATTCTAGCTGAGATAGCAATATGGTAGGAAGTGTTTCTTCAACAGAGATTCTAGCTGAGATAGCAATATGGTTGGAAGTGTTTCTTCAACAGAGATTCTAGCTAAGATAGCAATATGGTAGGAAGTGTTTCTTCAACAGAGATTCTAGCTGAGATAGCAATATGGTTGGAAGTGTTTCTTCAACAGAGATTCTAGCTGAGATAGCAATATGGTAGGAAGTGTTTCTTCAACAGAGATTCTAGCTGAGATAGCAACATGGTAGGAAGTGTTTCTTCAACAGAGATTCTAGCTAAGATAGCATTATGGTAGGAAGTGTTTCTTCAACAGAGATTCTAGCTGAGATAGCAATATGGTAGGAAGTGTTTCTTCAACAGAGATTCTAGCTGAGATAGCAATATGGTAGGAAGTGTTTCTTCAACAGAGATTCTAGCTGAGATAGCAATATGGTAGGAAGTGTTTCTTCAACAGAGATTCTAGCTGAGATAGCAATATGGTAGGAAGTGTTTCTTCAACAGAGATTCTAGCTGAGATAGCAATATGGTAGGAAGTGTTTCTTCAACAGAGATTCTAGCTGAGATAGCAATATGGTAGGAAGTGTTTCTTCAACAGAGATTCTAGCTGAGATAGCAATATGGTAGGAAGTGTTTCTTCAACAGAGATTCTAGCTGAGATAGCAATATGGTAGGAAGTGTTTCTTCAACAGAGATTCTAGCTAAGATAGCAATATGGTAGGAAGTGTTTCTTCAACAGAGATTCTAGCTAAGATAGCAACATGGTAGGAAGTGTTTCTTCAACAGAGATTCTAGCTAAGATAGCAACATGGTAGGAAGTGTTTCTTCAACAGAGATTCTAGCTGAGATAGCAATATGGTAGGAAGTGTTTCTTCAACAGAGATTCTAACTGAGATAGCAATATGGTAGGAAGTGTTTCTTCAACAGAGATTCTAGCTGAGATAGCAACATGGTAGGAAGTGTTTCTTCAACAGAGATTCTAGCTGAGATAGCAATATGGTAGGAAGTGTTTCTTCAACAGAGATTCTAGCTGAGATAGCAACATGGTAGGAAGAGTTTCTTCAACAGAGATTCTAGCTGAGATAGCAACATGGTAGGAAGTGTTTCTTCAACAGAGATTCTAGCTAAGATAGCAATATGGTAGGAAGTGTTTCTTCAACAGAGATTCTAGCTAAGATAGCAATATGGTAGGAAGTGTTTCTTCAACAGAGATTCTAGCTGAGATAGCAATATGGTAGGAAGTGTTTCTTCAACAGAGATTCTAGCTGAGATAGCAATATGGTAGGAAGTGTTTCTTCAACAGAGATTCTAGCTGAGATAGCAACATGGTAGGAAGTGTTTCTTCAACAGAGATTCTAGCTGAGATAGCAACATGGTAGGAAGTGTTTCTTCAACAGAGATTCTAGCTAAGATAGCAATATGGTAGGAAGTGTTTCTTCAACAGAGATTCTAGCTAAGATAGCAATATGGTAGGAAGTGTTTCTTCAACAGAGATTCTAGCTGAGATAGCAATATGGTAGGAAGTGTTTCTTCAACAGAGATTCTAGCTGAGATAGCAATATGGTAGGAAGTGTTTCTTCAACAGAGATTCTAACTGAGATAGCAATATGGTAGGAAGTGTTTCTTCAACAGAGATTCTAGCTTAGATAGCAACATGGTAGGAAGTGTTTCTTCAACAGAGATTCTAGCTGAGATAGCAATATGGTAGGAAGTGTTTCTTCAACAGAGATTCTAGCTGAGATAGCAACATGGTAGGAAGTGTTTCTTCAACAGAGATTCTAGCTGAGATAGCAACATGGTAGGAAGTGTTTCTTCAACAGAGATTCTAGCTGAGATAGCAACATGGTAGGAAGTGTTTCTTCAACAGAGATTCTAGCTGAGATAGCAACATGGTAGGAAGTGTTTCTTCAACAGAGATTCTAGCTGAGATAGCAACATGGTAGGAAGTGTTTCTTCAACAGAGATTCTAGCTGAGATAGCAATATGGTAGGAAGTGTTTCTTTAACAGAGATTCTAGCTGAGATAGCAACATGGTAGGAAGTGTTTCTTCAACAGAGATTCTAGCTGAGATAGCAACATGGTAGGAAGTGTTTCTTCAACAGAAGTTCTAGCTAAGATAGCAATATGGTAGGAAGTGTTTCTTCAACAGAGATTCTAGCTAAGATAGCAATATGGTAGGAAGTGTTTCTTCAACAGAGATTCTAGCTGAGATAGCAATATGGTAGGAAGTGTTTCTTCAACAGAGATTCTAGCTAAGATAGCAATATGGTAGGAAGTGTTTCTTCAACAGAGATTCTAGCTGAGATAGCAATATGATAGGAAGTGTTTCTTCAACAGAGATTCTAGCTGAGATAGCAATATGGTAGGAAGTGTTTCTTCAACAGAGATTCTAGCTGAGATAGCAACATGGTAGGAAGTGTTTCTTCAACAGAGATTCTAGCTGAGATAGCAATATGGTAGGAAGTGTTTCTTCAACAGAGATTCTAGCTGAGATAGCAACATGGTAGGAAGTGTTTCTTCAACAGAGATTCTAGCTGAGATAGCAACATGGTAGGAAGTGTTTCTTCAACAGAGATTCTAGCTGAGATAGCAACATGGTAGGAAGTGTTTCTTCAACAGAAATTCTAGCTGAGATAGCAACATGGTAGGAAGTGTTTCTTCAACAGAGATTCTAGCTGAGATAGCAACATGGTAGGAAGTGTTTCTTCAACAGAGATTCTAGCTGAGATAGCAATATGGTAGGAAGTGTTTCTTCAACAGAGATTCTAGCTGAGATAGCAACATGGTAGGAAGTGTTTCTTCAACAGAGATTCTAGCTGAGATAGCAACATGGTAGGAAGTGTTTCTTCAACAGAGATTCTAGCTAAGATAGCAATATGGTAGGAAGTGTTTCTTCAACAGAGATTCTAGCTAAGATAGCAATATGGTAGGAAGTGTTTCTTCAACAGAGATTCTAGCTGAGATAGCAATATGGTAGGAAGTGTTTCTTCAACAGAGATTCTAGCTAAGATAGCAATATGGTAGGAAGTGTTTCTTCAACAGAGATTCTAGCTGAGATAGCAATATGATAGGAAGTGTTTCTTCAACAGAGATTCTAGCTGAGATAGCAATATGGTAGGAAGTGTTTCTTCAACAGAGATTCTAGCTGAGATAGCAATATGGTAGGAAGTGTTTCTTCAACAGAGATTCTAGCTGAGATAGCAATATGGTAGGAAGTGTTTCTTCAACAGAGATTCTAGCTGAGATAGCAATATGGTAGGAAGTGTTTCTTCAACAGAGATTCTAGCTGAGATAGCAATATGGTAGGAAGTGTTTCTTCAACAGAGATTCTAGCTGAGATAGCAATATGGTAGGAAGTGTTTCTTCAACAGAGATTCTAGCTGAGATAGCAATATGGTAGGAAGTGTTTCTTCAACAGAGATTCTAGTTGAGATAGCAATATGGTAGGAAGTGTTTCTTCAACAGAGATTCTAGTTGAGATAGCAATATGGTAGGAAGTGTTTCTTCAACAGAGATTCTAGTTGAGATAGCAATATGGTAGGAAGTGTTTCTTCAACAGAGATTCTAGCTGAGATAGCAATATGGTAGGAAGTGTTTCTTCAACAGAGATTCTAACTGAGATAGCAATATGGTAGGAAGTGTTTCTTTAACAGAGATTCTAGCTAAGATAGCAATATGGTAGGAAGTGTTTCTTCAACAGAGATTCTAGCTGAGATAGCAATATGGTAGGAAGTGTTTCTTCAACAGAGATTCTAGCTGAGATAGCAATATGGTAGGAAGTGTTTCTTCAACAGAGATTCTAGCTGAGATAGCAATATGGTAGGAAGTGTTTCTTCAACAGAGATTCTAGCTGAGATAGCAATATGGTAGGAAGTGTTTCTTCAACAGAGATTCTAGCTGAGATAGCAATATGGTAGGAAGTGTTTCTTCAACAGAGATTCTAGCTGAGATAGCAATATGGTAGGAAGTGTTTCTTCAACAGAGATTCTAGTTGAGATAGCAATATGGTAGGAAGTGTTTCTTCAACAGAGATTCTAGTTGAGATAGCAATATGGTAGGAAGTGTTTCTTCAACAGAGATTCTAGTTGAGATAGCAATATGGTAGGAAGTGTTTCTTCAACAGAGATTCTAGTTGAGATAGCAATATGGTAGGAAGTGTTTCTTCAACAGAGATTCTAGTTGAGATAGCAATATAGTTGGAAGTGTTTCTTCAACAGAGATTCTAGTTGAGATAGCAATATGGTAGGAAGTGTTTCTTTAACAGAGATTCTAGCTAAGATAGCAATATAGTAGGAAGTGTTTCTTCAACAGAGATTCTAGTTGAGATAGCAATATGGTAGGAAGTGTTTCTTCAACAGAGATTCTAGCTAAGATAGCAATATAGTAGGAAGTGTTTCTTCAACAGAGATTCTAGTTGAGATAGCAATATGGTAGGAAGTGTTTCTTCAACAGAGATTCTAGCTAAGATAGCAATATAGTTGGAAGTGTTTCTTCAACAGAGATTCTAGCTGAGATAGCAATATGGTAGGAAGTGTTTCTTTAACAGAGATTCAAGCTGAGATAGCAACATGGTAGGAAGTGTTTCTTCAACATAGATTCTAGCTGAGATAGCAATATGGTAGGAAGTGTTTCTTCAACAGAGATTCTAACTGAGATAGCAATATGGTAGGAAGTGTTTCTTCAAAAGAGATTCTAGCTGAGATAGCAATATGGTAGGAAGTGTTTCTTCAACAGAGATTCTAGCTGAGATAGCAATATGGTAGGAAGTGTTTCTTCAACAGAGATTCTAGCTTAGATAGCAATATGGTAGGAAGTGTTTCTTTAACAGAGATTCTAGCTGAGATAGCAATATGGTAGGAAGTGTTTCTTTAACAGAGATTCTAGCTGAGAGAGCAATATGGTAGGAAGTGTTTCTTCAACAGAGATTCTAGCTGAGATAGCAATATGGTAGGAAGTGTTTCTTCAAAAGAGATTCTAGCTGAGATAGCAATATGGTAGGAAGTGTTTCTTCAACAGAGATTCTAGCTGAGATAGCAATATGGTAGGAAGTGTTTCTTCAACAGAGATTCTAGCTGAGATAGCAATATGGTAGGAAGTGTTTCTTCAACAGAGATTCTAGTTGAGATAGCAATATAGTTGGAAGTGTTTCTTCAACAGAGATTCTAGTTGAGATAGCAATATGGTAGGAAGTGTTTCTTTAACAGAGATTCTAGCTAAGATAGCAATATAGTAGGAAGTGTTTCTTCAACAGAGATTCTAGTTGAGATAGCAATATGGTAGGAAGTGTTTCTTCAACAGAGATTCTAGCTAAGATAGCAATATAGTAGGAAGTGTTTCTTCAACAGAGATTCTAGTTGAGATAGCAATATGGTAGGAAGTGTTTCTTCAACAGAGATTCTAGCTAAGATAGCAATATAGTTGGAAGTGTTTCTTCAACAGAGATTCTAGCTGAGATAGCAATATGGTAGGAAGTGTTTCTTTAACAGAGATTCAAGCTGAGATAGCAACATGGTAGGAAGTGTTTCTTCAACATAGATTCTAGCTAAGATAGCAATATGGTAGGAAGTGTTTCTTCAACAGAGATTCTAACTGAGATAGCAATATGGTAGGAAGTGTTTCTTCAAAAGAGATCCTAGCTGAGATAGCAATATGGTAGGAAGTGTTTCTTCAACAGAGATTCTAGCTGAGATAGCAATATGGTAGGAAGTGTTTCTTCAACAGAGATTCTAGCTTAGATAGCAATATGGTAGGAAGTGTTTCTTTAACAGAGATTCTAGCTGAGATAGCAATATGGTAGGAAGTGTTTCTTTAACAGAGATTCTAGCTGAGAGAGCAATATGGTAGGAAGTGTTTCTTCAACAGAGATTCTAGCTGAGATAGCAATATGGTAGGAAGTGTTTCTTCAACAGAGATTCTAGCTGAGATAGCAATATGGTAGGAAGTGTTTCTTCAACAGAGATTCTAGCTGAGATAGCAATATGGTAGGAAGTGTTTCGTCAACAGAGATTCTAGCTAAGATAGCAATATGGTAGGAAGTGTTTCTTTAACAGAGATTCTAGCTAGGATAGCAATATGGTAGAAAGTGTTTCTTCAACAGAGATTCTAGCTGAGATAGCAATATGGTAGGAAGTGTTTCTTCAACAGAGATTCTAGCTGAGATAGCAAAATGGTAGGAAGTGTTTCTTCAACAGAGATTCTAGCTAAGATAGCAATATGGTAGGAAGTGTTTTTTCAACATAGATTCTAGCTAAGATAGCAATATGATTGGAAGTGTTTCTTCAACAGAGATTCTAGCTGAGATAGCAATATGGTAGGAAGTGTTTCTTCAACAGAGATTCTAGCTAAGATAGCAATATGGTAGGAAGTGTTTCTTCAACAGAGATTCTAGCTAAGATAGCAATATGGTAGGAAGTGTTTCTTCAACAGAGATTCTAGCTAAGATAGCAATATGGTAGGAAGTGTTTCTTCAACAGAAATTCTAGCTGAGATAGCAATATTGTAGGAAGTGTTTCTTCAACAGAGATTCTAGCTGAGATAGCAATATGGTAGGAAGTGTTTCTTCAACAGAGATTCTAGCTAAGATAGCAATATGGTAGGAAGTGTTTCTTTAACAGAAATTCTAGCTGAGATAGCAATGTGGTAGGAAGTGTTTCTTCAACAGAGATTCTAGCTAAGATAGCAATATGGTAGGAAGTGTTTCTTCAACCGAGATTCTAGCTAAGATAGCAATATGGTAGGAAGTGTTTCTTCAACAGAGATTCTAGCTAAGATAGCAATATGGTAGGAAGTGTTTCTTCAACAGAGATTCTAGCTAAGATAGCAATATGGTAGGAAGTGTTTCTTCAACAGAGATTCTAGCTAAGATAGCAATATGGTAGGAAGTGTTTCTTCAACAGAGATTCTAGCTAAGATAGCAATATGGTAGGAAGTGTTTCTTCAACAGAGATTCTAGCTAAGATAGCAATATAGTATGAAGTGTTTCTTTAACAGAGATTCTAGCTGAGATAGCAATATGGTAGGAAGTGTTTCTTCAACAGAGATTCTAGCTAAGATAGCAATATGGTAGGAAGTGTTTCTTTAACAGAAATTCTAGCTGAGATAGCAATGTGGTAGAAAGTGTTTCTTCAACAGAGATTCTAGCTAAGTTAGCAATATGGTAGGAAGTGTTTCTTCAATCGAGATTCTAGCTAAGATAGCAATATGGTAGGAAGTGTTTCTTCAACAGAGATTCTAGCTAAGATAGCAATATGGTAGGAAGTGTTTCTTTAACAGAGATTCTAGCTGAGATAGCAATATGGTAGGAAGTGTTTCTTCAACAGAGATTCTAGCTAAGATAGCAATATGGTAGGAAGTGTTTCTTTAACAGAGATTCTAGCTGAAAGAAGCAATATGGTAGGAAGTATTTCTTCAACAGAGATTCTAGCAAAGATACCAATATGGTAGGAAGTGTTTCTTTAACAGAGATTCTAACTGAGATAGCAATATGGTAGGAAGTGTTTCTTCAAAAGAGATTCTAGCTGAGATAGCAATATGGTAGGAAGTGTTTCTTCAACAGAGATTCTAGCTGAGATAGCAATATGGTAGGAAGTGTTTCTTCAACAGAGATTCTAGCTGAGATAACAATATGGTAGGAAGTGTTTCTTCAACAGAGATTCTAGCTAAGATAGCATTATGGTAGGAAGTGTTTCTTTAACAGAAATTCTAGCTGAGATAGCAATATGGTAGGAAGTGTTTCTTCAACAGATATTCTAGCTGAGATAGCAATATGGTAGGAAGTGTTTCTTTAACAGAGATTCTAGCTGAGATAGCATTATGGTAGGAAGTGTTTCTTCAATAGAGATTCTAGCTGAGATAGCAATATGGTAGGAAGTGTTTCTTCAACAGAGATTCTAGCTGAGATAGCAATATGGTAGGAAGTGTTTCTTCAATAGAGATTCTAGCTAACATAGCAATATGGTAGGAAGTGTTTCTTCAACAGAGATTCTAGCTGAGATAGCAATATGGTAGGAAGTGTTTCCTTAACAGAGATTCTAGCTGAGATAGCATTATGGTAGGAAGTGTTTCTTCAATAGAGATTCTAGCTGAGATAGCAATATGGTAGGAAGTGTTTCTTCAACAGAGATTCTAGCTAAGATAGCATTATGGTAGGAAGTGTTTCTTTAACAGAGATTCTAGCTGAGATAGCATTATGGTAGGAAGTGTTTCTTCAATAGAGATTCTAGCTAACATAGCAATATGGTAGGAAGTGTTTCTTCAACAGAGATTCTAGCTGAGATAGCAATATGGTAGGAAGTGTTTCTTCAACAGAGATTCTAGCTAAGATAGCATTATGGTAGGAAGTGTTTCTTTAACAGAAATTCTAGCTGAGATAGCAATATAGTAGGAAGTGTTTCTTCAACAGAGATGCTAGCTAAGATAGCAATATGGTAAGATGTGTTTCTTCAACCGAGATACTAGCTAAGATAGCAATATGGTAGGAAGTGTTTCTTCAACAGAGATTCTAGCTAAGATAGCAATATGGTAGGAAGTGTTTCTTCAACAGAGATTCTAGCTAAGATAGCAATATCGTAGGAAGTGTTTCTTCAACAGAGATTCTAGCTAAGATAGCAATATAGTATGAAGTGTTTCTTTAACAGAGATTCTAGCTGAGATAGCAATATGGAAGGAAGTGTTTCTTCAACAGAGATTCTAGCTAAGATAGCAATATGGTAGGAAGTGTTTCTTTAACAGAAATTCTAGCTGAGATAGCAATGTGGTAGAAAGTGTTTCTTCAACAGAGATTCTAGCTAAGTTAGCAATATGGTAGGAAGTGTTTCTTAAACCGAGATTCTAGCTAAGATAGCAATATGGTAGGAAGTGTTTCTTCAACAGAGATTCTAGCTAAGATAGCATTATGGTAGGAAGTGTTTCTTCAACAGAGATTCTAGCTGAGATAGCAATATGGTAGGAAGTGTTTCTTCAACAGAGATTCTAGCTAAGATAGCAATATGGTAGGAAGTGTTTCTTTAACAGAGATTCTAGCTGAAAGAAACAATATGGTAGGAAGTATTTCTTCAACAGAGATTCTAGCAAAGATACCAATATGGTAGGAAGTGTTTCTTTAACAGAGATTCTAACTGAGATAGCAATATGGTAGGAAGTGTTTCTTCAACAGAGATTCTAGCTGAGATAGCAATATGGTAGGAAGTGTTTCTTCAACAGAGATTCTAGCTGAGAAAGCAATATGGTAGGAAGTGTTTCTTCAACAGAGATTCTAGCTGAAAGAAACAATATGGTAGGAAGTATTTCTTCAACAGAGATTCTAGCAAAGATACCAATATGGTAGAAAGTGTTTCTTTAACAGAGATTCTAACTGAGATAGCAATATGGTAGGAAGTGTTTCTTCAAAAGAGATTCTAGCTGAGATAGCAATATGGTAGGAAGTGTTTCTTCAACAGAGATTCTAGCTGAGAAAGCAATATGGTAGGAAGTGTTTCTTCAACAGAGATTCTAGCTGAGATAGCAATATGGTAGGAAGTGTTTCTTTAACAGAGATTCTAGCTGAAAGAAACAATATGGTAGGAAGTATTTCTTCAACAGAGATTCTAGCAAAGATACCAATATGGTAGGAAGTGTTTCTTTAACAGAGATTCTAACTGAGATAGCAATATGGTAGGAAGTGTTTCTTCAAAAGAGATTCTAGCTGAGATAGCAATATGGTAGGAAGTGTTTCTTCAACAGAGATTCTAGCTGAGAAAGCAATATGGTAGGAAGTGTTTCTTCAACAGAGATTCTAGCTGAGATAGCAATATGGTAGGAAGTGTTTCTTCAACAGAGATTCTAGCTGAGATAACAATATGGTAGGAAGTGTTTCTTCAACAGAGATTCAAGCTAAGATAGCAATATGGTAGGAAGTGTTACTTCAACAGAGATTCTAACTAACATAGCAATATGGTAGGAAGTTTTTCTTTAACAGAGATTCTAGCTAAGATAGCAATATGGTAGGAAGTGTTTCTTCAACAGAGATTCTAGCTGAGATAGCAATATGGTAGGAAGTGTTTCTTCAACAGAGATTCTAGCTAAGATAGCATTATGGTAGGAAGTGTTTCTTTAACAGAAATTCTAGCTGAGATAGCAATATGGTAGGAAGTGTTTCTTCAACAGAGATGCTAGCTAAGATAGCAATAAAGTAAGAAGTGTTTCTTCAACCGAGATACTAGCTAAGATAGCAATATGGTAGGAAGTGTTTCTTCAACAGAGATTCTAGCTAAGATAGCAATATGGTAGGAAGTGTTTCTTCAACAGAGATTCTAGCTAAGATAGCAATATGGTAGGAAGTGTTTCTTCAACAGAGATTCTAGCTAAGATAGCAATATGGTAGGAAGTGTTTCTTCAACAGAAATTCTAGCTGAGATAGCAATATGGTAGAAAGTGTTTCTTCAACAGAGATTCTAGCTAACATAGCAATATGGTAGGAAGTGTTTCTTCAACAGAGATTCTAGCTGAGATAGCAATATGGTAGGAAGTGTTTCTTCAACAGAGATTCTAGCTAAGATAGCAATATGGTAGGAAGTGTTTTTTCAACATAGATTCTAGATAAGATAGCAATATGGTAGGAAGTGTTTCTTCAACAGAGATTCTAGCTGAGATAGCAATATGGTAGGAAGTGTTTCTTTAACAGAGATTCTAGCTAAGATAGCAATATGGTAGGAAGTGTTTCTTCAACAGAGATTCTAGCTAAGATAGCAATATGGTAGGAAGTGTTTCTTCTACAGAGATTCTAGCTAAGATAGCATTATGGTAGGAAGTGTTTCTTCAACAGAGATTCTAGCTAAGATAGCAATATGGTAGGAAGTGTTTTTTCAACATAGATTCTAGCTAAGATAGCAATATGGTAGGAAGTGTTTCTTCAACAGAGATTCTAGCTGAGATAGCAATATGGTAGGAAGTGTTTCTTCAACAGAGATTCTAGCTAAGATAGCATTATGGTAGGAAGTGTTTCTTCAACAGAGATTCTAGCTAAGATAGCAATATGGTAGGAAGTGTTTTTTCAACAGAGATTCTAGCTGAGATAGCAATATGGTAGGAAGTGTTTCTTCAACAGAGATTCTAGCTAAGATAGCAATATGGTAGGAAGTGTTTTTTCAACATAGATTCTAGCTAAGATAGCAATATGGTAGGAAGTGTTTCTTCAACAGAGATTCTAGCTGAGATAGCAATATGGTAGGAAGTGTTTCTTCAACAGAGATTCTAGCTAAGATAGCAATATGGTAGGAAGTGTTTCTTCAACAGAGATTCTAGCTAAGATAGCAATATGGTAGGAAGTGTTTCTCCAACAGAGATTCTAGCTAAGATAGCATTATGGTAGGAAGTGTTTCTTCAACAGAGATTCTAGCTAAGATAGCAATATGGTAGGAAGTGTTTTTTCAACATAGATTCTAGCTAAGATAGCAATATGGTAGGAAGTGTTTCTTCAACAGAGATTCTAGCTAAGATAGCAATATGGTAGGAAGTGTTTCTTCAACAGAGATTCCAGCTAAGATAGCAATATGGTAGGAAGTGTTTCTTTAACAGAGATTCTAGCTGAGATAGCAATATGGTAGGAAGTGTTTCTTTAACAGAGATTCTAGCTGAGATAGCAATATGGTAGGAAGTGTTTCTTCAACAGAGATTCTAGCTAAGATAGCAATATGGTAGGAAGTGTTTCTTTAACAGAGATTCTAGCTGAAAGAAGCAATATGGTAGGAAGTGTTTCTTCAACAGAGATGCTAGCTAAGATAGCAATAAAGTAAGAAGTGTTTCTTCAACCGAGATACTAGCTAAGATAGCAATATGGTAGGAAGTGTTTCTTCAACAGAGATTCTAGCAAAGATACCAATATGGTAGGAAGTGTTTCTTTAACAGAGATTCTAACTGAGATAGCAATATGGTAGGAAGTGTTTCTTCAAAAGAGATTCTAGCTGAGATAGCAATATGGTAGGAAGTGTTTCTTCAACAGAGATTCTAGCTGAGAAAGCAATATGGTAGGAAGTGTTTCTTCAAAAGAGATTCTAGCTGAGATAGCAATATGGTAGGAAGTGTTTCTTCAACAGAGATTCTAGCTGAGATAGCAATATGGTAGGAAGTGTTTCTTCAACAGAGATTCTAGCTGAGATAACAATATGGTAGGAAGTGTTTCTTCAACAGAGATTCTAGCTAAGATAGCATTATGGTAGGAAGTGTTTCTTTAACAGAAATTCTAGCTGAGATAGCAATATGGTAGGAAGTGTTTCTTCAACAGAGATTCTAGCAAAGATAGCAATATGGTAAGAAGTGTTTCTTCAACCGAGATACTAGCTAAGATAGCAATATGGTAAGAAGTGTTTCTTCAACAGAGATTCTAGCTAAGATAGCAATATGGTAGGAAGTGTTTCTTCAACAGAGATTCTAGCCAAGATAGCAATATGGTAGGAAGTGTTTCTTCAACAGAGATTCTAGCTGAGATAGCAATATGGTAGGAAGTGTTTCTTCAATAGAGATTCAAGCTAACATAGCAATATGGTAGGAAGTGTTTCTTCAACAGAGATTCTAGCTGAGATAGCAATATGGTAGGAAGTGTTTCTTTAACAGAGATTCTAGCTAAGATAGCAATATGGTAGGAAGTGTTTCTTCAACAGAGATTCTAACTGAGATAGCAATATGGTAGGAAGTGTTTCTTTAACAGAGATTCTAGCTAAGATAGCAATATGGTAGGAAGTGTTTCTTCAACAGAGATTCTAGCTGAGATAGCAATATGGTAGGAAGTGTTTCTTCAACAGAGATTCTAGCTGAGATAGCAATATGGTAGGAAGTGTTTCTTCAACAGAGATTCTAGCTGAGATAGCAATATGGTAGGAAGTGTTTCTTCAACAGAGATTCTAGCTGAGATAGCAATATGGTAGGAAGTGTTTCTTCAACAGAGATTCTAGCTGAGATAGCAATATGGTAGGAAGTGTTTCTTCAACAGAGATTCTAGCTGAGATAGCAATATGGTAGGAAGTGTTTCTTCAACAGAGATTCTAGTTGAGATAGCAATATGGTAGGAAGTGTTTCTTCAACAGAGATTCTAGTTGAGATAGCAATATGGTAGGAAGTGTTTCTTCAACAGAGATTCTAGTTGAGATAGCAATATGGTAGGAAGTGTTTCTTCAACAGAGATTCTAGCTGAGATAGCAATATGGTAGGAAGTGTTTCTTCAACAGAGATTCTAACTGAGATAGCAATATGGTAGGAAGTGTTTCTTTAACAGAGATTCTAGCTAAGATAGCAATATGGTAGGAAGTGTTTCTTCAACAGAGATTCTAGCTGAGATAGCAATATGGTAGGAAGTGTTTCTTCAACAGAGATTCTAGCTGAGATAGCAATATGGTAGGAAGTGTTTCTTCAACAGAGATTCTAGCTGAGATAGCAATATGGTAGGAAGTGTTTCTTCAACAGAGATTCTAGCTGAGATAGCAATATGGTAGGAAGTGTTTCTTCAACAGAGATTCTAGCTGAGATAGAAATATGGTAGGAAGTGTTTCTTCAACAGAGATTCTAGCTGAGATAGCAATATGGTAGGAAGTGTTTCTTCAACAGAGATTCTAGTTGAGATAGCAATATGGTAGGAAGTGTTTCTTCAACAGAGATTCTAGTTGAGATAGCAATATGGTAGGAAGTGTTTCTTCAACAGAGATTCTAGTTGAGATAGCAATATGGTAGGAAGTGTTTCTTCAACAGAGATTCTAGTTGAGATAGCAATATGGTAGGAAGTGTTTCTTCAACAGAGATTCTAGTTGAGATAGCAATATAGTTGGAAGTGTTTCTTCAACAGAGATTCTAGTTGAGATAGCAATATGGTAGGAAGTGTTTCTTTAACAGAGATTCTAGCTAAGATAGCAATATAGTAGGAAGTGTTTCTTCAACAGAGATTCTAGTTGAGATAGCAATATGGTAGGAAGTGTTTCTTCAACAGAGATTCTAGCTAAGATAGCAATATAGTAGGAAGTGTTTCTTCAACAGAGATTCTAGTTGAGATAGCAATATGGTAGGAAGTGTTTCTTCAACAGAGATTCTAGCTGAGATAGCAATATGGTAGGAAGTGTTTCTTTAACAGAGATTCAAGCTGAGATAGCAACATGGTAGGAAGTGTTTCTTCAACATAGATTCTAGCTAAGATAGCAATATGGTAGGAAGTGTTTCTTCAACAGAGATTCTAACTGAGATAGCAATATGGTAGGAAGTGTTTCTTCAAAAGAGATTCTAGCTGAGATAGCAATATGGTAGGAAGTGTTTCTTCAACAGAGATTCTAGCTGAGATAGCAATATGGTAGGAAGTGTTTCTTCAACAGAGATTCTAGCTTAGATAGCAATATGGTAGGAAGTGTTTCTTTAACAGAGATTCTAGCTGAGATAGCAATATGGTAGGAAGTGTTTCTTTAACAGAGATTCTAGCTGAGAGAGCAATATGGTAGGAAGTGTTTCTTCAACAGAGATTCTAGCTGAGATAGCAATATGGTAGGAAGTGTTTCTTCAAAAGAGATTCTAGCTGAGATAGCAATATGGTAGGAAGTGTTTCTTCAACAGAGATTCTAGCTGAGATAGCAATATGGTAGGAAGTGTTTCTTCAACAGAGATTCTAGCTGAGATAGCAATATGGTAGGAAGTGTTTCTTCAACAGAGATTCTAGTTGAGATAGCAATATAGTTGGAAGTGTTTCTTCAACAGAGATTCTAGTTGAGATAGCAATATGGTAGGAAGTGTTTCTTTAACAGAGATTCTAGCTAAGATAGCAATATAGTAGGAAGTGTTTCTTCAACAGAGATTCTAGTTGAGATAGCAATATGGTAGGAAGTGTTTCTTCAACAGAGATTCTAGCTAAGATAGCAATATAGTAGGAAGTGTTTCTTCAACAGAGATTCTAGTTGAGATAGCAATATGGTAGGAAGTGTTTCTTCAACAGAGATTCTAGCTAAGATAGCAATATAGTTGGAAGTGTTTCTTCAACAGAGATTCTAGCTGAGATAGCAATATGGTAGGAAGTGTTTCTTTAACAGAGATTCAAGCTGAGATAGCAACATGGTAGGAAGTGTTTCTTCAACATAGATTCTAGCTAAGATAGCAATATGGTAGGAAGTGTTTCTTCAACAGAGATTCTAACTGAGATAGCAATATGGTAGGAAGTGTTTCTTCAAAAGAGATTCTAGCTGAGATAGCAATATGGTAGGAAGTGTTTCTTCAACAGAGATTCTAGCTGAGATAGCAATATGGTAGGAAGTGTTTCTTCAACAGAGATTCTAGCTTAGATAGCAATATGGTAGGAAGTGTTTCTTTAACAGAGATTCTAGCTGAGATAGCAATATGGTAGGAAGTGTTTCTTTAACAGAGATTCTAGCTGAGAGAGCAATATGGTAGGAAGTGTTTCTTCAACAGAGATTCTAGCTGAGATAGCAATATGGTAGGAAGTGTTTCTTCAACAGAGATTCTAGCTGAGATAGCAATATGGTAGGAAGTGTTTCTTCAACAGAGATTCTAGCTGAGATAGCAATATGGTAGGAAGTGTTTCGTCAACAGAGATTCTAGCTAAGATAGCAATATGGTAGGAAGTGTTTCTTTAACAGAGATTCTAGCTAGGATAGCAATATGGTAGAAAGTGTTTCTTCAACAGAGATTCTAGCTGAGATAGCAATATGGTAGGAAGTGTTTCTTCAACAGAGATTCTAGCTGAGATAGCAATATGGTAGGAAGTGTTTCTTCAACAGAGATTCTAGCTAAGATAGCAATATGGTAGGAAGTGTTTCTTCAACATAGATTCTAGCTAAGATAGCAATATGATTGGAAGTGTTTCTTCAACAGAGATTCTAGCTGAGATAGCAATATGGTAGGAAGTGTTTCTTCAACAGAGATTCTAGCTAAGATAGCAATATGGTAGGAAGTGTTTCTTCAACAGAGATTCTAGCTAAGATAGCAATATGGTAGGAAGTGTTTCTTCAACAGAGATTCTAGCTAAGATAGCAATATGGTAGGAAGTGTTTCTTCAACAGAAATTCTAGCTGAGATAGCAATATTGTAGGAAGTGTTTCTTCAACAGAGATTCTAGCTGAGATAGCAATATGGTAGGAAGTGTTTCTTCAACAGAGATTCTAGCTAAGATAGCAATATGGTAGGAAGTGTTTCTTTAACAGAGATTCTAGCTGAGATAGCAATGTGGTAGGAAGTGTTTCTTCAACAGAGATTCTAGCTAAGATAGCAATATGGTAGGAAGTGTTTCTTCAACCGAGATTCTAGCTAAGATAGCAATATGGTAGGAAGTGTTTCTTCAACAGAGATTCTAGCTAAGATAGCAATATGGTAGGAAGTGTTTCTTCAACAGAGATTCTAGCTAAGATAGCAATATGGTAGGAAGTGTTTCTTCAACAGAGATTCTAGCTAAGATAGCAATATGGTAGGAAGTGTTTCTTCAACAGAGATTCTAGCTAAGATAGCAATATAGTAGGAAGTGTTTCTTCAACAGAGATTCTAGTTGAGATAGCAATATGGTAGGAAGTGTTTCTTCAACAGAGATTCTAGCTAAGATAGCAATATAGTAGGAAGTGTTTCTTCAACAGAGATTCTAGTTGAGATAGCAATATGGTAGGAAGTGTTTCTTCAACAGAGATTCTAGCTGAGATAGCAATATGGTAGGAAGTGTTTCTTTAACAGAGATTCAAGCTGAGATAGCAACATGGTAGGAAGTGTTTCTTCAACATAGATTCTAGCTAAGATAGCAATATGGTAGGAAGTGTTTCTTCAACAGAGATTCTAACTGAGATAGCAATATGGTAGGAAGTGTTTCTTCAAAAGAGATTCTAGCTGAGATAGCAATATGGTAGGAAGTGTTTCTTCAACAGAGATTCTAGCTGAGATAGCAATATGGTAGGAAGTGTTTCTTCAACAGAGATTCTAGCTTAGATAGCAATATGGTAGGAAGTGTTTCTTTAACAGAGATTCTAGCTGAGATAGCAATATGGTAGGAAGTGTTTCTTTAACAGAGATTCTAGCTGAGAGAGCAATATGGTAGGAAGTGTTTCTTCAACAGAGATTCTAGCTGAGATAGCAATATGGTAGGAAGTGTTTCTTCAAAAGAGATTCTAGCTGAGATAGCAATATGGTAGGAAGTGTTTCTTCAACAGAGATTCTAGCTGAGATAGCAATATGGTAGGAAGTGTTTCTTCAACAGAGATTCTAGCTGAGATAGCAATATGGTAGGAAGTGTTTCTTCAACAGAGATTCTAGTTGAGATAGCAATATAGTTGGAAGTGTTTCTTCAACAGAGATTCTAGTTGAGATAGCAATATGGTAGGAAGTGTTTCTTTAACAGAGATTCTAGCTAAGATAGCAATATAGTAGGAAGTGTTTCTTCAACAGAGATTCTAGTTGAGATAGCAATATGGTAGGAAGTGTTTCTTCAACAGAGATTCTAGCTAAGATAGCAATATAGTAGGAAGTGTTTCTTCAACAGAGATTCTAGTTGAGATAGCAATATGGTAGGAAGTGTTTCTTCAACAGAGATTCTAGCTAAGATAGCAATATAGTTGGAAGTGTTTCTTCAACAGAGATTCTAGCTGAGATAGCAATATGGTAGGAAGTGTTTCTTTAACAGAGATTCAAGCTGAGATAGCAACATGGTAGGAAGTGTTTCTTCAACATAGATTCTAGCTAAGATAGCAATATGGTAGGAAGTGTTTCTTCAACAGAGATTCTAACTGAGATAGCAATATGGTAGGAAGTGTTTCTTCAAAAGAGATTCTAGCTGAGATAGCAATATGGTAGGAAGTGTTTCTTCAACAGAGATTCTAGCTGAGATAGCAATATGGTAGGAAGTGTTTCTTCAACAGAGATTCTAGCTTAGATAGCAATATGGTAGGAAGTGTTTCTTTAACAGAGATTCTAGCTGAGATAGCAATATGGTAGGAAGTGTTTCTTTAACAGAGATTCTAGCTGAGAGAGCAATATGGTAGGAAGTGTTTCTTCAACAGAGATTCTAGCTGAGATAGCAATATGGTAGGAAGTGTTTCTTCAACAGAGATTCTAGCTGAGATAGCAATATGGTAGGAAGTGTTTCTTCAACAGAGATTCTAGCTGAGATAGCAATATGGTAGGAAGTGTTTCGTCAACAGAGATTCTAGCTAAGATAGCAATATGGTAGGAAGTGTTTCTTTAACAGAGATTCTAGCTAGGATAGCAATATGGTAGAAAGTGTTTCTTCAACAGAGATTCTAGCTGAGATAGCAATATGGTAGGAAGTGTTTCTTCAACAGAGATTCTAGCTGAGATAGCAATATGGTAGGAAGTGTTTCTTCAACAGAGATTCTAGCTAAGATAGCAATATGGTAGGAAGTGTTTCTTCAACATAGATTCTAGCTAAGATAGCAATATGATTGGAAGTGTTTCTTCAACAGAGATTCTAGCTGAGATAGCAATATGGTAGGAAGTGTTTCTTCAACAGAGATTCTAGCTAAGATAGCAATATGGTAGGAAGTGTTTCTTCAACAGAGATTCTAGCTAAGATAGCAATATGGTAGGAAGTGTTTCTTCAACAGAGATTCTAGCTAAGATAGCAATATGGTAGGAAGTGTTTCTTCAACAGAAATTCTAGCTGAGATAGCAATATTGTAGGAAGTGTTTCTTCAACAGAGATTCTAGCTGAGATAGCAATATGGTAGGAAGTGTTTCTTCAACAGAGATTCTAGCTAAGATAGCAATATGGTAGGAAGTGTTTCTTTAACAGAGATTCTAGCTGAGATAGCAATGTGGTAGGAAGTGTTTCTTCAACAGAGATTCTAGCTAAGATAGCAATATGGTAGGAAGTGTTTCTTCAACCGAGATTCTAGCTAAGATAGCAATATGGTAGGAAGTGTTTCTTCAACAGAGATTCTAGCTAAGATAGCAATATGGTAGGAAGTGTTTCTTCAACAGAGATTCTAGCTAAGATAGCAATATGGTAGGAAGTGTTTCTTCAACAGAGATTCTAGCTAAGATAGCAATATGGTAGGAAGTGTTTCTTCAACAGAGATTCTAGCTAAGATAGCAATATGGTAGGAAGTGTTTCTTCAACAGAGATTCTAGCTAAGATAGCAATATAGTATGAAGTGTTTCTTTAACAGAGATTCTAGCTGAGATAGCAATATGGTAGGAAGTGTTTCTTCAACAGAGATTCTAGCTAAGATAGCAATATGGTAGGAAGTGTTTCTTTAACAGAAATTCTAGCTGAGATAGCAATGTGGTAGAAAGTGTTTCTTCAACAGAGATTCTAGCTAAGTTAGCAATATGGTAGGAAGTGTTTCTTCAATCGAGATTCTAGCTAAGATAGCAATATGGTAGGAAGTGTTTCTTCAACAGAGATTCTAGCTAAGATAGCAATATGGTAGGAAGTGTTTCTTTAACAGAGATTCTAGCTGAGATAACAATATGGTAGGAAGTGTTTCTTCAACAGAGATTCTAGCTAAGATAGCAATATGGTAGGAAGTGTTTCTTCAACAGAGATTCTAGCTGAAAGAAGCAATATGGTAGGAAGTATTTCTTCAACAGAGATTCTAGCAAAGATACCAATATGGTAGGAAGTGTTTCTTTAACAGAGATTCTAACTGAGATAGCAATATGGTAGGAAGTGTTTCTTCAAAAGAGATTCTAGCTGAGATAGCAATATGGTAGGAAGTGTTTCTTCAACAGAGATTCTAGCTGAGATAGCAATATGGTAGGAAGTGTTTCTTCAACAGAGATTCTAGCTGAGATAACAATATGGTAGGAAGTGTTTCTTCAACAGAGATTCTAGCTAAGATAGCATTATGGTAGGAAGTGTTTCTTTAACAGAAATTCTAGCTGAGATAGCAATATGGTAGGAAGTGTTTCTTCAACAGATATTCTAGCTGAGATAGCAATATGGTAGGAAGTGTTTCTTTAACAGAGATTCTAGCTGAGATAGCATTATGGTAGGAAGTGTTTCTTCAATAGAGATTCTAGCTGAGATAGCAATATGGTAGGAAGTGTTTCTTCAACAGAGATTCTAGCTGAGATAGCAATATGGTAGGAAGTGTTTCTTCAATAGAGATTCTAGCTAACATAGCAATATGGTAGGAAGTGTTTCTTCAACAGAGATTCTAGCTGAGATAGCAATATGGTAGGAAGTGTTTCTTTAACAGAGATTCTAGCTGAGATAGCATTATGGTAGGAAGTGTTTCTTCAATAGAGATTCTAGCTGCGATAGCAATATGGTAGGAAGTGTTTCTTCAACAGAGATTCTAGCTAAGATAGCATTATGGTAGGAAGTGTTTCTTTAACAGAGATTCTAGCTGAGATAGCATTATGGTAGGAAGTGTTTCTTAAATAGAGATTCTAGCTAACATAGCAATATGGTAGGAAGTGTTTCTTCAACAGAGATTCTAGCTGAGATAGCAATATGGTAGGAAGTGTTTCTTCAACAGAGATTCTAGCTAAGATAGCATTATGGTAGGAAGTGTTTCTTTAACAGAAATTCTAGCTGAGATAGCAATATAGTAGGAAGTGTTTCTTCAACAGAGATGCTAGCTAAGATAGCAATATGGTAAGATGTGTTTCTTCAACCGAGATACTAGCTAAGATAGCAATATGGTAGGAAGTGTTTCTTCAACAGAGATTCTAGCTAAGATAGCAATATGGTAGGAAGTGTTTCTTCAACAGAGATTCTAGCTAAGATAGCAATATGGTAGGAAGTGTTTCTTCAACAGAGATTCTAGCTAAGATAGCAATATAGTATGAAGTGTTTCTTTAACAGAGATTCTAGCTGAGATAGCAATATGGTAGGAAGTGTTTCTTCAACAGAGATTCTAGCTAAGATAGCAATATGGTAGGAAGTGTTTCTTTAACAGAAATTCTAGCTGAGATAGCAATGTGGTAGAAAGTGTTTCTTCAACAGAGATTCTAGCTAAGTTAGCAATATGGTAGGAAGTGTTTCTTCAACCGAGATTCTAGCTAACATAGCAATATGGTAGGAAGTGTTTCTTCAACAGAGATTCTAGCTAAGATAGCATTATGGTAGGAAGTGTTTCTTCAACAGAGATTCTAGCTGAGATAGCAATATGGTAGGAAGTGTTTCTTCAACAGAGATTCTAGCTAAGATAGCAATATGGTAGGAAGTGTTTCTTTAACAGAGATTCTAGCTGAAAGAAACAATATGGTAGGAAGTATTTCTTCAACAGAGATTCTAGCAAAGATACCAATATGGTAGGAAGTGTTTCTTTAACAGAGATTCTAACTGAGATAGCAATATGGTAGGAAGTGTTTCTTCAACAGAGATTCTAGCTGAGATAGCAATATGGTAGGAAGTGTTTCTTCAACAGAGATTCTAGCTGAGAAAGCAATATGGTAGGAAGTGTTTCTTCAACAGAGATTCTAGCTGAAAGAAACAATATGGTAGGAAGTATTTCTTCAACAGAGATTCTAGCAAAGATACCAATATGGTAGAAAGTGTTTCTTTAACAGAGAGTCTAACTGAGATAGCAATATGGTAGGAAGTGTTTCTTCAAAAGAGATTCTAGCTGAGATAGCAATATGGTAGGAAGTGTTTCTTCAACAGAGATTCTAGCTGAGAAAGCAATATGGTAGGAAGTGTTTCTTCAACAGAGATTCTAGCTGAGATAGCAATATGGTAGGAAGTGTTTCTTTAACAGAGATTCTAGCTGAAAGAAACAATATGGTAGGAAGTATTTCTTCAACAGAGATTCTAGCAAAGATACCAATATGGTAGGAAGTGTTTCTTTAACAGAGATTCTAACTGAGATAGCAATATGGTAGGAAGTGTTTCTTCAAAAGAGATTCTAGCTGAGATAGCAATATGGTAGGAAGTGTTTCTTCAACAGAGATTCTAGCTGAGAAAGCAATATGGTAGGAAGTGTTTCTTCAACAGAGATTCTAGCTGAGATAGCAATATGATAGGAAGTGTTTCTTCAACAGAGATTCTAGCTGAGATAACAATATGGTAGGAAGTGTTTCTTCAACAGAGATTCTAGCTAAGATAGCATTATGGTAGGAAGTGTTTCTTTAACAGAAATTCTAGCTGAGATAGCAATATGGTAGGAAGTGTTTCTTCAACAGAGATTCTAGCAAAGATAGCAATATGGTAAGAAGTGTTTCTTCAACCGAGATACTAGCTAAGATAGCAATATGGTAAGAAGTGTTTCTTCAACAGAGATTTTAGCTAAGATAGCAATATGGTAGGAAGTTTTTCTTCAACAGAGATTCTAGCTAAGATAGCAATATGGTAGGAAGTGTTTCTTCAACAGAGATTCTAGCTGAGATAGCAATATGGTAGGAAGTGTTTCTTCAATAGAGATTCTAGCTAACATAGCAATATGGTAGGAAGTGTTTCTTCAACAGAGATTCTAGCTGAGATAGCAATATGGTAGGAAGTGTTTCTTTAACAGAGATTCTAGCTGAGATAGCAATATGGTAGGAAGTGTTTCTTTAACAGAGATTCTAGCTGAGATAGCAATATGGTAGGAAGTGTTTCTTTAACAGAGATTCTAGCTGAGATAGCAATATGGTAGGAAGTGTTTCTTTAACAGAGATTCTAGCTGAGATAGCAATATGGTAGGAAGTGTTTCTTCAACAGAAATTCTAGCTGAGATAGCAATATGGTAGAAAGTGTTTCTTCAACAGAGATTCTAGCTAAGATAGCATTATGGTAGGAAGTGTTTCTTTAACAGAAATTCTAGCTGAGATAGCAATATGGTAGGAAGTGTTTCTTCAACAGAGATGCTAGCTAAGATAGCAATAAAGTAAGAAGTGTTTCTTCAACCGAGATACTAGCTAAGATAGCAATATGGTAGGAAGTTTTTCTTTAACAGAGATTCTAGCTAAGATAGCAATATGGTAGGAAGTGTTTCTTCAACAGAGATTCTAGCTAAGATAGCAATATGGTAGGAAGTGTTACTTCAACAGAGATTCTAACTAACATAGCAATATGGTAGGAAGTTTTTCTTTAACAGAGATTCTAGCTAAGATAGCAATATGGTAGGAAGTGTTTCTTCAACAGAGATTCTAGCTGAGATAGCAATATGGTAGGAAGTGTTTCTTCAACAGAGATTCTAGCTAAGATAGCATTATGGTAGGAAGTGTTTCTTTAACAGAAATTCTAGCTGAGATAGCAATATGGTAGGAAGTGTTTCTTCAACAGAGATGCTAGCTAAGATAGCAATAAAGTAAGAAGTGTTTCTTCAACCGAGATACTAGCTAAGATAGCAATATGGTAGGAAGTGTTTCTTCAACAGAGATTCTAGCTAAGATAGCAATATGGTAGGAAGTGTTTCTTCAACAGAGATTCTAGCTAAGATAGCAATATGGTAGGAAGTGTTTCTTCAACAGAGATTCTAGCTAAGATAGCAATATGGTAGGAAGTGTTTCTTCAACAGAAATTCTAGCTGAGATAGCAATATGGTAGAAAGTGTTTCTTCAACAGAGATTCTAGCTAACATAGCAATATGGTAGGAAGTGTTTCTTCAACAGAGATTCTAGCTGAGATAGCAATATGGTAGGAAGTGTTTCTTCAACAGAGATTCTAGCTAAGATAGCAATATGGTAGGAAGTGTTTTTTCAACATAGATTCTTGATAAGATAGCAATATGGTAGGAAGTGTTTCTTCAACAGAGATTCTAGCTGAGATAGCAATATGGTAGGAAGTGTTTCTTCAACAGAGATTCTAGCTAAGATAGCAATATGGTAGGAAGTGTTTCTTCAACAGAGATTCTAGCTAAGATAGCAATATGGTAAGAAGTGTTTCTTCTACAGAGATTCTAGCTAAGATAGCATTATGGTAGGAAGTGTTTCTTCAACAGAGATTCTAGCTAAGATAGCAATATGGTAGGAAGTGTTTTTTCAACATAGATTCTAGCTAAGATAGCAATATGGTAGGAAGTGTTTCTTCAACAGAGATTCTAGCTGAGATAGCAATATGGTAGGAAGTGTTTCTTCAACAGAGATTCTAGCTAAGATAGCATTATGGTAGGAAGTGTTTCTTCAACAGAGATTCTAGCTAAGATAGCAATATGGTAGGAAGTGTTTTTTCAACAGAGATTCTAGCTGAGATAGCAATATGGTAGGAAGTGTTTCTTCAACAGAGATTCTAGCTAAGATAGCAATATGGTAGGAAGTGTTTTTTCAACATAGATTCTAGCTAAGATAGCAATATGGTAGGAAGTGTTTCTTCAACAGAGATTCTAGCTGAGATAGCAATATGGTAGGAAGTGTTTCTTCAACAGAGATTCTAGCTAAGATAGCAATATGGTAGGAAGTGTTTCTTCAACAGAGATTCTAGCTAAGATAGCAATATGGTAGGAAGTGTTTCTCCAACAGAGATTCTAGCTAAGATAGCATTATGGTAGGAAGTGTTTCTTCAACAGAGATTCTAGCTAAGATAGCAATATGGTAGGAAGTGTTTTTTCAACATAGATTCTAGCTAAGATAGCAATATGGTAGGAAGTGTTTCTTCAACAGAGATTCTAGCTAAGATAGCAATATGGTAGGAAGTGTTTCTTCAACAGAGATTCCAGCTAAGATAGCAATATGGTAGGAAGTGTTTCTTTAACAGAGATTCTAGCTGAGATAGCAATATGGTAGGAAGTGTTTCTTTAACAGAGATTCTAGCTGAGATAGCAATATGGTAGGAAGTGTTTCTTCAACAGAGATTCTAGCTAAGATAGCAATATGGTAGGAAGTGTTTCTTTAACAGAGATTCTAGCTGAAAGAAGCAATATGGTAGGAAGTGTTTCTTCAACAGAGATGCTAGCTAAGATAGCAATAAAGTAAGAAGTGTTTCTTCAACCGAGATACTAGCTAAGATAGCAATATGGTAGGAAGTGTTTCTTCAACAGAGATTCTAGCAAAGATACCAATATGGTAGGAAGTGTTTCTTTAACAGAGATTCTAACTGAGATAGCAATATGGTAGGAAGTGTTTCTTCAAAAGAGATTCTAGCTGAGATAGCAATATGGTAGGAAGTGTTTCTTCAACAGAGATTCTAGCTGAGAAAGCAATATGGTAGGAAGTGTTTCTTCAAAAGAGATTCTAGCTGAGATAGCAATATGGTAGGAAGTGTTTCTTCAACAGAGATTCTAGCTGAGATAGCAATATGGTAGGAAGTGTTTCTTCAACAGAGATTCTAGCTGAGATAACAATATGGTAGGAAGTGTTTCTTCAACAGAGATTCTAGCTAAGATAGCATTATGGTAGGAAGTGTTTCTTTAACAGAAATTCTAGCTGAGATAGCAATATGGTAGGAAGTGTTTCTTCAACAGAGATTCTAGCAAAGATAGCAATATGGTAAGAAGTGTTTCTTCAACCGAGATACTAGCTAAGATAGCAATATGGTAAGAAGTGTTTCTTCAACAGAGATTCTAGCTAAGATAGCAATATGGTAGGAAGTGTTTCTTCAACAGAGATTCTAGCTAAGATAGCAATATGGTAGGAAGTGTTTCTTCAACAGAGATTCTAGCTGAGATAGCAATATGGTAGGAAGTGTTTCTTCAATAGAGATTCTAGCTAACATAGCAATATGGTAGGAAGTGTTTCTTCAACAGAGATTCTAGCTGAGATAGCAATATGGTAGGAAGTGTTTCTTTAACAGAGATTCTAGCTGAGATAGCAATATGGTAGGAAGTGTTTCTTCAACAGAGATTCTAGCTGAGATAGCAATATGGTAGGAAGTGTTTCTGCAACAGAGATTCTAGCTAAGATACCATTATGGTAGGAAGTTTTTCTTTAACAGAAATTCTAGCTGAGATAGCAATATGGTAGGAAGTGTTTCTTCAACAGAGATGCTAGCTAAGATAGCAATATGGTAAGAAGTGTTTCTTCAACCGAGATACTAGCTAAGATAGCAATATGGTAGGAAGTGTTTCTTCAACAGAGATTCTAGCTAAGATAGCAATATGGTAGGAAGTGTTTCTTCAACAGAGATTCTAGCTAAGATAGCAATATGGTAGGAAGTGTTTCTTCAACAGAGATTCTAGCTAAGATAGCAATATGGTAGGAAGTGTTTCTTCAACAGAAATTCTAGCTGAGATAGCAATATGGTAGAAAGTGTTTTTTCAACATAGATTCTAGCTAACATAGCAATATGGTAGGAAGTGTTTCTTCAACAGAGATTCTAGCTGAGATAGCAATATGGTAGGAAGTGTTTCTTTAACAGAGATTCTAGCTGAGATAGCAATATGGTAGGAAGTGTTTCTTCAACAGAGATTCTAGCTAAGATAGCAATATGGTAGGAAGTGTTTCTTCAACCGAGATTCTAGCTAAGATAGCAATATGGTAGGAAGTGTTTCTTCAACAGAGATTCTAGCTGAGATAGCAATATGGTAGGAAGTGTTTCTTCAACAGAGATTCTAGCTGAGATAGCAATATGGTAGGAAGTGTTTCTTCAACAGAGATTCTAGCTAAGATAGCAATATGGTAGGAAGTGTTTCTTCAACCGAGATTCTAGCTAAGATAGCAATATGGTAGGAAGTGTTTCTTCAACAGAGATTCTAGCTAAGATAGCAATATGGTAGGAAGTGTTTCTTCAACAGAGATTCTAGCTAAGATAGCAATATAGTAGGAAGTGTTTCTTCAACAGAGATTCTAACTGAGATAGCAATATGGTAGGAAGTGTTTCTTCAACAGAGATTCTAGCTGAGATAGCAATATGGTAGGAAGTGTTTCTTCAACAGAGATTCTAGCTAAGATAGCATTATGGTAGGAAGTGTTTCTTTAACAGAAATTCTAGCTGAGATAGCAATATGGTAGGAAGTGTTTCTTCAACAGAGATGCTAGCTAAGATAGCAATATGGTAAGAAGTGTTTCTTCAACCGAGATACTAGCTTAGATAGCAATATGGTAGGAAGTGTTTCTTCAACAGAGATTCTAGCTAAGATAGCAATATGGTAGGAAGTGTTTCTTCAACAGAGATTCTAGCTAAGATAGCAATATGGTAGGAAGTGTTTCTTCAACAGAGATTCTAGCTAAGATAGCAATATGGTAGGAAGTGTTTCTTCAACAGAGATTCTAGCTAACATAGCAATATGGTAGGAAGTGTTTCTTCAACAGAGATTCTAGCTAAGATAGCAATATGGTAGGAAGTGTTTCTTCAACAGAGATTCTAGCTAAGATAGCAATATGGTAGGAAGTGTTTCTTCAACAGAGATTCTAGCTAAGATAGCAATATAGTAGGAAGTGTTTCTTAAACAGAAATTCTAGCTTAGATAGCAATATGGTAGGAAGTGTTTCTTTAACAGAGATTATAGCTAAGATAGCAATATGGTAGGAAGTGTTTCTTTAACAGAGATTCTAGCTGAGATAGCAATATGGTAGGAAGTGTTTCTTCAACAGAGATTCTAGCTAAGATAGCAATATGGTAGGAAGTGTTTCTTTAACAGAGATTCTAGCTAAGATAGCAATATGGTAGGAAGTGTTTCTTCAACAGAGATTATAGCTAAGATAGCAATATGGTAGGAAGTGTTTCTTTAACAGAGATTCTAGCTAAGATAGCAATATGGTAGGAAGTGTTTCTTCTACAGAGATTCTAGCTGAGATAGCAATATGGTAGGAAGTGTTTCTTCAACAGAGATTCTAGCTAAGATAGCAATATGGTAGGAAGTGTTTCTTCAACAGAGATTCTAGCTAAGATAGCAATATGGTAGGAAGTGTTTCTTCAACAGAGATTATAGCTAAGATAGCAATATGGTAGGAAGTGTTTCTTTAACAGAGATTCTAGCTAAGATAGCAATATGGTAGGAAGTGTTTCTTCTACAGAGATTCTAGCTGAGATAGCAATATGGTAGGAAGTGTTTCTTCAACAGAGATTCTAGCTAAGATAGCAATATGGTAGGAAGTGTTTCTTTAACAGAGATTCTAGCTAAGATAGCAATATGGTAGGAAGTGTTTCTTCAACAGAGATTATAGCTAAGATAGCAATATGGTAGGAAGTGTTTCTTTAACAGAGATTCTAGCTAAGATAGCAATATGGTAGGAAGTGTTTCTTCAACAGAGATTCTAGCTAAGATAGCAATATGGTAGGAAGTGTTTCTTCAACAGAGATTCTAGCTAAGATAGCAATATGGTAGGAAGTGTTTCTTTAACAGATATTCTAGCTAAGATAGCAATATAGTTGGAAGTGTTTCTTCAACAGAGATTCTAGCTGAGATAGCAATATAGTTGGAAGTGTTTCTTCAACAGAGATTCCAGCTAAGATAGCAATATGGTAAGAAGTGTGACTTCAACAGAGATTCCAGCTAAGATAGCAATATGGTAGGAAGTGTTGTTTCAACAGAGATTCAAGCTGAGATAGCAACATGGTAGGAAGTGTTTCTTCAACAGAGATTCTAGCTGGGATAGTAATATGGTAGGGAGTGTTTCTTCAACAGAGATTCTAGCTAAGATAACAGCTGCACCATTCTGTAGGAAATTCATGAATTGTTCTGGCATGGATTTATGATGCATCACTGACAATCTGGTTGTAATCTAGTCATTCGATTGTCTTCACTTTTATATATATCTAGCAATGCACAACAAAACAGAAGAGTGAAAAAGTGTGTAACATGTCTTTTGATTGCTGAAAAATAATATATCGACTCTGTAGGTGTGTCTTGTGTAGTTTCTGACTTTGATGTGCACGCATAAAATTATTGTTTATACAATAAATTACCTCAAACATTCTAGCTAATTGTTACATAGGAATTCTGTTAATACATGTGAATTGTAATTTTTATTAAATTATCATACTAATAACATTTCAAGGGGAGATAACTAAGTCTAACCATTAATTTTATAAAAGGTAATATTTTATAGTAAGCAGTCTTCAAGACGCATTTGAAGACTGCTTGCAAGAAGTTCAAATTTAAAAAAAATGTTTTTAAGTAAAAATTAAGTTGGGTGAGAGCATGAGAGCTGTGCTGAAACTCATTTTAGTCACAATAATAAGCGACGATAATCTTATTTATTAATTTTTACTAAAAAATATTTTTTTAAAAAGTTTTTAAGTAAAAATTTACTTGTTTAAGAGCATGGGAGCTCTGCTTAAACTTATTTTAGTATCAATAATAAGCGACCATAATCTTATTTATTATTTTTTAATAAAACATCGTTTAGAAATGGTTTTAAGTAAAAAATAAGTTCTTTAAGAGCATGAGAGCCCTGCTGCAAATGATTTTAGTCACAATAAAAAGCGACAACAATCTTATTTATTAATTTTTACTAAAACATTTTTGGAAAAATGTTTTAAGTAAAATATCAGTTGTTTAAGAGCATAGGAGCCGTGTTCAAACTTATTTTAGTCTCAATAATAAGCGATCATACATTACTAAATTACGATTGAAGGTCCCTATAATACATGTATTTTAAGTCTGCAAAATTGATATCCATTCTATCCTAAATATCTATAGTCTACCCTGAACAAGTTGTTTGTGAAGGGGAACCATTCATAGGAGTGTGTAGACAAATTCGAAACCAACACATAATGAAACAATGTGTCAAATGCAACAATTTACAAAAACAAAATAAATAAAAATGGCGATAGGTTATTCTTCTGTACTTTGTCAGCTATAAGAGATGTTGGTGCTTATGCTGATTAGCGGACCATTAAAAAATTTTTAAAAATTATTTTTTTATAAAAACAATATTATATACTTATTAAGTGTTATCTTCTTACTCACTGTGCAAAAAAGTAGAAAAAATTATCCACTAGAACTTTAATTACAAGTATTTTTCCATTCTGCGTATCGTACCAGCGATTCGTTCACAGAGACGCCATGTTGTTTTTTATTATGATTTCGCAAGTTGATTATCTCCCCTGCGAAATCTTCTTTCTTTAGAAACAAACTGAAGTCTCTGTGAACGAATCGCTGTTACGATACGCAGAATGGAAAAATACTTTTAATTAAAGTTCTAGTGGATAATTTTTTCTACTTTTTGTACAGTGAGTAAGATTATAATGCTTAATAAGTATATATTATTTTTTTTTATTTAAATAATTTTTTACTGTGGCCGCTCATCTGAGATTTTTTTTGTTTTAATTTTGTTTCCTATTTTCCGGGTTATTAGTGCGGTTACCGGATTTTACCGAGTCATTTATATAAATACTTGTGTTTAATAATATTAAAAATGTCAATAATGTTTCTCTTAGAAACATTTTCTCGTGTTGTAAAATATTTTTCAAACCGGAAGAATAACCGACTTATTTTAGAAGTCACCATCAAACATTGTTGTTCACGTTATTAAACTTTCTACATAATATAACTCTTGGCAAGAGTTTCAGTTTGACACATTTATTAATTTATTTATTAAATTGTTATGTGAAAGTACAGAATAGTTAACAAAGCACGCCCCTCCCCTTGTTAAGAATGAATTTCTAAATAATAAACGTATTATATAATTACGGCCCGTAAACTGCTAAAGTACCCAACAAATAAAACCACATATTTGATTATTTTATAAGAGATATTATTTAAAATAAAAACACAGATGTTTTATTATATTTTCCTCATAAAAATCAAACAACCTATTTGATTATTTTATAAGAGATATTATTTAAAATAAAAACAAAGATGTTTTATTATATTTTCCTCATAAAAATCAAACAACCTATTTGATTACTTATTTTTGTAAAATAAATTATTTATAATAACAATTAATACAAAACGTTTCCTGATTTTCGTTATTTCAATATTTCTTTATATAAAATACACATGTGACTCTTTTTCAGCAATCACACAATGGCTCCATAAAACTTCCTGTTTTGGGTCGGTTAATATTCCGGTTTGTCAAATATTTATCAAATTATGAAATATTTAACCGCATTTTTGGCCAAAAAAAATGTTTACAAGCGATTAATGGGATAATATAAGAATTGTATTGCTTCGATTAAATATCAGATTATCAAAAAGGAGTTTTATTTTATGTGTTATCACTTAGGTATTGATATTATTTAATAATCATTGCATAAACGGTAAGCAATTAACGAAATTCAAATAGTATTAAAAGTCGTCATAAAAAGTAATTTTTCAAATTTGTAAAAATTTCACACACTTACATGATAATCCAATGATTATTCTTTGCTGGTTTCTGGAGTTGCGAAAATATAAGATTACAGAGGATTAATTGCGATAATCTCTTCGACGTTTGAACGGAAGCTGTCGATTAAAATATAAAAATAAACTGTAAATTTTCTATCCTCATTTAGTAAAGAGCGTCAATTTTTTCCTGCCTTCTGGGGGGTTCGGCATTAATTACAACCCGGAAGTAATTACAACTCGAAATTAATTACAACTTGGACTTAATTTATCAATTTTATTTGTTATTCAACTAATAAATCTCATTTTATTTCTTTCATTTGCAAAATCATATTGTACGAATTAAAAAATAAAGTTTTATTTCATTTTATCATCACGAATTACGACATAAAATTACTTCCGGTTTGTAATTAATTACGTCACCCCCTTCCAGCAAGTATAACAATCTTGAGGATGTTTAAGAATGATCAGTACAGTCGCGGACGGGGTCCAAAAAACGAACGAGAACGGGGTTATAAAAATAAATATGCAACAAGTGAGTTTAACCTACGTCGAGAAGAGATAATTTCCTACCTACCTGTGAAATTTGTTTGTGTTTTTACGTACTATAAATGGGTTTGTAATAGATGTAAAAAAAAATTCTTGTTCATTTTCGCCATGTATTTGTACCAGACAAAATGTCCGCCGATCCAGCCTCGATTTCGTCGCAGCCTTCACCTTGAGGTCACGGGTTACGGCGTGTGTGAGTTTGTTTTTTTTTTACTGGGACTCATAAGCAAAACGTCTTTTTTCGCCTTTTTTATATATATACTGTTGATTTTCTCAAATTTTTATTTTTCTTCAATAAATGTTCTATCACTATACTGTTGCTTTTCTCAAATTGTTATTTCTTCGAAAAATGTTCTATTTTAGAATAGTTCCAATGGTGCAAAATTATGAAAATTTGATATTTGTTGAGGCTGTTTACATGTAATTTGCCCCCAAAAGTAGAAACGTTTTTTTTAGGGGTCGAAATACGAGAGGTGAGATTCGGTGGTCAAGAAATGCGTGCTCACTTTACGTATAACTTATATAGGAAAGTGATCCCTCACCCCTCCTAACATCTAAAAATGGCTGTTTACATGTAATTTACGAGAGGTGAGATTCGGTGGCCAAGAAATGCGTGCTCACTTTACGTATAACTTATAACATGTAATTTTCCCCAAAAAGTAGAAACTTTTTTTTTTAGGGGTCGAAATACGAAAGGTGCACTTCTATAAATTTACCAATAAAAAACAATATATTAATAATATTCTTTTTGCTTCAATGTATTTTCGTTTCGTTCTTTGATTTGGAATACGTAAAAAAAAAAAAATAGATTATGAGTCCCAGTAAAAAAAAACCTGGAAATGATTTCAAAGCGAGGCATACAAATCTCAGGAAGACGCAGGAAGACGATGGCGAACGATCGCCATTTTGTTCGTGCCTAATGATTCTATGACGAAAATATTCATTCCTAATAAATAGCAATTGACACGGATTATAAATACTAACAAATATCACAGGTCAGTTTTAAATTAACTTTTATCGACGACAGTTACTTTTATTTGTTGTATATTTGTTTTTTTGAGCGTTTTCAGCGTACTGATCATTCTTAAAAAATACCCACAATCTTCAGTTATCTCCTTATTAATTCATTTAATATTTAATAATATAAAATGATAATAGTATACATACGGATATATTGAAGCGGTTAGCTCCCAATTGTTATCGAATTAATGAACGATTCTCATTATTTTATGTATTTGGTAAATAAACAAGAATCAACAAAACACGAAACAGATTTATCGTAAGGTTATTATTAAGGTTATTATTAAGGTTATTATTAATGTTATTATTAAGGTTATTATTAAGGTTATTATTAAGGTTATTCATATAAAGGAATAAATCATGTCTACTTATTTTTTTAGATATTTTTTTTAAATAATTGATTTTTTTAATAACATTAAGATTCTTTTATTTGTTTTGAAATAGAAATGAAGAAAACTCCCATGATTTACCTTCTCGTTATTATTCACTTCTCGTTAATGCTAATTGCCCGAGATCCGAGTCGGATTATACATTTACTTGGAAATTATTGTTAACTTGTTCCTTTCTTTTTCAAACGTATTTCCTGTTTTATAGACGTCAAGCACGAAAGAAAATTCAGAGAAAATTACAAGATGGCCACCAACGATTTAAGCATTGCATTAAAGTTAGAATTTAAAGTCCTAAAAGAAATTAAAATTTTATTTCGGGATTAAAAAAATACAATTTTAGACAAATTAAGTTTCATACCCTCCCACACCCCTAAAAACATGACTTTTTTATTGCAAATTTATTACAATTTTTTTTTACTATTTTGTTAATTAACTGTTCGTTTCGAAAAAAAAACACATTTCATTAAATGTTCTATTAATTAATTATTTTGAATGATTGATTTTGTGTTACTTTACTGATTTCGCAATCTTTTATGTTTGTCTTTTAAGTTACAAAATTCAAGAAACATTTTTTTTCGGAAATGAGAGCAACTCTTATCAAATTATTCAACTAAGCTAAAACTGATGATAATATAATTCAAAGAGAGATGAAAGAGGCATTACATAGATAGATAAGTTGGCAGTGTAAAAACCAAAATTCAAAATTTGAAGAAAATATTAAGTAATGGACAGACCTCATATCTTTTTACACGCACATTCTCACTCTCCATTCTTAATAATTTTTAAAAGTTTGAATTTTTGGCTTTTCCACTGCCAACTTATCTATCTATGTAATTCCACTGATGATAAGATTTTATCTTTGAAAAGCCTTGGCTTAAGGAAAGAATAATAAACATGTTTTTACCGAGTACACCATACATTGAACAATCAAAGTTGAAATAGATTTGTCATTCGTACATGTTTATCCCTCTTCTTTCATCTATCTTTATAATCGCTCTATCTCGTATATTGAGCTAACACAATTTCACTATAGGTTATATCTACTAAAAGTATATTTTTAGTTTAATTTTTTTAATATAATTTACATATTAAAATAAAACTGTTTAAGAATATGGATTTGTCTTCTTGTGTTTATAAACCAAGAGATATTTCCATGCAGTATAAAACTTTAACTGATACTAGTCTTTTCATTCGATGTAGACCGGAAAGAATGAACTTATTTAAAGAATGAATATTAAATAAGCCCAAGTATTTTCATATTTAAAAAATATAAACATTTATAACAACACTATTTTATTATTAAGTATTTATTTAATGTTTGCTTTCTAGCGTAGGCAAATTACACGAAATATGTTTGCATAAAGGTTACTAATAAAGTAATGGGTTAATAATATACAGTTACCATTAATTAATAAATACTGACAATTTCATTAGCATTGGTTAATTTTCTGAATATTCATGAAATTTTCAGTTTAAATTCTTAAAGTCTGAAAGTTCGACAAATCTTTTTTTTTACTTTATAGGTCATTTTCAAACGGTCTGGCCTCCTGTACTTATGACGGTTGTGCTGAAATGTCCTTGCCAGGGAATGCCGGCAGGGTTGCTGAGAATTTTTGTATGCCATGGTTTGTATTGCTGTGGATATTCTTGTTTTTGTACCATTTTGGCTTCGTCATTCCTTGTCTCCTTTCTTCTTTTTTTTTGTGAACCGCAAACGTTGGCAAATTGTCAGTTTTTATTACATATAATACATGTTTTTCCTTTCAGTGGACATTCTATTCAATAAACGCTTCTTTTTTATGGAAATCGCTCCAGACAAGGCATAAAGCCACTTGATGTAAGGTGCTAAAAGAAATACTACTTCAATGTCAAAACAAAGATAAGTTTTATGGATTGATTCTGACCCAGAAAACAGCAATTATTCCATCTTTTTTCAGAAACATCGCTCATGGAATGCGAGGACTAAAGGACAAAATAAGAAAGACGGGAGTTACGAGGCTGTGAAAAGAAAACTCAAGGTCAACTTTCTACTCTCCTTGCCACAGAATGTGTACTGTGTAAACTTTGTTTTGGGAATGAATCGCATGTGCATTCAATTTTTCTAACAAGTTACGAATAGCTTCGAGTTGTTGGTAGTAGCTTCCTCCGTCTCTGCTATATGTAATGCTGTTGCGACCATTTTCTGAATCAAGGGTTTTTAGGGTTCATTTGAAATCAACGCCGAATATAAAAAGTATCAGTGTATTTTCACTGATAGGATCGTACTCGAATTGTTTAATTTTCTGACGAAGGTGTTTGAGAAATGTGCGTGTCGATGTTATAATATGTTTTAACTAAAGAGATCCCCCTTGAACCTGAACGTGAGTTGAATAAAGAGGTCAGCCATCTTGGATCTGAATGATACACACGTGCTTTTGCTTCGGTGTTTACTTAATCATATAACATGGTGTCAGAAGTGGGATTTTCTTAAAATCGAAAGCAGAAAGTATCAGTGTATTTTCACTGATAGGATCGTACTCGAATTGTTTAATTTTCTGACGAAGGTTTGAGAAATGTGTGTCGATTCGCTTGTTTTTGTTTGTTTTGTTTGTTTGTTTTCAACACTGAGGCAGTTCGTATCTGGCTACACGAGAATTTGACAGCGGGCTTCCATATTGTTTCAAATATTTAATGTAAGGGTCGACTGTCCTCGCTACATCCTGTCGAAAAGTAAACGTGTCGCTTATGTCCTTCCCCTCGACACCAGCCCATAGAAGAAGTTAGTTTGACGTTGATTTCTCGTAATGATCCTTTAAAGTGAAGTTTGACTTGACGTAAGAATCTGTTCATCTTCTTTGCAAGGTTCGAAATGAGCCGATCTATTGTTACAGGAGGTACTTAACAAGTGACCATAACGAATTATTAAGAAAGCGCGGGTGAAATTCGCACGTGGTGATTCTTTTTGTTTTTATTTTTGTATCCAACCCTCGTAAAATATCACTGCCTACCTTGATTTCCATTTTCCTTATTAGTTCCGTAATTCTGACACCATGTTATAATATTCAGTACGTGTTTCGACGAGATGGCTTCGATTGAGGACGGTAGAACGAGGGACTGTGTCTGTTATGGAATCTCCATGTTAGGTGAAAGATACCTCCAACACACCACTTTATATTCTTAATGTGCCCCGAAGGTCATCCTGTATTGAACCGCCGAGGGGAGGGGGTACACTTTATTAGCTCTCCTTAAACGGAGAGTTCCAGTAAGGGGACACTACTGGCAATAACATCACAGTGTCAACAGGTTGTTTATTTATTTATTTTTTTAACATAGTTTACCCCAAACAAGGCAGGTCGCCACTGTAGACGTAAGGGCTACTGAGAAAAAAGGGTGAAGCTTTGGGGGGGGGGGTCAACCTAATTTATGAGCTGTGCAGCGAGATGTCTGTTTACATTAGTTTTACATTTTTGCATGTCAGTAACGCCAGGGAGCAGGGAGGGAGTTCCAGAGTCCAGCAGCACGATGAAAGAAGCTTTTGGAGTAGAACGCTCTTCCGTATCTGGGGACCTCCACCGTGTATGGATGAGATTTGGCAGATTGTCGGGTTGGTCTAGTGAATTTACATTGTGGGGATAGTAGAGCAGCAAGCTCATCAGAGCACTATCCATTGAAGTACTTATACAACAGGCACAAGAAAGCAACATTGCGGCGACGGGACAGGGGCTGGAGCTTGGTAGATAATGAAGGACCTATCATTAGGCCTATTATTAGGACTGATCTCGTACAGGAAATGCATCCATATAAAGGGCGGATAATCCTAATAATATTACCGATGGGAGATGTCTCCTCTGAAATGTAACCTGAATAAAATGAGACTGGCAGTCAGCCATTTTGGTCTAAACATATACACATAAACATATACACATAAACATATACACATAAACATATACACTTAAACATATACACATAAACATATACACATAAACATATACACATAAACATATACACATAAACATATACACTTCGTCTTGCCCGATTGACTGACAAAAACCCAACAAAATATTATGTCAGAATAAGTTAAACAAAGTATTGAGCCTAAGAACGAAAAGAAATTAAACACCATTAATAAAACATCATGATGAACAGCCATTTAAATCCACCAGAACCGTTCACATTTGACCAGCCCGAATTATGGGTAAAATTAATTTTACGATTCAACCGTTACAATATTGTGTCTGGACTAGATGAAAAGCCCATCTCTTGTCAGGTAGAAACTCTAATATATTGCATATGTGATAAAGCAGAGGACATTATCGCCACATTTAAACTATCGCCCTCCAAAACTCAACCTTTAACATGGTCATGTCAAAGTTCAACGACCACTTCAAAGGCAACATGAACGTAATATACGAATGAAGCAGGTGAGCCTGTTGATTCTTTTATCATGCATATTAATGTACTGGCTTACTCTTCACTTTAAGGGACCTCCATGGGGAAGTAATTCGTGACAGAAATATAGTCGGGTGCATAGATCCCAAGCTGCCAGACAGTATTCAAATGATTGCAGACCTCACCTTAGACGATGCAATCAGACGCGCACAGTAATGTGAAATGATTAAATAACAACAACGTCTCATGTGATCACCAGAATGGATCAGTAGTGAACAACTAACTGATAGAAATGTTGCTGTTCATTCTGTCAATCACAATGGAACTCGCAGACAGTGTCAGAGTAAATACAAGACCAAGCGAAAACGAGAACCTAACTAATAGGATCAGCAGAGGAAAAGGCATACGTAGCAGCACAGACTGGAAGATACAACCACTGCAGTAACAGGACTCATTAGTCACCTGCTACAATTGTGAAATTATTAGCCACTATGCCAAATTTTGCCGTGCGAGAAGACTACATGAATTTAAGCATGACTCGGTTGAGGATGAGTGACCAGAGTGCAAACGTTGGTGTCTTGACGATATCAGAAAGAGCTAACCTTGAGTAACCGACATAACCGAACTATGAGAAATCTACCGGTTTTCTCAGATGCTCACAAAACCCTACATGGGCTGCGATGCATTCCGCTCAAAGTGACTTGAATGATCACTGCAATCGTTTCACATAACGAACTGATGATAAAACAGCGGATATTTATTATCCCCAATCTTGGGGAGCAGTCAATTAGAAGACCAGCCATCGAAGCCCTCAAGCTTGTAACTATCCACCTAAACCTACATTCAATCAGATTAAAAACACAGCCATATTATCCAAAAAACGAAAATGCTAGACCTATTAAAAGGCACATAAATATTTCGGAAGGAATATAGCATATTCTCACTCGCAGATGGTTGGCCATACTCAGTATCCACACCACGAATCATACTGCTACCTGTAATGAGAAAAACGCAGACAGAACTTCAGAGAATGGAAAACCTGGGGTCCATAAGCAAGTTTGACGAACCCACTGAATGATATAGTATCAAAAGCAAACAGGAAGGTCAGAATATGTGTAGACCTCACAAAGCTAAACAATTGTGTAAAACATAAACTCCACATGCTACCCACAGTTGAACACGTTCTGACATATTTAGTGAGAGTCATGGGCAAACTGGATGATAATAGCGGATATTGGCAATTTTTACTTTCGTTGAAATCATCTACACTGACGAGCTTCATCAGCCTATTCGGGCGATACCAATTTAACCGTCCCTCCTTTTCGATTTCACCAGCCAGTGAGATCTAACAGAGACGCATGTCACAAGTATTATAGAATACGGTGGGTGTGATATGCATGAGAGATGACATGCTAATCCACGGAGAAAAACAAACAAAGCGCACTCAAAAATATCCAAGCTGCTGGCATTACTCTAAACTCAGAAAACTGATAATAATAATTGCTGAAATTTCTCGGGCATGTACTTAGTGCTGACAGTCTGAGGCCTGATCAAGAAAATGTCACTAGTGTCTCGAACTTCCCAACACTAACAGCCATTGATTTACTTTGTAATGCGTATCAGTGTCTCTGTGAGCTGGTTTGGCCAATCAGTTCGCAGGGCGCATTGATATCATTAATTCCCTAAGGGACTACTTGAGCTCTATTAGGATAAAACAGACGATGAGCAGACGGTACCCTGACACACGCCAGGAAGAATCGCCTCAGCCTCTCCCCTGCCTCCTTGTCCACTGGACTCTTACGGCGCCTGCTATCTTCGTCTGAAGATATTTGAACTTCTTCTTTCGGACACTGTCCTAAGTTTCTTTCTACCTATACCAAACGGTATAGGTAACCTCAAATATAGGAATAAACCCTTTTCGTTTATTGTTGTAAAAAAATTGTTTGTTTCTTTAATTCATTTCGTGTCGTTAAATGAAGATAGGGATAAAAAAATCGTCAATTCTTACAACATAACAGAAACCCGTTTATTCCTAGAGATGGTGAACCAAATAGAAGAATTCATTCGACATCTGGCAGGCATGACTAAGTCATCAAGTGAACCAAATAGAAGAATTCATTCGACATCTAGCAGACATGGCTAAGTCACTAATGAACTTGTTAAGCTGGGAATTACATTCATTTGGGACAGTGCACGACAGTAAGCATTTAACTCCATCAAGAAAGCTGTGTTAAGCATTAGTACTTGTAGTTTCGTGCCTTTCGTAAATTTGTAAACGGCAACAATGTTTACACCCGAGATAAAAGTAGTATCCCAATTACCTACCTTACATGAGTCATTCTCTGGTTATCTCCCTTGTATATTTCTCATGCTATATAATAAACGCTTACGTGTCGCTCGGCCTCTTACGAATGAAGCGATCGGAGCGCACACATCAACTGTTTGTCTCTCTTATTTATTTCTGTGTTTCTATATGAAGTGTTATGTGTGAAGCCGTTACCCGAGAGCCGGACACTAATAGAAACACAATAACAACCGACAAAGCACCAACGCTACAGAATTATGCTTGTAGAGTCCCTCAAATGAGACCGTAGGTTCTGCTGATTCTTCATCCTATGGTCTGGGAACAGTGTTATTACAACGACAGTATGCCATGAAAATGCACCCTCTTGCATACGTTTCACAAGCCATGTTTTAGACCGAAACTCGTTACACCTAAATAGGAAAGGGATGCCCTAGCGACATTTGCTTGGGAACGCTTCTCTGACAACCTTGTTGGACTACACTTTACAGTGGGAAAAGATAACAAGCAACTAGTGACACTGCTAGGTAGCACGGACCTCGGCGAAGGATACATAGATTTTGGGTCCGTTTAATGAGATATGGATACACCATTCTCTATGTTCCTTGTAAGGAACTATATACAACCGATGCTCTATCAAGAGCAGTACTCAGTAACAGCAATACCAAACAGGACAAGAGGAAAAAGCGACGGAATAAATCCGAACCATAATGGAATCCTAGTCCATCACAGAAAAACACCTAAGGTATTTGGAGGAAGCCACAAACACTGACGAGACCAGCAATTACATATCACAATATAGTAAATTATTAATGGGCCGACTCTTTGGGACAAACCCCCTCCCCAACTCAGCCAAGTTTATTAAACCCCAAATGGCCCGATCTCGAATGTTTCAAACAGAGAGAAGAGAACAAAAGGCCCAACAACGACGCACACACTACTCGTAGAGCTAAAGAGATAACACAACTAAAAACTGGTACATCAGTATGGGTCAGAAACCTTAACTTTTCAAACCAAGAAGGTACAGTTGTTGGGTCACCATACAAACCACGCTCATATGTTCTAAAGACAAAAAACAAAGGGACAATAATCCGATACAATCGACGACACATTGAAATAGTTTACGAATTGGGGTCACATGAATATGTTAATATACAAAGGAAGGAGACCATAAAAACAGCATGTCCCAGTCTCAATACTCAAAACTACACAAGAAACTTGTATGGACGGCAGTCGAGACCATCTATCTAGCTGAAACTCAAATAATAATTTTCAGCACATATGTAGTCTTCGGAATCTGTGCCAGAGGGTTATAGGCGAGTATCGCCATCCTTGCAGTGAGCCGGTCAACAACAGGTGAGCTCCATTGCTTTTTGTAGAAGATTGAAGAAGAACTGTACAGGCAGTTTCAGTGTGGTGCCATATACTATCTCTGTAGCTGAATATTTCTGGTTAATATGTAGTAGTCCTCCCCCTCCTGCTTCCTAACAGGTTTATCAGTTGGCAAAAGACGTCTGATTCGACCTGTCAACTTCTGTCTGTTGTGATGACAACAGGAATTATAAAATGGGCTACTAATCAATAGTTTTTGCTGTCGTGTATGCCCTAATGTCAGGCATAGGAACGGCTTCACACAAGCAGGAGAAACGATTCACACATGTCAACCGTTAGCTTTGCCGTTAGAACGTTGTGAGTGGGCTCGTGATACCCATGTGCACATATGCAAACAAATTAATGAGAAGCGGAAAAGAACAAGAGAGGGTGAGGGTGTGTTTTCCGATCATAGCCTTTTAACATAGAACACATAATTGCGAAGAGTTCCAGATATCGGCTTTCATGTGAGGCTCGATAAATGGATTGATGAGCAAACAAATTGAGGCATTATCTTGATGATGAGAAATGTAAGAGAAGGATCAAGGGACGACTAACCATATTCTTTTGATTCTGGTGTCACAAATAACTTTCAACTAGATATTTTGAAACACCTACTCTGGAAAGCTTTAAGGATGTATCCTCGTCATTTAAAAAGTGTCTGCAGTTGCTAGTCGTTTTTCTGCTCTGACCAAAAATTCCTTGTAATCAACGCATGTTTTCTGCCGGGATGTTGTCCGTTGCTTTCTGCGGTGGGAAGGAATTAAATACCTGGATCCTCACCAACCCGGGCAGTTTCTCAGTAATGCCAGTTGCTGAAATACGTCTGACTGGTCAATTCAAGTCAGAGATTTGTTCTCAACAATCAGTCTAACAGGAACTGGCCAATCACGGTGACCTTTTATCTGTAAGGCTGACGTATAGGTCCTGGGTAGTCCTAAGAGGTCCACTCCTTTTCTTAATACATTAACACAGACAATTACTGGAGGTCGTCAGACCCGCATTATCTCCAGTTGTCATGACGGCATGTGGCGTTAAAATTCCCATTATGAAAAGAGATACACAGACTCTCTCCTCTTTTTGTCAGACTCAGAACCTACTGCTGCTAACATCAGTCAAACCACATATGTCCCCGTTTTGGTTTGACAGCTGCTAATATGCACACATCACACTATTCTGGTACGTAAGACGTTTCTTTATTCTCTCACACGCACTTACGTACTATTCTTTCTACTCAGAATTTGTGAACTCAATTTTCAAAACAGACATGATATAAGGATGTTCTTATATACATTCACAATGGACACAATTCCAGTCAGGTTGTTTAACAATAAATGCTTTTTGAATTCTATATTGTCTTTAAGGTGTTGGTTTGTCTTTCATACGGCATGCTAGTATTATGAACGCACACATATATAGAAGGAGTATTGGCGCTGCCAAGCGTCGAACTGCCGGCATACACTCCAAACAAATTTATATAAATATATGTGTGAAAAGATTTGGGCAATTAAATTTACCTTAGAGTTAATTTAAATGTGTTTATAAATAGATACTAAACATCCTTCATCAAAACACTGTAATATAAAAATATTAATATTGCTCGAATGGGTAGCTAAATCTGACAAAATGACTCCGAACTGGTGAATTTAAAATAGATTAGTCTACACTTAGTTTCGCATTCAAATGAGATAAATCGGCATTTGCAAGTTCAATGTAATAATTTCAGGCAATTAAACTTACCTTATAAATTTATTTAGAGTTGATTTAAACGGTTTATAAATAAATACAAAACATTCTTCACCGTAACACCGTTGTATAACGGTGTTAACATTGCTCGAATAGGTGGCTAAATATGTTTTACTGGCTCCTAACTGGTGAATTTAAAAGTGATTAGCTCTGCACTTAGTTTCACATTCAGATGAGATAAATAGGCATTTGCAAGTTAAATGAAGTAATCTTTAGCAATTAAACTTTCCTCTGAGTGAGTTAACATTTTTTTTATAAATAAATGATAGAATTAAATAACTGTAATACGGAATATCACTGAATTAAAAATTCTCGAATCTCCGCGCAATTTTAGGTGTGCTGACTTGAACAGAAAACATTCAAACTGGCGAGATTCTTTCTACATGTGAAAGTACTTTTCCTTTGTTCATTCCAACAATGACCCAATGTGAAGTGTAGTTTTTTCGAAGTCTTTTCAATTTGAGAACTTTTCTTGTTTGTGGGTTTTTTTTCTGATGATCATGTTGATTAGGTCACCTCCAGAGAAACGAGTCGTGAATATACAACTCACAGAAATGTTGTTTTTTGAAATGTCAAGAAATATAAAATAAAAACCACTGTTACTAGAATATATATATATATATATATATATATATATATATATATATATATATATATATATATATATATATATATAGCATAATATAAAATAATAAAATAAGGTGCGAATCAAATTTTGTTAGAATTCAATGTTCAGGCATAGTACTTTAAAGTCCTTAACTCATGAGTTTTCAAAGAAAATTATTCTCCTCAGAGGACCATTACCGCCATGACATTACTACAGGTAATAAATAATAATTCATTTTATATTATCCTATTAATGCTCTATCCAGTATATTGAGCTTCAGTTTTATCCGGATGTTCACTAATTAAAGATATTAGTTGGCACAAGTGAATAAATAGGAAAATAATTGCACAAACCAAGAACAATTCGCTAACGGAAATTTAGGCTCATTCAGTGTTTTGAAGCAAATAAAATCGATTTTTCTAAGTTTATTTTCGTGGGGAGGGGGGGGGGCTCGTTCTTATAGTCTTAATAAGAGAAAAGTCATTTGTCCAATTTTAAAATAAACATAGGTAAAGTGCATGCAATTTAACAGTCGAGAAATTGTAAAAAAACAAACAAACGGAAAAGCAAAAACAAAAATGACTTATACCAAACGCAGTGGAATTTAATTATCTGTGAGACCATGCTGCCCTTCTGTTCATAGTATCACAATCTGCCGACCTATATACTTTTAACATGCTGTAACTGCCTTTAAGATTCTTTTTTAATAAACAATTATATAATTCGAGCAAAGTGGTCTTTACACACAGGAGAAAAACAAATGGACGCTTGTCGCTTAAATTGGTGTGGGGGGGGCTAAATTCATGAAATGTTGTAACAAACCTACTCATCTTACAACTAACCCTAAGTCAAAGTTGCACTTCCTCAAACTTAGGGTTAGTTGTAGTCATAGTTTTTTACAACTTTTCAGAAAATAAAAACACAACAGTTAAGCGACAAGCAACCATTTATTTTCCGCATGTCGTAAAGACAGCTACAAAAATTGAAATAAAAACATGAAAACAGTTTCAGTACGTTAAATCGATACATTTCGATAGATAAATGCATTTTATTGCGTTTGGTATAAGGCATTTTTTTTTGTTTAGGATTTCTCGACTTTTAACTATTTTGCGCTTTTACCATTTACTCTGTTTTTGCTATTTACTTGCATGCAGTAATTTTTAAATCGAGATTAAAACTATTTACATGCAATAATTTTTTAAATAGAGATTAAAACTATTTACATACAATACATTTTAAATAGAAATTAAAACTATTTACATGCAATAATTTTTAAATAGAAATTAAAAATATTTACATGCTATAATTTTTAAATAGAGATTCAAACTATTTAATGCAATACTTTTTAAATAGAGATTCAAACTATTTACATGCAATCATTTTTAAATAGAGATTAAAACTATTTACATGCAATAATTTTTAAATAGAGATTAAAACTATTTAATTCAATAACTTTTAAATAGAGATTAAAACTATTTACATCCAAGATTTTTAAAATAGAGATTGAAACTATTTAATACAATAATTTTTAAATAGAAATTAAAACTATCTACATGCAATAATTTTTAAATAGAGATAAAAACTATTTACTGCAATATTTTTTTAATAGAGATTAAAACTATTTACATGAAATAATTTTTAAATAGAGATTAAAACTATTTAATGCAATATTTTTTTAATAGAGATTAAAACTATTTACATGAAATAATTTTTAAATAGAGATTAAAACTATTTACATGCAATAATTTTTAAATAGAGATTAAAACTATTTAATTCAATAACTTTTAAATAGAGATTAAAACTATTTACATCCAAGATTTTTAAAATAGAGATTGAAACTATTTAATACAATAATTTTTAAATAGAAATTAAAACTATCTACATGCAATAATTTTTAAATAGAGATAAAAACTATTTACTGCAATATTTTTTTAATAGAGATTAAAACTATTTACATGAAATAATTTTTAAATAGAGATTAAAACTATTTAATGCAATATTTTTTAAATAGAGATTAAAACTATTTACATGAAATAATTTTTAAATAGAAATTAAAACTATTTACATGCTATAATTTTTAAATAGAAATTAAAACTATTTACATGCAATAATTTTTTAAATAGAGATTAAAACTATTTACATACAATACATTTTAAATAGAAATTAAAACTATTTACATGCAATAATTTTTAAATAGAAATTAAAAATATTTACATGCTATAATTTTTAAATAGAGATTCAAACTATTTAATGCAATACTTTTTAAATAGAAATTAAAACTATTTACATGCCATAATTTTTAAATAAAGATTCAAACTATTTACATGCAATAATTTTTAAATAGAGATAAAAACTATTTACATGCAATAATTTTTAAACAGAGATTAAAACTATTTAATTCAATAACTTTTAAATAGAGATTAAAACTATTTACATGCAAGAATTTTTAAATAGAGATTAAAACTATTTACATGCAATAATTTTTTAATAGAGATTTAAACTATTTACATGAAATAATTTTTAAATAGAGATTAAAACTATTTAATGCAATATTTTTTTAATAGAGATTAAAACTATTTACATGAAATAATTTTTAAATAGAGATTAAAACTATTTAATGCAATATTTTTTTAATAGAGATTAAAACTATTTACATGCAATAATTTTTAAATAGAGATAAAAACTATTTAATGCAATATTTTTTTAATAGAGATTAAAACTATTTATATGAAATAATTTTTAAATAGAGATTAAAACTATTTAATACAATAATTTTTAAATAGAAATAAAAACTATTTACATGCAATAATTTTTAAATAGAGATAAAAACTATTTAATGCAATATTTTTTTAATAGAGATTAAAACTATTTACATGAAATAATTTTTAAATAGAGATTAAAACTATTTAATGCAATATGTTTTTAATAGAGATTAAAACTATTTACATGAAATAATTTTTAAATAGAGATAAAAACTATTTAATGCAATATTTTTTTAATATAGATTAAAACTATTTACATGAAATAATTTTTAAATAGAGATAAAAACTATTTAATGCAATATTTTTTAATAGAGATTAAAACTATTTACATGAAATAATTTTTAAATAGAGATAAAAACTATTTAATGCAATATTTTTTTAATAGATATTAAAACTATTTACATGCAATAAAATTAAAATAGAGATAAAAACTATTTAATGCAATATTTTTTTTAAAGAGATTAAAACTATTTACATGCAATAATTTTTAAATAGAAATTCAAACTATTTACATGCAATAATTTTTAAATAGAAATTAAAACTATTTACATGCAATAATTTTTAAATAGAAATTAAAACTATTTACATGCAATAATTTTTAAATAGAAATTAAAACTATTTACATGCAATCATTTTTAAATAGAAATTAAAACTATTTACATGCTATAATTTTTAAATAGAAATTAAAACTATTTACATGCAATAATTTTTAAATAGAAATTAAAACTATTTACATGCTATAATGTTTAAATAGAAATTAAAACTATTTACATGCAATAATTTTTAAATAGAAATTAAAACTATTTACATGCAATAATTTTTAAATAGAAATTAAAACTATTTACATGCAATAATGTTTAAATAGAAATTAAAACTATTTACATGCAATAATTTTTAAATAGAAATTAAAACTATTTACATGCAATAATTTTTAAATAGAAATTAAAACTATTTACATGCAATCATTTTTAAATAGAAATTAAAACTATTTACATGCAATAATTTTTAAATAGAAATTAAAACTATTTACATGCAATAATTTTTAAATAGAAATTAAAACTATTTACATGCAATAATTTTTAAATAGAAATTAAAACTATTTACATGCTATAATTTTTAAATAGAGATTCAAACTATTTACATACAATAAGTTTTAAATAAAGATTCAAACTATTTACATGCAATAATTTTTAAATAGAGATTCAAACTATTTACATGCAATAATTTTTTAATAGAGATTCAAACTATTTACATGCAATCATTTTTAAATAGATATTAAAACTATTTAATACAATAAGTTTTAAATAGAAATTAAAACTATTTACATGCAATAATTTTTAAATAGAGATTCAAACTATTTAATGCAATATTTTTTTAATAGAGATCAAAACTATTTACATGAAATAATTTTTAAATAGAGATTAAAACTATTTAATGCAATAGTTTTTTAATAGAGATTAAAACTATTTACATGAAATAATTTTTAAATAGAGATAAAAACTATTTAATGCAATATTTTTTTAATAGAGATTAAAACTATTTACATGAAATAATTTTTAAATAGAGATTAAAACTATTTAATGCAATATTTTTTTAATAGAGATTAAAACTATTTACATGAAATAATTTTTAAATAGAGATAAAAACTATTTAATGCAATATTTTTTTAATAGAGATTAAAACTATTTACATAGAATAATTTTAAAATAGAAATTAAAACTATTTAATGCAATATTTTTTTAATAGAGATTAAAACTATTTACATGAAATAATTTTTAAATAGAGATTTAAACTATTTAATGCAATAATTTTAAAATAGAAATTAAAACTATTTACATGCAATAATTTTTAAATAGAGATTAAAACTATTTACATACAATAAGTTTTAAATAGAGATTCAAACTATTTACATGCCATAATTTTTAAATAGAGATTAAAACTATTTACATGCAATAATTTTTAAATAGAGATTCAAACTATTTACATGTTTTATATTATGCGTTGATACAGGTGAGTAATAAATAAAGCCATATTAGTAACTTGTTATTGAAGCATTCATTAACAGAGTCGAGACACGTGCGAACACAACAAGAATTTATTTACACTGATTACATAGCCGTTTACTACTAATACAGGTAGTGGGAGGTTGCCGTCAAGAGTGACGGTGGGAGTCACTTAAGTCAACGGGAGATAACTCTCGTCTTTACGTAACATCTCCGTTTTTTATTTCTTTGTTTTAACTGAAAATAAAAGTATTTTTATTTTTTAGAGTTTTCTCATTTAGTCTCTGTATCGGGCTGGACACTTAATTGGTCTCCCTTTCTTTGTGGAGTTTGGTATTATTTTGTTTTCCGAGCCAGTTTTTGATACGACTTGTTTTCGACTATTTTCTTGGTTTATTATGTTTTCATAGTCGTGTTCGATTTTGTACTTTTGATTTTCTTTTGTTTTTAAAATATGACGTCTGTTGCGCCGTACATAATTTCCTTGTTCTGTTTTTATTAGATATGAACGAGGCTCTTTTAATTTTTTCACAACCTTACCTTTTCGGTTCCATTTTTCTTGTGAAAGTATACGGACAGTATCGTCTTTCTTTAGTTCTGGTAGCTCTCTGGACTTATTATTTATTTCACGCTTTTTCATTGTTTTGTTATGCATGATATTTGGAAGATTTGTCCTTAGCGTTCTTTTCATCAACTGTTGGGCTGGTGACGGGGTTTTATCTTTTAATGGTGAAGTCCGTAACGCTAACATTGCTAGGTATGGGTCTTGTCTACTTTCAAACGATTTCTTTAATGTTCTTTTAATTGTTTGAATGTTTCTTTCTACTAAGCCATTCGACTGTGGATAGTTCGGACTTGTCGTGATATGCCTGAAATCCCAATCTTTAGCAAATTGTCTAAATTCTGATGATCGGTACTCGGGTCCATTGTCACTAATCACTATTTGTGGAATGCCAAATTTTGCGAAGGTGTTTTTTATTTTATTGATCACCGTACTTGATTTGCAGTCATCAAGTTTGTGGATATCGAAATATCTAGTCGTGTAGTCTATTATCACTACATATGCTTTACTATATAAGTAAAATACGTCTGTCGCAACTTTGGTCCATGGTGTTACGGGTATTTCATGGTGTATTAGTGATTCTGACGGTTGTCGGTTTCTGTGATCTAGACAATGTGTGCATGTGCTAACCATTTCTTTTATTTGATTGTTTATGTTAGGCCAATATACGACCTCTTTTGCTCTTGTAATGCACTTTTCTATGCCCAAATGTCCAGTGTGGATTTTTTGTAGGGCTTCCTTCCTTAGGGAGGTTGGGACCACTATTCGTGTACCTTTCAATACTAGTCCTTTCACAACCGATATGTCATCGCGGACTGGCATATATGGTGCTATTGTGGGTGGCACTTCCATTTTTTCTGGCCAAGTTGATGTCGCATATTTCATGAGCATTTTTAGTGTTGGGTCTTTCCCAGTCTCCTCACGGTATATGTTGAGTTTTTGGTCGCTCATTGGATATTGTTTTATAATGGTATGGATATATTTGTCCATTTCTGTATCCGATATTTCTTGTTCGCTGTCTGATATGTATGCACGTGATAATGCATCAGCAATTACGGATTCTCGCCCTGGAATGTATATTACTTCGAATTCGTATTTCTGAAGCGCGAGTATGAATCTTTGTATTCTCGGAGGGCTTTTTGTAATGGATTTTTTAAAAATTTGCCTTAATGGTTTGTGATCATTTTCTATGAGAAATTTTCTTCCATAGATATATTGGTGGAATTTGTTGCAGGCGAACACTATGCTGAGCGTTTCCAATTCTATCGGGCAGTAATTTTGTTCTGCTGAGGTTGTTGATCGTGACGCGTATGACACGGGTAACCATTTTTCATCATGTTTCTGTTGTAACACTGCACCCAATCCATGTTTACTGGCACCGGTGGTGATTTTAATTTCTTTGCTGGGATCATAAAATTTTAAAATTGGTAGGCTAGTTATTATCCGTTTTAGTTTTTCTATAGCCTCTATTTGAGGTTTATCAAATGACCACAGCGTATCGTTGTGTAGCAGTACTCTCAACGGTGTAGTTATCTCTGAGTACTCTGGTATGAACTTGCACAGGTAGTTGGTCATCCCCCAAAATCGTTGGATATCTTTTTTATTTTCGGGTAGAGGCATGTGTGTTATTGCCTTTATTTTAGAAGGGTCTGGTTTTATTCCTTCATCAGTGATCAAATGACCTAAATATGTTAATTGCTTTGTTGCAAATTCACATTTATTTTTGTTTAATTTTAATCCAGCTTTGCGTAGTTGACTGAATACTTTGTCTAATGTTTTTATATGGTCCTCTAATGTTTCTGACCATATTATTATGTCATCCTGTGAGTTCTTCGTTCCAGGTATGCCTTCTATTATTTTTGCAACTTGTGCTTGAAAAATTTCAGAGGCACTATGTATTCCATATGGCAGGCGCGTGAACGAATAACGACCAAATGGCGAATTAAATGTTAATAGCTTAGAGCTTTCTTCATCAACGGGTATTTGCCAATATCCATTTGAAGCGTCTAATTTCGTGAAATATTTTGGATTTTCCATTTCTGCAAATATTTCTTCGGCGGTGGGTAATTTGTAGTGTTCTCTTTTTATGGCCTTGTTTAGATCTCTAGGGTCCAAACATAGTCTTAATTTTCCGTTCGGTTTCTCCACTATTACCAGAGAATTTACCCAATCTGTCGGTTCTTCAACGGGTTTTATTATTCCCATTTTTGTCATTTTTTCTAACTCCTTTTTTAATTTTGGTTTCATCCCAAACGGTATGTTCCTTGGAGGATTTATGACGGGTTTTATGTCCGGAGTTATTGTTATATGATGTGTGACTGGTAATTTTCCGATGTCACCATAGCAATCTTTATATTTTTCTTTTAATGCTTCTATGTCCGTCTTGTTTATTTCATAAGTTCTTTTTATCAGTCCTAATTCTTCCGCTGTTTCTGCGCCGATTACTGCGTTTGCATTTGTGTTTGCCACAATGAAATGCGAACTTACTTTTATATTTTTATTTTGTAATTGTATAACACAGCTCCCTATCGTGGGAATTTGCGTACAGTTGTAAGCGGTTAATTTTATAGACGTTTTATTTAATTTTGGCTTTGGTTCAACAGTTCTATATATTTTTGCTGGTAATATATTTACTTCAGCACCTGTATCGATTTTGAAGTTGATGAGTGTTTCGTTGCCTCGAATCTTTACTTTCCATTTGTCAGTTTGTAGTGCGTCTACATTTTTTTTCAATATGGCGTCCATGTTAAACTGATTTTGCTCCACGTGGTCTGAATTGTGTGATTGTCCGACATTATATAATTTCTTCTTTTTCGTTCGACATATTCGAGCGAAGTGTCCTTTTTTTGCCGCAATTTGTGCAGTTTTTATTGTATGCTGGACAGTTTCCTTTCTGATGTGACCCAGCGCAGTAGGTGCATGTCTCAATCCATTGTTGTGTTTTCGCGGGTTTTTTGTCTTCACGTTTGAGCATGACTTTGGACGACAGCCTGTTTTTCTTTGGATTGCGAATTGTTGCGATATTTTCTGTTTCGTATGCAGCCATTATCTTGGAGTGTCTCTTCGTTTCTTCAGCACTCAGGCCTGCTTGTATCGCCTTTTGTAAATCCAGTGAAGGTTCTCTGAGCATTCTTTCTCTCAACATGTTGTCATTAACGCCACAAATTAGAATGTATTTTATTAGTCTTTCAGTGAGGTCACCGAATTCACATTTGTTTGCCTTTTGCCGTAGTTCTGTGACGTACTCATCAAATCTCTGTGTTTCTTTCTGTTTGCACGTGAGAAATTGATATGTGAGAAACGTCAGGTTTTTTCTTGGTTGGCAGTGCGCGTCAAATTTTTCTATAACTTTTTTCAAGTTTAGCTTCTCTTCGTCATTTTCAAAGTTAAACGTATAATATATTTTCCTTCCCTCGGTTCCTATACAGGTCAGTAATATTGAAGTTTTCACCTTCTCCGGTTTTTTGTCCGACTCTGTAGCTTGCAGGAACAATTGAAATTGGTTTTTCCAAGTTTCCCATTCCTGTCCGAGATTATCCGAAGAGAAATTTAATTCTTTTGGATGTGGTAAAAATTCCATTTTTTTTTTTTTTTTTTGAAAATATTTATATACGGCTGTGAGTGTTGACGGTTCGATGTTCTATTCTGACACCATTTTATATTATGCGTTGATACAGGTGAGTAATAAATAAAGCCATATTAGTAACTTGTTATTGAAGCATTCATTAACAGAGTCGAGACACGTGCTAACACAACAAGAATTTATTTACACTGATTACATATAGCAGTAATACAAGTAGTGGGAGGTTGCCGTCAAGAGTGACGGTGGGAGTCACTTAAGTCAACGGGAGATAACTCTCGTCTTTACGTAACAACATGCAATAATTTTTAATAGAGATTCAAACTATTTACATGCAATAATTTTTAAATATTGATTCAAACTATTTACATGCAATAATTTTTAAATAGAGATTAAAACTATTTACATACAATAATTTTTAAATAGAAATTAAAACTAGTTTGAATCTCTATTTAAAAATTATTGTATGTAAATAGTGTGAATCTTTATTTAAAAATTATTTCATGTAACTAGTTTTAATCTCTATTTAAAAATTATTGTATGTAAATAGTGTGAATCTTTATTTAAAAATTATTTCATGTAAATACTTTGAATCTCTATTAAAAAATTATTGTATGTAAATAGTTTTAATCTCTATTTAAAAAATATTTCATGTAAATAGTTTCTAAACTTGTAATCTTTTAATACATGCGGGTTTGCTGAAAAAAAAAGAAGACAGAAATAACTTTCTATTCAACAGTTTAAATGCATCCAAATCCCTTTTTAAATTTCGTAGGGCCACGAAGTAATTCGTTCTTTTTTATTTCACCTATTTACAAACGGTTAAGAATAGCCGATCTGTTTACGAAGAAACCGAAATGTATTCTGATAGATTTTATTTCGAAATAGATATATTTAAAAATAGGCTTAAAATGTTTTAGTATTTCAGACTATTTTATTTTTGATTACAATAAAAAAAAATCGATTAAATAGAAAATGTGTAATCACATAGAGTTGAGAAACTATAAACAGACGCACAAGAAGTTGTCACACAATTTTATTAATATAAATTACGACAAATAAAATATCTGAAATAATTACGGTTTCGTGATTCTGGACTGAATAAAATGCCGGCTTAACACTAAGGAAGTTGTGTGAGTTGTTCTCAATTATTTTGTACTGTAAAAAGAATAAAAATAAAATGTGTTTTTTGTCAGTGTTGGTCATCCATACATACACAGTGAGGAAACCGTTAACTTACCTACGGCTGAGTTGTCATGACTGATGTATTTTTCTACGAACGAACAACATATAAGTTTCTTTCTTCGCAGTAAGTCGTTTTTTTCTTATTTGTTGTTTTCTTTAAAACATATTCGATGATTCGTTGAATTAAATTTTTATCGGTTCTATTTTAATTTATGTCATCGAAGTAATTTTTAAAACATAATAATGATTGTTATTTCGCAAAAAAAGTTAATTATGTAAAATATAACGTGTCCTATTTTTGTACATTTAAACAATTGTATTGTAATTTCTTGTGTTTGTATTTAATTAATGACATTGTTTCCCTCATTTTTTGTGATTATGTGTTCTTTTTAAAAAAAATAATATTTAATGAGCAACTATAAATGTTCTGTGTTGTTTCTCATATTTTGCCCCCCCCCCCCGACATAATGAGATAATAAAAACATCGGCGCTTCTTCGTAATTTTCCATCAGCCGTTTTTCTCAAATTTTTCCCAAAATTTTCCCGGAATTCTCTAGCGACATGATAGATAATTGTACACAGAAAAAAGAAAAGAAATTTGGTTCGTAAAAAAGGTGAAAACAAAAACATGGCCAAAAAGGGGGATCAGTTTACTTTACATTTATATAGAAAACTGATCCCCCCCCTCCTATAATTTAAATATATATATATTTAAAAAAATTCCAAAAAGCACGGAATTCTCTAGCGACATGATATGTAATTGTATACTGAACAAATTAAAAAAAAAGATATTTGTAAAAAAGTTGAGAAAAACGGGTGGTGGAAAATAATGAAGAATCGTCCAAAAATCGTGTATAGGCGATGACAATGGTTTTATGCTGTTGTTATATATATATATATATATATATATATATATATATATATATATATATATATATATATATAAATAATATTTAATGAGGAACCATTTCGAGTAAAAATCAGTATTTAATAATTAACGATCACGTAATATAATGAAACCATTATTTATTTTAAAATCTTAGCGAAAATGTATTATTTTTAAAAAAATACACCTTTAATAAAGTTATATTTGTATATATTAATAAAAAAATGCATGAATTAAAAAAAAAAGAAGTTCTATGAAAATAAAGCACTGTAGATGTTTAAAATATATATATTTTTTTATTTCTTACTAAAATCACTATAACTCGAAGAAAAATGAATTTCTTGACTTGGAAATCTTATCATTGAATAAAGCATTGTTTAATCTAGGTAAGTGCAAAAATAGCCGCCGCTTGTACTGACTCTCGTTTTTAAAAGTGTCTTTTCTTAATTTTTAAAAGTAGTTTTCATTTAACTTTTTATTGTGTTTGAAAGATAAAAGCATTAAGTTAATATCTAAAAGAAAACAAATGTATATTTACGTGCGAAAAAAAAAATTGAATGCAACATCTTATCAAAACAGCGAAAAATCCGTTAAAACTGAAGATTACATAAAACATGTTTAAAAATCGCTCGAAAAGTAAATATCAGTTTTCTAGAACTGTTTCAAAGATAATTATTAAATTAAAGTCTTAAGAGAGTGAATTATAAACGAATGGACCTCTTTTTTTTACTAAAAAAAGTCAGTTAGCTAAAACATGTTCGGAGCCAGTTTTGTAAATGTAAACAGAGACTACGGCTACAAAATCTCAAAGTATAAAAGGCTCAGACTGCCGTAAAAGTTATTTTTATTTTATTTTTACGTTACGAACTGCATCAATGTTATTGATTAATTTTACATGATGATTGATTAAAATCTTGAACAATTACAATACTCGATTTATTCTTTAAGAATTAATGTAATTTTTAATTAAAATTCTTAAAGAATAAATATAACTAATTTATTGTTACGACACATGTAAGATAGGTACGTGCAAAATAAATGGCCGATTTCCAAAATGTAAAAACATTTTGACCCCCCTACATCTACAATGCTTTATTTTCATAAAAAAAACAAAACAAAAAAATTAATGCATTTTTTTATTAATATATATATATATATATAACTTTAGTAAAGGTGTATATTGTTTTAAAGAAATAATACATTTTCACTGAGATTTACAAAAAAATAATAGTTTAAATATATTCCTTGATTGTTGATTAATAAATATAGATGGTAGTTTGTTAGTTTTGTTTTACGGCATATCAACCCTTTTTGGGTTATTTAATGCCGAATCTGGTCATTATAGTAAAAGTTTTTATGCTTCAAGTTCTTTATATCTTCAAATGTTTAATCATCGTTTTTTGTTTGGTAGTTTTGTTTTACGGCATATCAACCCTTTTTGGGTTATTTAATGTCGAATCTGGTCATTATAGTAAAAGTTTTTATGCTTCAAGTTCTTTATATCTTCAAATGTTTAATCATCGTTTTTGGTTTGGTAGTTTTGTTTTACGGCATATCAACCCTTTTGGGGTTATTTAATGCCGAATCCGGTCATTATAGTAAAAGTTTTTATGCTTCAAGTTCTTTATATCTTCAAATGTTTAATCATCGTTTTTGGTTTGGTAGTTTTGTTTTACGGCATATCAACCCTTTTTTGGGTTATTTAATGTCGAATCTGGTCATTATAGTAAAAGTTTTTATGCTTCAAGTTCTTTATATCTTCAAATGTTTAATCATCGTTTTTGGTTTGGTAGTTTTGTTTTACGGCATATCAACCCTTTTTGGGTTATTTAATGCCGATCTGGTCATTATAGTAAAAGTTTTTATGCTTCAAGTTCTTTATATCTTCAAATGTTTAATCATCGTTTTTGGTTTGGTAGTTTTGTTTTACGGCATATCAACCCTTTTTGGGCTATTCAATGTCGAATCTGGTCATTATAGTAAAAGTTTTTATGCTTCAAGTTCTAAAAATAAAATAAAAAAGGGGAGGGAGAAAGGGAGAGGGGCTGTTGTTTTTGTTTTTGGTTTTGTAGAACATAATTAAGTTTTACAAAAAAAAAAAAAAAAAAAAAAACGTCAATGTAGGTGAAATAAATATAGAAAATTTCATTAAAATTGGTTGATTTCTTTAATTTGAGTGCATTTTTAAGTGTGGGGGGGGGCAAAGTGTTTTTACATTTTTGGAATCAGCCATAGATTTTGCACGTACCTAGTTTAATAAATATTTTCACAAAATAAATAATATAATTGCAAAAAATATTTCATGTGATTTTAATGATAAGAGTTCCTGGGGAAAATATAAAATGCGACGTAATTATATTTCCCTTTAATACATGAACGTGCCATCATCAGCGCAAGGCATTTTTTTTATAATCTTGAAAATAAACAGAAAATTGAAAAATTTGAGAATCAGGATCATAACGAAAAAAAGAATTTTAAAAATTGGATAATTTCTACTAACGATTGACTTGGAGAGGTGTGGTAGAACTGTTCTGTACTAAACATGCAGGATTTGCTCAGCAACAACCACTCACTCCCTCAAAATGTTATTTTTAGAGATTCAAAATTTCGTTGATTTCACAATTCTTCGTCATTTATTTGGAAAGATAAAACGTAAGTTTGTATTTGCTTTGTCATTTATTTCATTAATAAATATTATTTAAAAAGTTTAAAACAATTATAAATAGAATTACATATGACATTTTCTTTCAAAATTGAATTCTATTTATTTATTAATTAGTATTTTTAATGTTTTAACATTTTTTCAATGAATATTGTCAGTGTCGTCATTGATTTTAATTTACATTTTCACACTTTAAATAAAAAAAATACTCTTAGCTTTATTTTAAAAAGAATGAATGTAATTCATTGTTACGACACATGTAAGAAATTCTTGCATGTGTCGTAATTATAAATTAGTTATTAATTCTTTAAGAATTAATGTAATTAAAAATTAAAGAATAAATCGAGTAATGTAATTGTTCAAGATTTTAATCAATAATCATGTAAAATAATTAATAAAATTGATTTAATTAATTTAAAAGGGAAATAAGCATTAGGTTTAAAGAATTTCAAACCAAAAAAATACAAACTAATTATTTCAGAGAATATATACGCGGTGACTGGACAAACAGTTAGAGCCAGGGCGGCGGCAGTGAAAAAAAAACTTGTTCCCAAAACTGTAAACTCTCTGAGAGGTGTCATCAAAAAATGTTAACCTTTCAAAACGTTTTATACGGAGATAGACGTTAGTGACCTCTCGAAACTGAAATTTACCAAAAAAATTTTATACGGAGATAGACGTTAGTGACCTCTCGAAACTGAAATTTACCAAAAAAATAATCAAATTAGATGCGAAAAGTACTACAAATAGCTTTTTAGAGATCCAGATTAAAAAAATAACGAACTTACAAAATTGATTCCGCTAGAATTCATTTTGGTTTCTTTGGAAACAAGTAAGTCATTTTAATATATAACTCATTAAGACTAAACTTCAACTTGGATTACTTCTATGTCTTGATAAGAAAATCTTTAAACCAAATACTCGCTTATTTTCCTTAACATTTGAAATATTTTTCACACAATAACAAATCTGCACAATATAAAACCTTTAGTGTGTTCTGCTACCAAATTCTAATTTGTGTTAAACTTATATAAAATTGTCAACGCCATTTTCTTTTGACACTTTCTTAGCCATAACATTACACATCACTTATAAATACCAGGCCTAGCATATAGATAACGTTATTAATAAATAATCCATATAATTTTTATAAAGTACTTACCTTCACATGTCAAAATGACAGCCTAATTTTCTTATTTGTTTACAAATTACCATTATGTAAGTAAAGCTGCTGTTGCACAATTTTAAAACAATGGAAAAATATGAATTCCATATGTTGATAAAGCATTGCTTTCTGATGAGTAAAATACTATTCATGCAAATCAATGGCTTGATACGGAAAGAATGGTTAAGAAGTGTATACTGACTTTAAACGTGATCGTACATACATAAATGATGGTGAACCCTCAGATCGCCAAAATTCGGCAGTTATCCCAGAAAATTGGAAAAAGTTTAAAGAATCAGGTCTGAAGTAAAATAGGACTTGATTTTACTTGACTTCAAACCTGCTTCTACGAACTCTAATGACACTTTAAATGGTGATTTTTTTCTAATGACACTTTAAATGGTGATTTTTTTTCTAATGACACTTTAAATGGTGATTTTTTTTTTTGCCTAAAGTTTCAAACTTTTTTCTAATGACACTTTAAATGGTAATTTTTTGGCATAAAGTTTCAAACTTTTTTCTAATGACAATTTAAATGGTGATTTTTTTTGCATAAAGTTTAAAACTTTTTTTCTACATTTTATATTATCTTTATTTTTATATCTTTTCAAATTTTGACTATTAGTAATTTCCCCTTACCAACTTATCTGTTTGCTCTCCTCTGACGATGATACAAGTCTTTGAAAAGCCATGGCTTAAGGAAGGAATAATAAAATCTATTTTATTTAAAATCCCTTGTCTTGATGACTTAATATATATTGTACTTTATACAATTTTTATTCTCATCCTTTACTTATTTATATAATTTCTCTATCTCGTATATCAAACATCAACCTTTCATGATAGGCTCTACTTTAAAGGTATACATCATAACTTTATTTTTCTGTTCCTTATATATATATATATATATATATATATATATATATATATATTCCATGCTTATATATATATATATATATATTCCATGCTTAGTAAGTTGCATTATATTTTTAAAAAGCTGGTCAAAGACGTGTGTATGTATGCATGTGTCTTTTACAAAATTGTTGTATTAGCGTTTGTGACACTTGTACAGTACTTAGTATCAACCTTAACCCTAACCCTTCGAGGCAGAACATGGTCAGTTAACAACAGGTTTCGTCTCTTTGACTTTTCACTTTTATGATAACAAAGATGCTCAAGTCCTGCAATATTTCTGATAGATCTTTAAATGCTTTCTAAACTGTATTTCCTACACGTTTTAGGGACAGAATATTATATCAGCTTACTACGAGACATAAGCTAGCTAGCTAACAACGAATTTGGTCTTTTTGTTTTCACTTTTATGGCTAGAATGATGTTCCAAGGGAAATCCAGCTATATTCATAAAAAAAAACTTTTATACTCAATGGACTTTTTAATGCTTCATCAACAACATTACGTATACTTTTGTTCAAAAGTAAATTAATTAATTGTTTTGAATTGCATCCTGCTCTTGCAAAAAAAGAGAGTCAATTTTTGGCTAAAAAAATCTGATGATTTGTCTATACTTCAGTTTGGGAGAATGGCCTCCTAGGACTGAGGATATAATTAATCATGTTTTATTATGCATTGTCAACATATACACTGATGAGGAATTTAAAGTAAACAGATGAGACAGGGGTTTTCCTAATATTAACAATCTTAACAATACTATCTTTGTATCCTTCTATCTTAATTTGTTTATATATCATGTTGCATGTTTTACACATCAGTTTTTCCCATTCACTCTAGTTAATAGGATCAATATAAATTGCCTAGTCGCTTATTCTGATATGCAATATATATATATATATATATATATTATAATTTCTTCGGTTTACTTCATCATGTTAAGGCAAACATTTTAGAAAAAGTATTTAGAAAAGACCAAACCATGACATTTCAATTTAAGCCTAACAATATAGATGTGTGTGTAATAATGTATATTCGGCATAATCACATTGACACACCAGTTCTCGCTAGATAACCAAAGTTGAGTGACGTTGAGCCTGGTCAGCACTAGATAGATGATCATTTGGGTGACACATAGTGGACAAATAGTGCTAACCTGCAGTGCCTAGTGTGGTGACTATGACAAAAACACCTGAATGACAGGTGTCAGAAACGAGGGAGAGGTTCCTCCTCCAGTAGTTTAAAAAACCCTGATTGTGATGATGGTGGTAATGATGCAATTCTTAGAAGACAAACATGACTTAGTTCGGGTTAATACATACACTAAATTGATCTACCTTTTCCCCACATACTACATAATACTATCTATCATATTTCAACTGCCTTAAGGTCATCACTACATTATTTGTATACTGAGCTGCCCCCTGTCCTTTGAACACTCTATAAATCCCTTGCCAAATCTTGCATCCTTGATACTTTCAAAATCTCTGCAGCACCAGTTTTCAAGAACCCTGGTGAAAGATCTGACCCTAAAATTTCGGCCCAATCAGAATCCTTCTGTTCTTTGCTAAAATCATTGAATCCACCTCGAAAATATTAAACTTGTTTTTGACTAACAGTATGTATTTAGGCAATCCTGTTCTACTCCGGATATCCTTAAAGTACACTCGAAATACATGTACTATACACTCAATTCTGCAATTAAGGCGAGCACAGTAGTGCTTGATATGTCCAAAGTCTGTAACAAGGTTAAACATGAAGGTCTTCTCAGGAAAATTAATATGTACTGTGTTACTGGACGACTATTAATATAATCATATCGAACTTAGCTAAAAGAAAGATCTAGAAACATCACATTAATGTGAGTGTGCTCCAGGGATCGATCCAGGGACATTTATTATTCATGATTTTCATAAAAGACTGTCCTGGTGCAATTTCATCTGAAATTGGTATATTTGATGATGACACTGTCACACTGTGTTTGCTCGTATTGAGTGGTTTATTAGTAGAGACAAACGAGAGATGCGTGTTGTTGGTTTTAAAAATATACATGGAAAACTTTTATTCTAGTGTGCATGCGCGGTTGTTACAAAACTAGAGTTGGTCACAAAACGAAACGATAACATCGTTACATCCCCCCTTTACCAATATGAAGATTATGATATTGAGCATATTCAATATATAATAAAAAGGTAAGGGCTAATTCAGGGTAGACTGCCTGAATAGCTACAGCGAAGCAGGGGATTATTCTGCCCCATGAATTGCTTGCTCTAATTCTCTAGAAAATGTTCACAAGTTCATTTTTGATGGTGGTCGTACCATCCTGCCACTGCGAGTGTATTGTTGGGAGTCTCTTTGTGAAGACTGAGTTGTACATACAGGTGGTTCATCAAATGTTACATGCTTTGGCGTTTGTGGTGGGGTTGGCCTTATTGGAGCACTCCTAATATGCTGCCAGTTTCTCCGTAGCACATATCCGTTTGCAGTTTTTAGGAGATATGATCGGGGACCGTCTGCTTGAGATACTACAGTTGCTAGGTCCCAGTTTCCGTGTGTAGGGTTTTGTGCTCTTACCCTCTGGCCAGGATATAAAGGTGGTAGGTCTTCCTTGAGTGCATGCTGGTCAAAATATTTCTTTTGCTTATGTTGCCTTTGTTTAAAAGCATCATATATTTGATCCTGATCTTGGTGGTTGTTTTCTATTTTTGTTGCAATTGGGGATTGGATTCGTCTACCCATGAGTAGCTGTGCGGGGCTGGATATGGCGTTTGAGATAGGTGTGCAGCGCCAGTGCAACAATGCAATTTCGGGTGTTGTCCCAGATGGCTTGGCCTTTTTGAGGATGGTCTTGATGGTCCTTATCTGGCGCTCTATGAAACCGTTTCCCTGTGATCTTCGAGGTGAGGTGGTCTGATGGTTGAAACCCCATTCTGTGGCAAATTCGTGGTAGAGGGCGCTTGAGAAGTGCGGCCCGTTGTCACTAACCACTTTTGACGGTATGCCAAACTCCGCGAAGGTTTGTTGCGTTATTTTTACGATAACACTGCTTTGTGATTGGGCAGGTAACTGTTTGATGACAGGTTACCTGAGTAGTAGTCTGCTATGATCAGCCATTGATGTCCATGGAGCTCGAACAAGTCTGTTCCAACTACGTCCCATGGCTTTGTTGGAATGTCGTGCTGCAGAAGAGGCTCTGACATTTGTGATGGCTGATGTTGTTGACAGATGCTACATGAGCTTGTGAATTGCTCGATGTCTCTGTTTATATTTTTCCAATAGACAGTGTTTTTGGCTAGGAGTTTGGTTTTCTCCTGTCCTAAGTGAGCAGTGTGGAGTTGCTTTAGGATATCTTCTTGGAGGGTCTGAGGAATGACAATTTGTTGTCCTTTAAGGATAAGGCTGTCATCAATTGATAGCTGATCTCGTAGGCTCCAGAATTCTCTGATATCGGTAGGCAGTTGCTTGATTGTCTCAGGCCATCCCGTGACAATGATATCTCTTAGCTGGTTAAGCAGAGGGTCGGCTGTTGTGCAGTCTCTCAGTTTTTCAATGCGGTCAGCAGAGAAACGAATGGTGTCAACTCGAACATCCAGATCGATAGGGTCCGAATTACCAGGTGATGGCAGGCGTGATAACCCATCAGCCAATATGTTTTCGGATCCCTTGTTCTAGGATAATCTGAAATTATATCCCTGTAGCTGGATAAGCATTCGTTGTAGGCGAGCTGGAGCTGAGGTGAGGAGTTTGTCAATGATCATGACAAGAGGTTTATGGTCAGTGATAATTTGGAAACCATGACCGTATAAATATGTGTGGAATCTATGTGTGCCAAACACGATTGCCAGTAGTTCCCGCTCGATACATGCGTATCTTTGTTCTGTTTGTGTCAGACTCTTGCTTGCGTATAAGACAGGCATTAAATTGCCAGCTGTGTCTGGTTGTAGAAGTGCTGCGCCTACTCCATGAAGACTTGCGTCACAGTGCATGTAGATTAGACGCTTGGGGTCAAAGTAGTGAAGTAGGGATGTTTCAGATACTTCACTCTTCAGGTTTTTGAAAACCGTCTGGTGGTGTGGCTCCCATTGGAATTCTGACTCTTTGTGAAGTAAGTCACGTAATACAGTGGTTTTTGAGCTGAAATCCTTAATAAAACCGGATAGGTATGTCATTACACCTAAGAACTGTTGCAGTTCTGTTTTATTGTGTGGTTCTGGCATTTCCTGTAGGTCTCGTACCTTTGCTGGGTCAGGTTTCATCCCAGTATGGGTGTATATATTTCCGAAGAAAGAGATTTCCTGGCGTTTTATCCTGCATTTCTTGGAATTCATTGTGAGGCCCTCTTGTGTGGTGACTTCAATGAGGTGCCTTAGGTTGTTGTCATGTTTGCGTTCTGTTGAGCCATATACAACAATATCATCCGCTATACCGCATGCTCCTGTGCACTTCTCAAGTATTCTGTCCATCTCAAGCTGGTAGATGTCTGTGCTCACATTTAAACCAAATGGAAGTCTTTGGAAGCAGTACCTTCCAAATAGTGTTTGAAAGGTGGTCAGGATCTGGCTTTCCTGGTCAAGCTTTATAGACCAGTATCCTGTCTTAGCATCCAGTTTTGAGAAGTATTTTGCACCTGCAAACCGGTGATTGAGTTCCTCAACTGTTGGAATTTGATGATATGGCCACATTAGAGCTTTGTTTAGTGCCCTTGGGTCTAAGCAGACCCTTATTGTGTTGTCGCGTTTGGTTACATATGTAAGGGAGCTTACCCGGTCTGTTGGCTTCTCAATACGACGAATGACATTCTGTGACTCCATCTTGTCTAGTTCAGCCTTGATCTTTTCACGCATGGCTATTGGCGTTCTTCTCGGTGCGTCTATGTGGCATGGGATGTTAGGGTTAACAGTGAGCTTGTGTGTTTTCTTGAATTCGCCAATGCGGTCGAATCTGTCGGGGTGTAAACACATCAGATCATCTATGCTGTTGATAGGTTGTTGCTGAACGGATATGGCACAGTTCATTGTCACAACGTTAAATGCTACAGATGTTGGCAGGCCCAGTATAGCTGGTCCTGGAGTGTTGACCACATGAAATTGAGTGTTGAGCCATGAGGAGTCCTTGTATTTGCACCTGATGTTTGTGGTGTCATGGCATTTTATTTCAGTGTTGCTGTATGCTGTCAGTATGCATTTCGTTGGGTTTAGTGATCCAGGTATTGGGTTTCCGTCTTCGTTTATAGTGGAGGGGCACATGCTGCGGAATATGCGTAAAGGTAGTGTGTTTGCTTGTGCACCTGTGTCTACCTTCAGTTTGAGGCTGTGCGTACCTGGGTGGTCTGTCAATATAACGTTGATATTGACAAATGCTTCATTTTGTATTGTTTTTTGTTTATGCATTGGATGTTCACTGTTAATGGTGCTGAATGTGAGGTGCTCCATCGCTGCATGTAGGTTTGTTGTGGCTCGGTCGTAATGTTCAGCAACGCTGTCGACTTTTCGGCCTGTTTCATGTTGTCTGTGCCTTGACTGGCTACGGCTTTTGTGCCAGGATTTTCCTTGTTTCCTGGGTCTGAGTCTCACTGAGAAGCACAATTTTGCCCAATGGCCCATTTTTCCGCAGGAACTGCATATGTTGTTCTTGGCAGTGCAATGCTCCTTGCCAACACGATGGTCCCATCCACAATTTTTACATAAGTTGCTGGTATTTCTGTTGCCTTCCTGGCGTTCGCGACCACCGCGATTTATGGTGTCTATCTGTGACAGGCCATGTAGTTGGTGTATTTTGTTTATATACACGGCTGAAGCCTCATGTGCGTGCTAATTTCACAGCCTCTTCTATTGTGTAACCCTTCGGTTTGTTTAACAGTTCTTTTTGTAAGTCCGGTATAGGCGTGTTGGCTATCAGTATTTCTACTAAACGTTCGTTCATTTCATGGGCTGTGATGTCGAATTTCTTCACCTGTAAGCGACACCTGTTTAGAAATATGTCGGTCGTCTCGGTAGGCTTTTGTTGGTATCCACCGAGTTCGAGCTTACATATACGGTGGTTGGTTGCCGGTTCCAGCTGCTCCATAAATGCGTTGAAAATTTTGTCGGCGTCTCTCCGGTCTTCGCTTGACATAGACCAACTGTTGTATTTACGAATTCCTTCCTCGCCAGTTGCGAGTAGAACGATAGGCACTTTCTCTTCTTCTTTAGTTCCCTTCGCTGTGAAATAAAGTTCCAAACGTTGTTAGAATATCTTGAATGACTCTGCAATGTTAGGCGAAGAGTCCCAGTCAAGAATGGAAACTGGTATAGATATATTAGCCATAGTAGTAGTAGTGTTGTTATGTGTGTGCGAGTGTTCTGTTCCGAGCTTCGACGAGCGTGTGTGTGTGAAGTTTTACGAAGTTTTGGTTCGAAAAGAAAAAATATAATGTCTTACTTTTATCGTTGTTTTCTCTTATCTTTCTTTATATCCCACCGCTGCCACCATGTCACACTGTGTTTGCTCGTATTGAGTGGTTTATTAGTAGAGACAAACGAGAGACGCGTGTTGTTGGTTTTAAAAATATACATGGAAACCTTTTATTACAAAACTAGAGTTGCTCACAAAACGAAAGGATAACATCGTTACAGACACCATACTCCATTCTCGACATGAGGATAAATCAAGCCAACACATATTCTAGGCAATGGTGAATTCTTAGAAAATGATCTCGAGTATGTAGTGGAATGGACTCAAAAATAAATTATGACATTTGATGCTTCTAAGACAAAGCTTTACCGATTTTAAGAAACCACCAATTGCTATAGCTAGTATCACAATTACTGACAGTTCAACATTCATAGTTATCATGTAACATGAATTGGAATAAACTGTCAATTCTTCTGCAAAGATGGTCGCCTTCCTTTAACGAGCTAAGAAACTTGTAAAATCTGCCAGTATCCTATATTCCTACAAGGCCACCATTGTCCAATGCATGGAGTATTATTGATACATCTGAGCTGGTGCACCAACCAATGCATGGAGTATTATTGACACATCTAAGCTGGTGCACCAACCAATGCATGGAGTATTATTGACACATCTGAGCTGGTGCACCAACCAATGCATGGAGTGTTATTGACACATCTGAACTGGTGCACCAACTACCAGACACTTCCTCTTGAACAGGATTAAAAAAGAGGCTATAACTTAATAGGTCCAACACTGTCTCCCAAGCATCGACCCATGTAACATCGCCACAATGTTGCACCCTAACATACCCCAACAAGTAACAAAATCCCAGCCTTCACTGAAGAAGTCCTCAGATGCCAGAAGGCTTGCTACTCGTATAGCTTCTTTTCTTGAACTGCTTACCGTTGTAATTCTCTGTTTCCACAACTGTATCAACATGATGAAATTTAAATGTTATCTGAATAAACATCTCACTGCACAACTGTCCTTTAGAATTAGGAAACTATTAATTAATTTATTTATTTACATCAAATAACATTAAACAACATAAAATTACATATAAACACAGTAGAAAGAAATTTCAAGACGAGACTGCAATTCGAACAGAAAACTGGTCAAGCATCTTACTTAAACTAATACTTTTTAAAATTCCTAATATAATGTTACAAAAAGTTGTTCAAACACTAGATGGATTTTGCCATTTACATAATTCATTCCTTTTAAAGTTCAATTAAATTCATATTTACAAATATACACTTATAACTGCTATGGTATGATCTCTAATTCACAAAAACGTCTCAGAGACATGTGCCTTTTTTAGTATGAATTTAAGTAAAAAAAATAATAATATCAGTGAGAACTAACTATAAGTGAGAACTAAACTGTTTTTGTTTAAATTTGCCTTTTTAGTGTTGCAATTTTTCTTGACGTCGAAAATAAACGTAAATCATGATTTTGGATTGGTGGACACTGAATATCAACTCTGTTTTATTCTGATAACATTGCAGTCATTAATGAACTCTGCGATTTCCTACAAATATTTATTGATCTAAAAGCGGCCAAAGAAAACTGACTGCTCGAAGACAAAATACATGACTACAGACAAAACCAATTGAAGTCTTAAACTAACAAATAATAAAGAAACTATTTTTAAAGTTGATGCATGTAACTACTTAGGAACTGTAATTTCTCTTAGACATTTCTCTGATGAAGCAATACAATTAACACATGACTTTTATTTTCAGGTTTCATCTGTGGAAAACTGATGGACTCATTTTGATTGAGATTATATATATATATATATATATATATATATATATAATGAGGAAATATTGTATGGTAAATTAATTCAACACTTACCGGATTTTTATTTTTATTGTGGAAGGGTCAAATTATTTAAAAATGTACTTGTTGCAAAATGCACTGCTGATGTGATATCTCAAGGTTTTTCAAGTTTGCCAACGCGTTAAATATAACAATCAGAAATGGATTTGAGTAAAGATTTGACAAAATAAGACATTTAAAATAGTCCTAATAAATTAATAATGTAAAATAATTAAATAGTCCTAATAAATTTATAATGTAACAAAAGAAAATAATTAAAAAGTAAATATGGTTCACACCTAATTACAGTTAGAAATTCTAAATAGAAGACATTTTCAATAGTCCTAATAAATTAATAATGTAAAATAATTAAAAAGTTAGAAACTCTAAATAGAATAAATTTAATGTAAAAATTCATATGTTAACACACACTGGTCAAAGAAGAGTTTGAATTACCACCCTCGAGTGTCTTCGGTCTCTCTGTACATGAGTTTTTCAGTCCAACCTTACATTAGGATACTTCCCCCTACAAGTAAATCTCGACCAAATATTCAAAATAACATAGTATTTGCAGCACATATAAGATCCTGGTATTGCTACACTACACTGACTTATACGAGAAATAGTGCACGTTCTCGCTTATTTCGGAAACGTTGAAATGAATTAAAATGGAACAAAACAGTGTAAAACCTTCGGTTTGTGAAGTGTGTGGCTCAGCATTCTCCACAGCCTATGCTGTAAAGAGGCACATGCGGACACATACTGGTGAGAAGCTTTACACTTGTTGGGTATGCAGGTCAGCATTTTCTCAAAACTCCCAATTATTTACTCATGTGCAAACACACACTGGTGAAAAACCTCATGGATGTGAAGTGTGCGGTTCATCATTTTCAAGAAAAGAATCTTTAAAATTCCATATGAGGATACACACTGGTGAAAAACCATATAGATGTGAAGTGTGTGGCTCAACATTTCCCAAAAAACAATATTTAATAATCCACATGCGGACACACACTGGTGAAAAACCTTATGTTTGTGTCGTGTGTGGATTAGCCTTGTCAACACCATATCAAGTAAAAAAGCACATGCAGACACACGATTGTGAAAAACAAAAAGATGAGAAAAGTGAAAAGCCTTATGCTTGTGAAGTATGCAGCAAAGTATTTTCAAAAACATCTGCTATCAAAATTCACATGCGAACACACACAGGTGAAACATCTTATAGGTGTAAAGTTTGTGGCTCAACGTTTGCACAAAAATCTGCTTTCAGAATACACATGCATGTACACACTGGTGAAAAACCTTATGCATGTGAAATGTGTGGTAAAGCATTTGCCCGAAAAGTGTACTTAAACATTCACATGCGGACACACACTGGTGAAAGACCTTATGCTTGTGAAGTGTGCGGCTCAGCGTTTAAACAATATTCTCATTTACAAGCACACTTGCGGACACACACTGGTGAGAAACCTTATGCTTGTAAAGTTTGTGACTCAGCATTTTTGCAAAAATATCATTTAGACATACACATACGTAAACACACTGGTGAAAAACCTTATCCATGTGATCTATGTGGTTCAACATTTTCCCAAAACACAAGTTTAAAATACCATATGTTGAGACACAATAGTGAAAAGCCTTATGCATGTGAAATGTGTGGTTCAACATTTTCCTACAAATCGCATTTAAGATGTCATATGTTCACACACAATGGGGAGTTTGGATTTCCTACTAGACACCATCCTCGATTGTCTTCAGTCTCTCTATAAAAGTGTTTTCAGGAAAACGTGACATGAGGACAATTTACCTTACAAGTAGGCCCTGACCAAATATTCAAAATAAAATAGTATTCAAAGCCTAAATAAGAACTTTGGTTTGGCTATGCACCAGCTTATACGAGGAATGGTGCAACTTCTTCTAGTGATGTTACCTTAAGTAACAATACTTAACATGTTACTCCACCAGACTAGATTAATTCTTATCCTGCAATCCGGTAAGACCAAGAGACCAAAAGAAAAATATACTATAACATAATCAACTGATAAATTGGGGGAAGGAAAATTACTGTTCTTAAATTATTTTACTAGTTCAACGTTTAGAGCAAAAGGGACAAGTGAATACCTACGTATCCCATATAGAGATCAAGTGTTTGCCCAAAGAAAAGGGCCCCTTGATTTCTGAGAACCCTGACTGAAGTAAAATGAAGCAAATAAAGTGAAAACCGATAACGAAATACAAAGGTCTTATGTACGACATGAAAAGAAAACTGGAATCTCAGGAAGACCTCTTCCATCCCAGTAACTAGAGTAGCGACCGGACTCATGAAAAATAATTTAAAAAACTACCTGGTAAATATACCCAGTTAACCAAATGCAAGAGAGATACACACAATTGAACTAAAAGGATATCTGAAAAAGATAAGAAAAATGTAAAACCTTATTCATGTGATTCAGCATTTTCTAAAAACAAGTTTAAAAAGTCATGTTAACATATTATGTAAATACCTCCATTGGAAGATCTGCAGAGAGATTCAGCATATACGACGTATGATTCACCTTTTTTAAAGTGATCTTCCTTTAGTAACAGCATGAAACTGGATACTCTACCAGACTAGATGAATTGTGCTTAAAGAAGCGATTACAATTTTCCAAAGATCTCTTGGTGGAGTGTCTGAAATAGCAAGTGGATATCCAGAATGTGCTCAAATGTTCAATCACTACAAAAACAAAAAGATATATATTTTTTAATTTGAAAAACCTTATTCATTTCTTGTTGTTCAACATTTTCCTACAATAGTCACTGAATGCTTACATTTTCCTACAATAGTGTTATGGTGACTTACCTATGTACAATAGTAACTGAATGCTTACTAGCTACAATCCTCGAAAAAAAAACTAGCATGGGAATTGTTCCCCTACAAGTAAACCCTGACCAAATAATCAAATAAAGCACAAATAAGAACCCATTGATATGGCTACCCATTGGTGATAGTTTGAATTACCTACTAGACAGGAGAGATTGAATTACCTAGTTGGCTGGAGAGTTTGAACTACCTACTAGACCCAATCTTCGAGTGTCTTCGGTGTCTCTGTACAAGGATTGTCAGGACAACCAGACATGAGGATACTTCACCCTACAAATAAACCCTGACAAAATATTCTAAAACAGTACTTGAAACCCAAATAAGATCACCTCGACATGGCTATACACTGGCTCATGCGAGAAATGGTGCAACTTCTTCAAGTGATGTTACCTCAAATAACAGCAGTTAGCTTGATACTCCACCAAACCAGATGAAGTCTTGTCATCGAATCTCATAAGACAATAGACAACAAGAAATATATACTATAACAAAGTAAACTGGTGAATTAGGATTATTCACTGCTTTCTAACTCAACGTTTGAGAGTTAGAGGAGAATCCTGATTGAACATATATCTATGTATCTCATATAGAAATCAAGTTTTAACCCCAGAAAGTGGTTCCTAACTTTCTGTGAAGTTCGACTGAAGTAAAATAAAAACAAAGTGAAATACCATATTCATGTGATTTGTCTGGTTCAGCATTTTCCTAGAAATCAAATTTTAAAAAGCATCTGTTAACACGTTTGTAAGATGATGAAACCTCAGAAACATCAACGTTATCCAATTTATAATGAGAGCTAATGAAGAAGAAATTTAAAAGTATCTGGAAAATATTACTGGAAAAGTAATTGTGAAAGAAATCTTAATTGCACCTAAAGGAACGGCCAAAATTCATAAAAGAGCACTCAGTCGATTTTCTGGCATTTGAAAGAATGCATCGTCCCTATACTAATGCAAAAAGAAATAAGGGTTTTATTTTGAAGAGTGAAAATCCTTATTATTGTGGTGCAACATTTTCTGACAAAATAAGTTTTAAAACTCACACAAAGCCATTTGGTTGTAAAATGTGTTCTTTAACATTTTCATACAGTTTAAGTTTAAAAAGAAACATGGGAACACAGACTAATGTGAGTTCAGGTATGAGGAACAAACTTTAAACAAAAAAAACTTCTATTAACCAACTTGCTGTGCCAGATCTGGCATTATAGAATGGTTACAAAATGGCATCAACTGGCGACACAGAACTTGTAGAAGTATTACTCTATGTGAGAATGAGGCCACATGAAACTAAGAAACCCAATAAATTGACGAAATCCAAAGGATAGATGAAAGTAAATATGAACTGCCATAGTTAATATACCAGCTAAGATATCTAAAAAACTGGTTGATATGCAAACTAGACAAAACCTGGCATTAACAACGTCCATAATTTCTAGTTGAAGCAACTATTATGCTCCGGTGAATTGACTACTCTGGTGCCCCCTCGACATAAATTCACTAGACTAACTCGACAATCAACTAAATCTCATTCATTCACTGTGGAGGTCCCCAGATGTCGGAGAGCCTTCTACTCAAATAGTATATTTTCTCGTACTGCTGGCCTCTGGAACTCCCTCTCTGCCCCCTGTTTCCCCAACAGTACAGACATGCAGAAATTTAAAACTAATGTAAACAGACACCTCGCTGCGCTGATCCCAATCTAGGTTGACCGCCCCCTACCTTCTCCCCTTTTCTTTTTCTCAGTAGCCCCTTACGTCTACAGTGGCGGCCTGCCTTGTTTGGGGTGAACTATGTTAAAAAAAACAACAAAAAAACTAATTGCACTACATAGCTATTTCACTAACTGCTTCATCAGACTTTAAAGAGGTAAGATGGCTACACCGGCATGGCTCACCAAAGCGAGCACAATCTTCAGACAATAGATAAAAGAGACTCAATGCTCCAACAAATATCGACCAATGCTGCCTCAGTATTACCTATGAACTATTCTTTGGACTTCTACAGTATTTCCTATGAACTATTCTTTGGACTTCTACAGTATTACCTATGAACTATTCTTTGGACTTCTACAGTATTTCCTATGAACTATTCTTTGGACTTCTACAGTATTACCTATGAACTATTCTTTGGACTTCTACAGTATTACCTATGAACTATTCTTTGGACTTCTACAGTATTACCTATGAACTATTCTTTGGACTTCTACAGTATTTCCTATGAACTATTCTTTGAACTTCTACAGTATTACCTATGAACTATTCTTTGGACTTCTACAGTATTACCTATAAACTATTCTTTGGACTTCTACAGTATTACCTATGAACTATTCTTTGGACTTCTACAGTATTTCCTATGAACTATTCTTTGGACTTCTACAGTATTACCTATGAACTATTCTTTGGACTTCTACAGTATTACCTATAAACTATTCTTTGGACTTCTACAGTATTACCTATGAACTATTCTTTGGACTTCTACAGTATTACCTATCAACTATTCTTTGGACTTCTACAGTATTACCTATAAACTATTCATTGGACTTCTACAGTATTACCTATAAACTATTCTTTGGACTTCTACAGTATTACCTATAAACTATTCATTGGACTTCTACAGTATTACCTATAAACTATTCTTTGAACTTCTACAGTATTACCTATGAACTATTCTTTGGACTTCTACAGTATTACCTATAAACTATTCATTGGACTTCTACAGTATTACCTATAAACTATTCTTTGGACTTCTACAGTATTACCTATGAACTATTCATTGGACTTCTACAGTATTACCTATGAACTATTCTTTGGACTTCTACAGTATTACCTATGAACTATTCTTTGGACTTCTACCCGACATAATCTATGACCCTCACACTTCCAAAAAACTTCCTGGAAAAGAAATAGACTGGATTCAGGAGATGGTGCGATAGAGGAACTTTAGTATTGTATTGATTGACTATCAAAAATATTATGGCAGTGTTTCTCACTCCATCTATCACACAAACCTGCCGAGCATTTCGGACAGGGTTGTCTCACAGGTGATAGGGAAACCGACCAGATCCATCATAGAGATAGCCCCAAAAAGTTGAAATACGTGCAAACAGACTTTTATATATAAGAGCCTTGAAGTATGGGCAAGACGAAATCGTGCCACTTACTTTCTTGATGAGATATCAAACGATTATATCGACAAAGATGATTCCTTGGACTGACTCAAGGGAGGAGCTCTCCGCTATTATGAGGGTCGGCTTGGAATGGCAGCATTTAAAACAGGCAGAACTTAGTAATGATAACAAGTACAGGTTTTGCCGCACTGAAGTGAATCATCCGATATCAAGCTGTAAAATTATGTTGGTAGATGGCAGCTACACAATGTGTAATAATGGTGTGTGCAAATACATTCGTTGGACCATTTGTAAAAAAAAAACTTGGTGCTAATTCTGAATAGGCAGCCATAGATTTGCACTCGTGATGTGTGCAATTTCAACTACAAATATAGAAAGCTGAAGCAGACGAACATTTTTTTAGGTCAAATAGAAAGAGTGAGTTATTATTTATTCAGACAAATAGAAAGAGGTAAAGCGGCATTTATTCTTTATATTACGTTTTAACATGCAACTATTTTACATACCGTAGAAAGTTGCATATATATTTCCATGGATAAAGGCTTTATATTCTTTATATTACTTAGGTTTTTACATGCAACTCTTTTGCATTATTTAGAAAGTTACATGGATAAAGGATTTCTACGGAAGGATTTTATCTGTACAGAATGCCCAGATAATGTATCCTGTAAATTGCATCCTCCCCTAACAACATAAAAAATAAACGAAAGTTTTTTTTTTCTGAATGCTTTCACTCTGCCCATGCCTTTTCAACCCACATTCAATCACCATCAGAAAGAATGCCAATTCAACCCAAAGCGCACTTGTTTGCCCATGAAATAGAGACTGACCAGGAGCATAACTCGCAAACATTTCCACCTTAATGAACAGTTGGAAATAGTTTTATTCTTATGATGGAAACCATAAATATTGAACAACTAAGGACATAATCGCATTTGGTTCAGCAGATGACTTAGAACAATTACCTGAAGATGATAACACAAAACTGAGGTCGCTCATATAATATTGTTGGGAAATAAGAATGAATGTAAAGAGATGTTATATCTTCTTTGACAACAGCAACAACGTATGAAATGGCCTTGATGCTCTGATGAATGCGTTATATCATCAAAAAAGTCAGTTCAAAATAATACAAATACTTTATTTAAAATATATATCATTCTTAGCTTTCTAACTGTTATTTTCATACTTGAAAATTTCCACAATGCTTACTAACAGGAAACATGAGAAATCATATATGTGTGAAGTGTGTCAATCAGCACGTTCACAAAACCTCAAACTTAAGAAAATCCCAGACAAACTTATAGTGGAATTCGCTGAGAACTAAGTGCAAAAAAATCCAAATAATAGCACTTCTGGAAACAGCCAGAGTTCTTAAATAAACATTCTGTTGTAACCTCTAAATAGCTAGCGAGTATTTCACATTAGGAAGTATGTCTCATCACTGTACTAATGCAAAAAGAAGAGATATTAAGGAGTCACCTCTTTCCAAGGCCAAAATTCACTCAAGGATAAGGGTTAATTAGATTGTAATTTGTATGATGAACAATACTATAAAATGATTGGGAACGAGAGGTGGAATAAACAAGATTTTATTATTTCAGATGTATTTGTTGATGTTGGACTTGAAAACGATTGTGTTGAGATTAGTATGAAAGCAGAGCTAGGATACTGTCTTTCACGGATAGGAAATTCTTGGAAAGAAACTCTTTTCATGGAAATTACGTTTGGTTAGGGTTGGAAAGAAACTCTTTTCATGGGAATTACGTTTGGTTTAGGGTTAGGGTTGGAAAGAAACTCTTTTCATGGAAATTACGTTTGGTTTATGGTTAGGGTTGGAAAGAAACTCTTTTTATGGAAATTAAGTTCGGTGTTTGATACACAGAGGAAAATAAAAAGGTATTTTGCAGGGATGGCAGCTAGACGAGTTGTTGCTGAGAAAGTGTTGTACTTGGAAATCAAAGATTGAAGCTGGGACGAGCATCTACCATGAAAATAAGGATTGAGTAGAGAAAGACTAACAATTTTCTTTCTGTGAGAAGACGTCCTTAAGGAAGAGAAGAGATCATCCCATACTAAATTGGAAAGTCGCTTTTGTATTCTGTGAAGGCAAGAAAATGTTCTGTGTGTGGCGCATCTGCCTCTTATATATATATATATATATATATATATATATACAAAATTGCATGATGATCAGATTAGGTACTTTATGGAGCAATAAAATGATTCAACAATTTTTTCAACGACCTTAAGAACATTTTATGTCGGTCTTCCATTTCAGGTCGTGAGTCTAAGTCAGTATTTGGAGTTTATTAAAGCAAGGGAATCCATGAATGAGAAAGCAATACTACTTTTTATTGATGATTTGAGAAATTGGGATGAAAGGAAAACAGTATTTGAGACTCAGCAGAAAGGGCAACATGGATTTCACTCATAAAAAATCAAGTGTTAGTCCCACGAGGTGTTCTTTGACTTCTGAGAACTAATTGACCTAAAATAGAAACAAAAAAGAGAGAAAGGTGTGATATTCTGATATCTCGTGTAGATCATCTTCAAAAGAAATCATGTTTTGTATGGTTCAGTAATTTCACAAAAATCACATTTACAAACTAATGCAAACAGACTGGAGTGAAACCAAATTTCTAAGAAATGTGAACTTTAAAATTTGCATTCGATTACTGAACATGAAATGTCATTTTTCTAATTGAAATAGAAAAGTTGTAAGAATAAATAAATGAAGCAGTTATTTAATCAAAATATCATCCATTTTGAACCTACAAACTTTTCCCGAAAGATCAAATAATGACAAGATTCCATATATATTCGTTTTCAGAAATTCAGTAAATGAATTGATATCTTCTTTATTACTAAAACTTGTGTTGTGGATTTAAAGTGTATCATTTCTAAATTAGTGATAATTTGTTGAACAAATATGGAGAGATCATGTGGGATGATGCAACATCATATCAGAATTCCTGAAGCTTAACCACAGTATTAGGAGTTATGGTCATTGTGGGAACACACCATAGTGTGCAAGTTTTCAAACAGTTTCAATTATTAGCAACGGCTTCCTATAAGTGATCCTAAACACCGAGAACAGGATTTGAACCTTTCTCATGTAAGTTCATTATTGTATTTAAATTTTTATTGCATATTTATTAAAATAAAAACACAAAAATCAAGCAATGCAGGTTTTTTTTTTCAGTTACAATACGTATTGGTTCTGTAGAAAATATTGTTGTATGTAATTATGTGTGTTTCTATTTACTTGCATCCCCACGAGGGCAGCAATCAATATCGGTTTTTAATGTGGAGAAAACCAGCTCTGCAAAAAGGAGCACGCTTGATTGGGATAAAAGTAAAAACTTCTCCAGTTATCCACTGACCGAGGACAGAAAATATGAAGTGTAGGATCAGAACAAATACTATACTTTGAATTATTTATTAGCAAAAATATAAAAATAAAATTTTAATTTTAAACAAATTAGGCATAAGGTCATTAAAAGTGTGGGGTATGATTGATCATACTTTGTATTCTGCTCTTAGCTAGAATTATTACAGTCATAACAATAATACATTTACTCCAAATAACATAATACCTAAAATATCCCCAAATGTGCTGACAAATTAAAATTGTATTTATAAATATATATATATATATATATATATATATATATATATATATATGTACACATTTATTGAAAGTTGGAATTAGGACAACAACAAGCAACAAAAAAGAGTTAGACTGTCACCACCACTTCTAAAAATAGACCGGTCACTGTTTTCCAGTTTGTTTAGGACCGAAAATAAGCAGTTTGATCTCTAAGTGAGACTTAAGTGGGAGGAAAATTTTGGATGGATGGTATCTTAATGTTCATCCTAGCCTAAAGAAGAATTTTGTTTGGGGTGAGTAATATCTTCATTTTGATCTTAGCATAAAGATCGAAGAACCAAAAATACGCAGTTTGATCTCTAAGTGGGTGGAGAAGTTCGGTATGGGTGATATCTTAATGTAGATTCTAGCCTAAAGAAGAATTGAGTTTGGCGTGAGGGATATCTTCATTTTGATCCTAGTTTAAAGACCAAAGAACCGAAAATAAGTGGAAATGAAATTTATTTAGCAATTATGAATTTAGGGAAATAAAAATAAAATGAAAAACAAACGATGAATAATTTTAAAAATAAAGAAATATAAATAATTCAAACCTGATTAAATAATGAATTTTTAAAATATAAAAAAATGCTAAAATATTTATGCTGCGAGAGAGTCTACAAATGAATCGAGACTTCACTTAGACGGGGCCATCAGAGGCGCACGGTAATGTTAGACGATTAACTGACAACGATTTCTCTTGTGATAACCAGAATGAATAAGCTGTGTACGACTAGCAATATTGCTGTTCATTCTGTCAATCACAATTTAACTCACAGACAAGGGTAGAGTAAATACAAGGCCAAACCAAAACGAGCACCCCACTATGAGGATAAAAGAAGATAGTACATACACAGAACCACAGACCGAAGCTAGATGCAACTGGTGCGGTAACAAGTGATGTGTTGCAGGGTCTGCTAACCTGGGGGATCGTTCTTACAACACAGGCAAACGTAATGGCAAAGAGGAGAGAACAAACAGATGAATAATGAAAATCGAGGTTGTATTTATTGCAGAAAAATAAAGCAACAGATAAGAACTGAAAGAATAGGTTTGGTGACGTCACTGGAATCTGGATTGCATGAAACGCTGGATCAGTCGTAGAGCCAGGAAACAGAAGAAGAAACCAGCACCAGCAACAGCCGCAATCAACCGGTCCTTTTCAGGGTTTTCAAATCAAATATTTAAAAGAATTTTATCTGGATATCGATACTAAACTAACAGTGTTTATTTTATTTTTTAACAGTTGAAATGAGATGGGGAAATGCCCAAGGAAGCATAACGAACAATAAATAATAATAATAATCACACTACTTATAATGCGAACCACTGCATGCGCCATCACCCTGACTCTCGAGTTTCCGGCTCCGACCCGAGCAGCTGCTCCAGCAACACTTGATCAAGCTCCTTCCAGCAGCCTTTGATCCAGCTTCATATAGCTCCTGCTCCAGCTCCTTCCAAATACGCCTGCTCAAGCGGCTCCTGCTTTAGAAATGCCTGCTCTAGCTCTCACCAGCAGCACCTGCTCCAGCTTCTTCCAGCGGCCCTTTCTCCAGCTTCCTGCAGCGCCTGCTCCAGATTCTTCCAGCGGCCCTTCTCCAGCTTCCTGCAGCGCCTGTTCCAGCTTCTTCCAGCGGCCCTTTTTCCAGCTTCCTGCAGCGCCTGTTCCAGCTTCTTCCAGCGGCCCTTTCTCCAGCTTCCTGCAGCGCATGCTCCAGCTTCTTCCAGCCCCTTTCTCCAGCTTCCTGCAGCGCCTGCTCCAGCTTCTTCCAGCGGCCCTTCTCCAGCTTCCTCCAGCGCCTGTTCCAGCTTCTTCCAGCGGCCCTTTTTCCAGCTTCCTGCAGCGCCTGTTCCAGCTTCTTCCAGCGGCCCTTTCTCCAGCTTCCTGCAGCGCATGCTCCAGCTTCTTCCAGCCCCTTTCTCCAGCTTCCTGCAGCGCCTGCTCCAGCTTCTTCCAGCGGCCCTTTTCCAGCTTCCTCCAGCGCATGCTCCAGCTTCTTCCAGCGGTCCTTTCTCCAGCTTCCTGCAGCGCATGCTCCAGCTCCTCTCAGTGGCTTCGATTTCTTTTCCTGCAACCACTGCTCCAGCTTTAGTCCCTTGTTCCAGCAGCATTATGTCTCTGTCGATCAAGCCCTTGGCCACGTCCACAGGGACCGGACCTACTTGAGGCATCTCATCACACCTCATGGACACCCACGTCTATCTCTGTGTGACGTAATTTCATGTTATCCAGGTTCTAATTACCTTGTTCCTGTAGACCCAGCCTTACCTGTTGTCCGGGTGCCGGAAACGTCCTTCATGCTGTCCAGGATCCAGCTCTCTTATCCCAGCATTTTCTGCCCCAAGTAACGTCATGCATAATAGTCCAACATTTTCTGCTTCCAGTAACGTCAGGCATAATAGTCCAAAATTTCCTGCTTCCAGTAACGTCATGCATAATAGTCCAACATTTCCTGCTTCCAGTAACGTCATGCATAATAGTCCAACATTTCCTGCTTCCAATAATGTTATGGCAAATCAGAAATCTAGGTTCGTTCGGCTTACTTACATACAGATGCTGAGAGTGTCAACTCAGTGAAAAGTGTTCACATGTTTTTAATCTGAAAGTGACAAGTAAGTACGAAACGAAACATTTTATATAAACAGCGAACTGATCCAAAGAGATCAGAGTTCTACCTGGCGACTGCATGGGCTCATCAACAACTCCGACGCGTCCAGGAAATGATCCATCTTCTTAATCCGCCTGCTGTCTACCCCAATAACAGCTAAACCCAATTGATCCTGGGTATGACTTTAAATGACATCCACTGGTGAGACCTCCATCTGGAAGCTGTGGGGAATGTGGAGTTGCCCCTTAGTTGGCATTGCTACCAGGTCCAGACTGGCCCGGAGTGGTAGTACCTGTAAGGGCTCCATCTATGGGTCAAATAGAACCTACTGGCGCTACTAAATACGACTGTCTAAAGTTATTGACTTCCTGATTCAAAATGCACCAAACATTGATGTTTTATTGCTTTTTCCTTTGCAAAACTCAATCATGCTCTGCAAACAAAAAACAATTTGCCTCCCTCCCCTCTTCTTCCCGCTCCCATCTTCCCCCTCTTTCACTCAACCAACTACCCTAAATAAATACTTAAACATATAAAGAACTTGAAGCATAAACACCTTCACGAAAATGACCAGATTCGGCATTAAGTAACCCGAAAAGGGTTGATATGTCGTAAAACAAAACAACCAAACCAAAAACCATGATTAAACATTTGCACATATAAAGAAGTTGAAGCATAAAAACATTCACCAAAATGACCAGATTCGGCATTAAATAACCAGAAAAGTGTTGATATGTCGTAAAACAAAACTACCCTACCTACACGCTTAACCCAAGTATGTAAAGATACACACACATGCGCACGCACAACTAAACTTAAAAACAAACCTAACGTTCGTATTCTTTTTCTAGGTTAGGGCCGATTCCCAAAATCAAAAAACATTTTGCCCCCCCCCCCTTTACTTAAAAATACACTAAAATTAAGGAAATCAACCAATTTTACTGTAATTTTCAATATTTATTAATCAACAATCACGGAATATAATGAAACCATTATTTCTTTAAAAATCTCAGTGTAAATGTATTATTTTTTAAAAAGAAAATACACCTTTACTAAAGTCATATTTTTATATATTAATAAAAAAAAAATGCATGATTTTTTAACTGTTGCTTATGTAAATAAAAGATCGTAGATGTTAACAATTACATTTTTTTTTCAAAATATTTCGTATATATTACGAAAAAGGCCAGTAAATACCGTGTTAATAAAATCACTATAACTCGAAGAAAAATTAATTTTTTGAATTAGCGATATTATTATTGAATAAAGCATTGTTTAGTCAATATTTTCACCAAAAAAATAATATAATTGCAAAAAATATTTCATGTGATTTTAATGATTAGAGTTTTTTGAAAAATAAAAAATGCGACATAATTATATTTCTCTTTCATAGAGGAACGTGGCATCATCAGCGCAAGAATTTTTTTTTATAATCTTGAAAATAAACCAAAAATTGATTAATTTGAGATCCAGGAACTTAACGAAAAAAGAATTTTAAAAATTGAATAATTTCTACTAACGATGAACTTTCATTAGTATGGTAGCCCCGTTCTGTAATAACCAGGTGGGATTAGCCTTCCAACAATGACTCACTTTTACAGCGCAAATTTTTTTTTTAGAGATTCGACAATTTCGTTCATTTCACAATTCATCGTCAATTATTTGGAAAGATTTGTATTTGTTTTGTCTTTTTTTCATTAATAAATATTTAAGTTAAAAACAATTATTTATTAATAAATAAAGAGAATTCAAACATGACATTTTCTTTCAAAATTGAATTCTGTTTATCAATAAATAACTGTTTTAACTTTTTTTTCAATGAATAAATTGTCAGTGTAGTCATTGACTTTAATTTACTTTTTCAGACTTAAAATAAAAAAAATAAAAACACTTTATTTTTAAAAGAATCAATGTAATTTATCGTTACGACACGTTAAGAATAAATCGAGTAACTAAAGTTTTAAATCATGTAAAAAAATTAATAAAATTGACGCAGTTCGTAACGTAAAAATTTTTTTAACATTAAAAAATAGTTTTATTTCAAATTCTAAGGAAACACATTGGTAAACAGACGTCATCAATAATTTCAGAGTATTACTAAATTAAAAACTCAACCTTTTCAGTTAAAAATAATTGCGTACACTCACAAATAATTAAATAAGCATTTCCATTTTTTATTATAACACAATAAGGGTACTTGAATTTGTTTATAACCTTAAAAAGAATAAAGAAATTAATGGATAATAATTTTCAACTTCTATAAACTATTATTACATTTTTATATATAAAGTTAAAAATGATAAATTATGACATTTTTTGTCTTCCATATATTTTGCATAGCAATAGTCAATTTGTAAACAACGTCCTTTTCCGATGAAGTTATGGCGGATTTTACTCGTTTATCACATTTGAAGGGATAATTTTGCTAATTTTTAGTCAAACGTGGGATTTTTTTTTTAATTCAGTGTCTTATGACTTTAATTTAATAATTATCTTTGAAATAGTTCCCAAAAACTTATATTTATCTTTTAAGGGATTTTTACAAGTATTTTTTTCAAAGTTCAAAATTCATTGAATTTTGGGGGGGGTTTTGACCGTCGTAATTACATATTTTATTATAATTTATTTTTCACACGTAAATATGCAGTTTTTTTCGTTTAGAGATTAAGTTTAGGCATTTATCTTTCAAACACAATCAAAGTTTACACGGAAACTAATTAAATAATTAATGATAAGCGCTTTTTAATAAGCATAGTCCGTACAAGAAGGCGCCATTTTTGCACGTACCTATCTTTTTCCTATGCAAAAACTTTGTCAACCTTCAACAAACATGAATAGTTTATATTTTACATCTTTGTAAAATTGTTGTTATATAAATGTTTTATTCTTTACTCTATATATTCCCCATTTTTTTATTAATAACATTCTATTGTTAACATTTAACACTTGCTAAATGATGATCCAGTCAAACATATATGTTTTTATCGAGCCGGTTCATTCGCCAATTTAGCTACACATATATTAATTGTTAGCTTACTAATTGGCAATCCATAAAGACGCGACCGTCGTCTAAAATACCTGATCCAAAACCGGGAACCAAGACTTCCACAACGTCACGATTGTCATTTCAGCCGTTCCTGCTTCCAGTGACGTCACTTAAGCTTTTCTTTCTCACGTTCGTAGCTTTATGTTAAATACACTTCTATTTTACGATTGTTCTGTTGGGATTAAATGCCACTGTAAGAAAGTTCAATTCTCGCACGTGAGAATGCAGTAACAATTATGTAGATTAGTGCAAAATAGAAACAGGGCAACAGCTTTTGTGAGAGGAACGAAACAACAATCGTATATAAGTTTAAAACAGTTTTGCTTGTGAGAAAAAATGAGGGCATGTTATGCAACAAATGGTGAGTCCAAAGTTCAGAAAGGAGGAAGTTAATTTAGGTTTGCGAAAACGTGCTAAGCGAACTTATTTTGTGGGAGTTCTGGTAACAGATTACACGTGCGCCCACCTCCAATTCTGGCTCTTGTCGAGATGTAGTCACTTCAGTCCAAGATGATTGGTAAGAGGAAGGAGTGGGGGCTCTCTGCGACTGCCGTCGTGGGCTTTGTCTCAGAAGCATCCAGCTCGGTCATACCAGGTTAAAAAGGTGGGTCGAAAAAAGGCCGGGGCACAGCGTGCAAGCGTTATTATGGGCCGACTCACGTGACCCATAAGGAAGTAGGGGTTGGGATGCCTGACAGCCAATCCGGGAGACCGTTACGGGACAAGGCTGCACCCAGTAAGTGAGGTAGACGTTAATAAATTCCAATAATAGCTCCCAACTGAGGATAACCTCCTAAACTTACACCCTAATTCCTAGTAGCCGCTTATGTCTAATATGGCGACCTGCCTTGTTTGGGGGTAAACTATGTTAAGAAAAAAAAACAAAAAAAACAAGGGAAAGGTATAATTCAAATATATATAAATAAACAACTTCTTGGATTTTTTGCGTTTATTTTGTTCAAGAATGTATTTAACGAAATTGTGTTTGTTTTTTTTCTTGTGATTAAGTGTATAGTTTTTTTTTCTTGTGATTAAGTGTATAGTTTTTTTTCCTTGTGATTAAGTGTATAGTTTTTTTTCCTTGTGATTAAGTGTATAGTTTTTTTTCCTTGTGATTAAGTGTATAGTTTTTTTTCCTTGTGATTAAGTGTATATATTTTTTTTCCTTGTGATTAAGTGTATAGTTTTTTTTCCTTGTGATTAAGTGTATAGTTTTTTTTCCTTGTGATTAAGTGTATAGTTTTTTTTTCCTTGTGATTAAGTGTATAGTTTTTTTTCCTTGTGATTAAGTGTATAGTTTTTTTTTCCTTGTGATTAAGTGTATAGTTTTTTTTCTTTGTGATTAAGTGTGTAGCAGTTACCTCCTCCTTTCAAAACATAACTACACCGGTTTGCCGGTAGGTGGCGCTTTTTCACCGACAGGTGGCGCCGTAAAGCGACACCAGAGTTATCTGCCCTTCGGACTATAAGAGCCGGTGCAAAACGGAAATTCCCTCTCTTTTTCACTGACCAGCATCGGAGAACAACGTTGGCACTAGCGCTCCGTTTCACTTGCCTTTTGGCCTCGACAGGCAGACGCTGACACTAGCGTTCCGTTTCACTCTTCTCTGGTCGACAGTACGACGCTAATACACTAGCGCTTCGTCTAACGCTTTTCTCTTCTCAATCGGCATAACAACTACCAACACACGTGGGCAAACAACGGTAAGAGTTTCTCAACTCGTTTTCTTTGTGTTACGGCTTTCAAAGACTTTTCCTACGCCGGACTCATTTCTTATACCCGGCATAAGAACTACCAACACACGTGGTCAAACAACGGTAAGAGTTAACAACTCATTTTCTTTGTGTACGCCGGATTCATTTCTTCTTATACCTTTTCAAGAACTGTTTTTCCATCGACACACATGCATACATCACACACTTCATCATTCCACGTACACACACGTTCAATAAACGTTATTTGAACTACTTCATTTTGTTTATTAATTATTACTCCGTCTTTGCATGCAACATTGCTTGATTCAACTGAACACGTAAATAATCGGGGGAACACGACCCTCGATCCGAACAAAGTGTATAGTTTTTTTTTCCTTGTGATTAAGTGTATAGTTTTTTTTTCTTGTGATTAAGTGTATAGTTTTTTTTTCTTGTGATTAAGTGTATAGTTTTTTTTTCTTGTGATTAAGTGTATAGTTGTTTTTTCTTGTGATTAAGTGTATAGTTTTTTTTTCTTGTGATTAAGTGTATAGTTTTTTTTTCCTTGTGATTAAGTGTATAGTTTTTTTCCCTTGTGATTAAGTGTATAGTTTTTTTTCCTTGTGATTAAGTGTATATTTTTTTTTCCTTGTGATTAAGTGTATAGTTTTTTTTTCTTGTGATTAAGTGTATAGTTTTTTTTTCTTGTGATTAAGTGTATAGTTTTTTTTTCTTGTGATTAAGTGTATAGTTTTTTTTTCTTGTGATTAAGTGTATAGTTTTTTTTTCTTGTGATTAAGTGTATAGGTTTTTTTTTTCCTTGTGATTAAGTGTATAGTTTTTTTTCTTTGTGATTAAGTGTATATTTTTTTTCCTTGTGATTAAGTGTATATTTTTTTTTCCTTGTGATTAAGTGTATAGTTTTTTTTTCCTTGTGATTAAGTGTATAGTTTTTTTTCCTTGTGATTAAGTGTATAGTTTTTTTTTCTTGTGATTAAGTGTATAGTTTTTTTTTCTTGTGATTAAGTGTATAGTTTTTTTTTCGGGTTGTTGTTGATTACACGCACACGGATATATAACGGAAGTAGTTTTGCTTTGTTTGATCTTATTCAAGGCAAAGTGATATTTTTTTCCTCTGCACATAAATGTTGTTGTTGTTGTTTTTTTGTTAGTAAACGGAAGTTTTTCTTTTGGGGTGCTGGTAATGTTTTTTTTTTTTAGTGTGTTTCTTTCTTTTAGGTTAATAAATATACTTTTTAGAGGGGGAGGTGCAAAGAAAATAGCTTTTCCTAAAAAAAATGAAACAGAAATGGTTACCCGTCTCTTTTTACTGCTAACTGGTTCGAAAGTGGTTGCTCATTTTATTTTAATTCTTAAATTTATTTTTCCAGATTTCTTTTTCTACAGATATTATTCGGACTGTATACATGCAATCGCCTAAAAAAGTAGAATCTCATTCACGTGATATAAGTGCATATATCTGTTGAATTATCAATTTTGTCGGACTGTTAAAACCTATTTTATGGGTTATCTCCCTTGTTCCATTGTTATTTGGGGACCAGATATATATTTGTAAGAATTGAGTTATCTGCCCCTTCTTTTTGTTGTTGTTGTTCTGTTGAAAAATAAACGCACGACGCGCGTGTAAACCTACAAAATGTGTTTGTCTTAACTGAATTGTCCTGCCATGAAGAATGTCTGAATGTTGCTGAGATCAAAAGGTATGTCTCACATTCGTGTGAACTTGGCTTTATATCGATAATAATTATCAACAAAGGTTATGGGCCCAGATGAACGCTCGATATAATTATAAAGCCACGTGTGACATTTTTTTCGGCCATATTGAAATTCTCGTTCACGAAAGAAGTTTTGTATCGTTTTACCTTCACGATGGAAACAAAACTTGGTAATCTCGTACCATTGAATGGGACAAATTACGCCACTTGGAAGATTCAGTGCAAAATGACATTAATTAGGGACGGAGTATGGTACATAGTAAATGATACCGAAATCGTCCCCGATCCTAGGACAGATGCGATATTACACGGAAAGTATTTATCGCGGAAAGATCGCGCCTTGGCGACGATTGTTTTGTCAGTGGAACCGTCACTTTTGTATTTGATAGGGGATCCCGACGACCCTGCAGTGGTGTGGAAAAAATTGGCAGATCAATTTCAGAAGAAAACGTGGGCTAATAAATTAGCATTAAGGAGGCGCTTGTATTCCCTTAAATTGAAAGTAGGTGACTCTGTTCATAAACATATTAAAATAATGACAGAAATCTTTGAAGAGTTGTCAGTCATCGGCGATTCAATTGATGAGGAAGATAGAGTTGTACACCTCTTGGCTAGCCTCCCGGATTCCTATGACATGCTAGTAACAGCGCTCGAAGCAAGTCAGGATGTGCCCAAATGGGTGTTAGTGACTGAACGACTGCTCTACGAAGAAACGAAAGTCAGAGAAAAGGAAAACACTGCTACTGACTCGAAAGCGATGACATCAAAACATCACACTTTTAAAAAGGGGCCCAAGTGTTATCACTGTGGAAAGAATGGACACATTAAACGTGACTGTCGATTGCTTAGTGAGGATGCAAAAGAAAGTTTTAAAAGGAACTACCCCAATAAGAAAGCTTTCTTCACTGGAAAAACACAAGGAAAATCTAATGGTTCTGAAAACGATTACGTTGTTGGACTATTTGCACACCATGCGTTATTATCTAATAACAAAAGGAGCGAATGGATTGTGGATTCTGGAGCAACTTGTCACATGTGTCACGATGTGAAGATGTTTATACATTTCCGGAAATTGGATTTAGTAGAGGAAATAATACTTGGAGATGGACGCTCAGTTGAAGCATTAGGAGTGGGAACAATAGAACTGAACGTGAGTGTGCCAGACGGTAAACAGCAAAGATGTAGACTGTATGAAACACTTTATGTTCCCAAACTATCGTACAACCTATTGAGTGTGTCTAGGGCGACTAGATCTGGAAAGTCGTTCATATTCACTGAATCAGGATGTCGACTTCTTGATGAAAAACAGAGGATAGTAGCTGAGGGTTCAAAAATTGGAAATGTGTACTATTTGAACTGTAATGAAAAACAAGAAGCAGCTCATGCAGCATCTACATGTTCAGGTGGTAACACAAAGGAGGAGATCTGGCATCGACGTTTTGGTCATCTTGGTGCGGGGAATTTGCAGAAACTAGCAAGAGATCAGCTGGTGACTGGCCTCGACTATGATGTGACAAAGAGTATTAACTTTTGTGAACCATGTGTGGATGGCAAACATCATCGTTCCTCATTTCCAAAATCAGGTGGAAGGCGAGCTACACAACTACTCGGAATTGTGCACAGCGATGTTTGTGGAAGGCTAGAGGCAAAATCGCTTGGTGGAGCCGAATACTTCCTCACATTTATTGATGACAAATCAAGATTTGTGTGGATATATGTGCTTAAACACAAGGGAGAAGTTTTTGCAAAATTCATGGAGTGGAAAACCATGGTGGAGAATTCCAGTGGACGAAAAATAAAAACCTTACGCACTGACAATGGCGGGGAATACACTTCAAGAGAGTTTGAATGTTACCTAAAGAAGGAGGGCATACACCATGAACGCACTGTTTCCAAAACACCAGAGCAAAATGGAGTGGCTGAAAGAATGAATCGGACGTTGGTGGAAGCAGTGCGAGCAATGTTGTCAGACTCGCAGCTGCCTAAGAAATTTTGGGCAGAAGCTTTATCAACAGCTGCATACGTACGAAACCGAAGTCCAACAAATGCAGTACAAGGAATGACACCATACGAGGCTTGGAAAGGCTACAAACCAGCTGTGAACCATTTACGCATTTTTGGGTGTAGTGCTTATGCCCATATACCAAAAGATGAAAGATCCAAAATGGATTCTAAAGCGAAGAAGAGCATCTTTCTCGGATATGGTATTGGAGTCAAGGGTTATAGACTTTATGATACAGAAAAGTTAAGAGTCTTCCATAGCAGAGATGTCATCCTTAATGAATCGGCATCCATTGGTGAACAAGAGAGAGAGGAAGTTGGAAACCAACCTCTAGTGAAAATTGACTGTCATAACGTCAGTGATGATGATGATGACAATTCACAAGTGACAACAGGACCACGAAGATCACTAAGGATTAGGAAAGCTCCAGATCAGTATGGTGAATGGGTCTACATTGCTCACAGATTGAATGACCCATTAACGGTGAAAGAGGCACTTTCTAGCCCTGAGAAAGACAAATGGATGAAAGCAATGGAAAGTGAAGTTGATTCACTACATACTAATAAAGTATGGGACCTTACTGTCTTACCCAGTGGACGGAAGGCTATTGGTAGTAAGTGGGTGTTCAAACAAAAATATGACGCTGATGGAAACATGGGACAATATAAAGCTCGACTGGTAGCTCAAGGATTTCTTCAGAAACATGGAGTTGACTACGACGAGACCTTTTGTCCAGTAGTGAGGTTCGAATCAGTGCGAACTGTCATTGCATTAGCAGCAAAACATGACCTGAACCTGCATCAGTTGGACGTAACCACTGCATTTCTTAATGGTGAGCTGAAAGAAGACATCTATATGAAGCAACCAGAAGGATTTAAGGTCAAAGGCAAAGAACACCTTGTCTGTAAATTAAAGCGAAGCATCTATGGCTTGAAACAATCATCAAGATGCTGGAATGAGGCACTGAATGCTCAGCTAAAAAAGATGCATTTCAAGCAATTGGAAAATGACCCGTGTATCTACACACTCTCCTCGGGAGGAGAGATCTTCATAGCTGCAGTGTATGTTGATGATATCATTCTGGCATGTAAGTCTTTGACACGTATCCAAGAATTTATCAAAAGAATCTCCGAAAGTTTCAACATCAAGGATATGGGAAAACTACATAGTTTCTTGGGTGTTAAAATCGCTTATCCAGATTCAGGGAAGATATGGATCGGACAACCAGCATACGCAGCAGAGGTTTTGAAAAAATTCCAAATGGAAAATTCAAAACCTACATCAACTCCAATTGATCCTGGTGCAAGGTTAACTAAAGCTGTTAAAGAAAACGAGCTATTCAACCAAGAATTGTATCAATCAGCAGTTGGAAGCCTGCTGTATCTGTCAACAAAAACAAGACCTGATATTGCCTATGCTGTCGGCAATGTAGCAAGATTCTGCTCACAACCTACCATGGAACACTGGAGGTCTGTGAAACATATCATGCGTTATCTAAATGGCACGCGGAACTATGGGCTACTGTATGACAGGGAGAATGCAACAAATCTGATAGGATATTCAGATGCAGACTGGGCTGGTGACTTGGATGACCGTAGGTCAACCTCAGGCTACCTGTTTAAATTAAGCTAAGAGCACTGTTAGGTGTTAGGGAAGTCATGGAACAGTCTGACAGCAATTGAGGAGGAGTGTTGAATTATCAATTTTGTCGGACTGTTAAAACCTATTTTATGGGTTATCTCCCTTGTTCCATTGTTATTTGGGGACCAGATATATATTTGTAAGAATTGAGTTATCTGCCCCTTCTTTTTGTTGTTGTTGTTCTGTTGAAAAATAAACGCACGACGCGCGTGTAAACCTACAAAATGTGTTTGTCTTAACTGAATTGTCCTGCCATGAAGAATGTCTGAATGTTGCTGAGATCAAAAGGTATGTCTCACATTCGTGTGAACTTGGCTTTATATCGATAATAATTATCAACAATATCCTGTATGCAAATGTTGGAAACCCTTAAAATGAACAGTGCCGTTTTATAATATAATCTGTTGGTTCTTGTTTACTTTCTTGGACCAAGTCTACTTTTGTCGTAACGGTGACTTCGCCGTTTTGGTGCGGTTTCTTCTTATTATTTGAGTTGTTTATGTGAAATGTTTAGCCTCAAAAAGTAAAGCTGATTTTCGCCTGACAAGCGTATCTTTATTTAATTCGTAGCCATCTTTAAGTGTTTAGCCTTAAGCATGGATAAATATGCTCTTAACTTGATAAGAAAATAATTCCGCACACTTAACGAATGAACGGACTTTTTGACACGAGGAACGAAAAAATAATTTACACCGCTTCATAATGACCTAAATTCATTCGTTGACCAGTCATTTTGTCTTTAACGAATTTCACATTTAAGTCGTGTTTTTCATCTTTTAATTTTAATTTGTTTCAATCCTCATATCTTTTATGTCTTAATAATTAGACACACAAAACAGAAATTGTATCGATTTACTAAAAAAATCCCAACAAACCGGCAAAATTTTCTGTTTTGAAAACAAAAGAAAAAGAAATTATCCTCTTTTTGTTTCTTTTCTTTTTCGAATGCATTTCCTGGAATGAAAGGTAATATTTTTTCATTTTTATTATTATTGCATTCAATAACTTTTGGTTACTGAGAATCTGTTCGCTTCTTTTTTACTTCCGCTTCTGCGCAGCGGATTGAACCCCAGTGAAAACCCTGACAATGCCCCTCATGATCATAATTGAATCAAATACGCAGAATGGTTTTATTTTTACTCAGAATGGTTTTATTTTTTATAAAATATGCTATAATAATAATATCTATTATTAATCATTTATTTTTTGAAATAATACTAAAAATGGTGCTTGTACACGGCTTCGGCCAAACGAAAAATTACTTGGCTCTTGTATAGATCGAATACACGAGCGAAATTTATTTTAGAAGAGTTCCAATGATGTAAGGGCCAGTAACTCTACTACGTAAACCAGCAACGTAAGTATATAGATAGTATTGATTTACTCCTCTCCAGGAGTTAGGCACAAGGCCAGTTTTTATCTTACTCCCACAAGTAAGATGTGACCCAAGTCGGGTCGGGAAAGTGGGGTTTACAAATTGCCTGGGCAGCCCCGTCGGCATTCCCCGGTAGAGGCGCCTCAGGCAGTAAGCAATAAACTTACTCCTCCCCAAAGAGGGGAGGCAAAGCCTGGGAGAGTTGACCTCCTAGAACTGCACAGGACTGACCCATCGACCGGTGTAAATCAAGCCCCGAAGGCCAAGACAATACCAGTCTATGTAGTGCAGTATCCATTGGAACACTTTGATCTTAGCCAAAAGGCCAACAACAAGCTAAGATCCTTAAATTACTCTACATTTGATAGAAGAATCAGTCTTTAGTAAAATTCGACTAATTCCGACTTATTTTTTCTTTTTCCAGATTAAATAATATTTAAAAAAATGTTAAGAGTCAAATGCACTGTACGGGAGGGAATGTTTTTTTTTTAATATCCATAAAAGGCTTTAAAGTTACTTCTATATCTACTATCTATATACTTACGTTGCTGGTTGACGTAGTAGAGTTACTGCCCCTTACACCATTGGAACTCTTCTAAAATAAATGTCGCTCGTGTATTCGATCTATACATGAGCCAAGTATTTATGCGTGAAAACAATAGCATGTACTTACTCACTGGTATTTTCTTTTTCAAAGTTGAAAAAATTAGGAAAAATTATCAAGAACTTTAATTACAAATATTTTTACATTTTCCGTATCGTACAAGTCACTTCGATGACTATGCCTCTATTTGCTACCGTTCGAAAGAAGGCAAGGGCAGATAATTTGCAGTGGTAGGACAAAAGCCCACCGGACAAAAGTCCACCAAAATAAGTCAAACCTGGACAAAATCCCACCAACGTAAAAATAAATTAATTATTCAAAAATGTTTTTAAATATTTTGATATTTTTTATTTTTACAATTATCAATAAGTCTTTGTCTGTAATTTTCTTTTCTTGACAACATTTTTTACATTTCATTTTTAAACATTTTCCCGTACTTTGTAAATACTGCATTCTTTTAAAAAGATTGCATCATAAAAAAATGACGCACCCTTTTTACTACTAACCCCAAGTCCGTGTAGTAAAACAAAAAATACATTTTTTTAAAAATTATGTACAGTATTACCCATCTTTCGCAGGAAGAAAAAACATCAATTATGTAAGATTGAAATTGGGGGATCGGTTTTGCATATAATTTTAACATAAAATGATCCACCATTTCCGGACCATTATAACTTTTAAGGGCAGTAATTATTTTTCTTTTGCAATGGGATATAAATTCTATGCATTGTTTTTCGGGCGGGGTGGGTGGTTTCTACTTTGTAAAGCGATTACGTGTGGTTTTACGACTTTGCCGATCGGACTTAGTGTTAGTGGTAAAAAACGTTAGAATGGCCCGGAAATTTTCCGTTAAATTTATATGTGCAACTAATCCCCTACTTTAAATTTAAAGAATAATTGGGTTCTTTTTTTCAGTGTTCGCATAAAGAAGTTAGAATCTAATTTTTTTTTTGGGGGGGGGCGGTACTTTCATGTTTTCCCTTTACGTATTGTTCTCAAAATTTTGCTAAACTCATTGTGAGATTTTCATTCATATTTTTCTCTTGTACCATCTTTTCTTGTGCAAAATGTTACCACTGCAATTTTAACTAAATTAGGTGAAAAACAATGCATATAATTTATCTCTCATCGCAAAAAGGGTTAATGCCCTAAAAAGTTAGAATGGCCCGGAAATGGGGGATCATTTTATGTTAAAATTTTGACTTATTTTGGTGGGCTTTTGTCTTACCACCGCAAATTATCTGCCCTTGCCTTCAGTCGAACGGTAGCAAATGGAGGCATAGTCATCAAAGTGACTTGCATGATACAGAAAATGTAAAAATATTTGTAATTAAAGTTCTACTGGATAATTTTTTCAACTTTGAACAACAAAATACCAGTGAGTAAGTACATACTATTGTTTTCACACATAAGTAATTTTTCGTTTGGTCGAAGCCATGTACAAGCACCCTAAAAATCAACCGAATGTTATAAAATATTTGGTGCTTGTGGATTCTTGGTCCGAAATTTTTTTTCTTTAATTTGAGGAGAGTCAAATAAGGGGGAGAGACCTCTAGTTTAAAGTTTCAACCACTATGTATCTTAACGTGGATTTTACTATTGTAATTATTCTAAAATAAAGTTTAACAAAATGTATATGTAAAAGGAACTGTTTTAAAACAAATTGCCGAATGTTACCCAGTGTAAAACTCATTTATTTCAAAAACTTTATTTCCATTGTTTCATGTTTTTTCCTCTCCATTTACGTATTTTTTTCTATTTTTTCCTTTTTCTTCTGTGATAATTTATTTTAATAAATCATTTTATTTTAATAAATCATTTTATTTTAATAAATCATTTTATTTTAATAAATACTTTTATATTTCAAAATCATTTTATTTTCATTGGTGCCGAATGCGTTGTGATTGTTTTATTCCTAAATAATCTTTTTACGTATACATTTTGTTTAACTTTATTTTAGAATAATTACAATAGTATAATTCATTTTAACATACATCGTGGTTGAAATTTAAAACTAGATTTATCTCCCCCTTATTTTACTCTCCTCAAATTAAAGATAAACAATTGTTTTTTCGGACCTACAGTCCACAAGCACCAAATATTTTAAGTAATTTTTTTTTAACAAATAATCAATCTAAAAAACAATGTAATCAACTGAAATTGGTCTTGCTTTCAGAAATTGTTTTTTTTCTTAATAAACAAATAATATAGAACAATTTGTTTATTTTTCAGAATTGTTGGTACTGAAATCGACTCAACGTCAGTTAGGGGCAGGGTTAGTTTGGGTCCTAATTTACATAAGTACCTAACTTTTTTATAATTATTTTAAGACTTTATTTTTTAAAATAAATAATCAACTTTTTAAAACAAATAATTCACCGAAATTGATCTAGTGTTCAGAAATTTTTTTTTAATTTCTTAATAAACTAATAATATTTACATAAAATCAATCATTTACATAAAATCTTTCACTAATTTGTCCAATTTATAAGTTATCTTTTGATTTTCAATTATAAAAGCAGTAAACGTAATAAAAGAAGTTCTGATTATGGTAAAGATTATTTAAATATCATTCGCACCGCAGAAACCGAAAGTCAGAAAGAAGGGAACAGCTTGTCGTTAACCTAACTTTTTAAAAATCTAAAAATTGTAAGTAAGTTTATTTTTATTTTAATTCAATAAAAAAAAATGATTCCACTCTGCTATATGACAGACCTGATTAAAAAATATCAATATCCGATTAAAAAAAAACTCTTAAAAATAAATTCTTCAATCTGGCATTTAGATAAAAGTAATAAAGTGTGTTCATTGTTGTATAACTTTTCTGAGAAAACAAAAATGTTTTTCCATAAAATAAATAAGAATAATTTAATCCGATATAAGCCACACACACCATTTCATTGGCTGAAAAGTCGCCATATGCATCCAGCGGATTTCAGTAATTCTGTGTTAGTTCCGAAAATAGCCGCAGCTGTTTACGATATGAAAGCTATGAAAAGAAAGCAAACAGCACTAAGCATGAAACGGATAAGGTGAAAGTTAAATAAATGTTTAGCTCTTCAAAAAGAAAACTGAAAAAAAAACGCAAAGAAAAGATAGTGACTTTCAAATCATAAAAGGCTTCGGCCATTTCTTAGACTGAATCAGAATGCTTCGTTGATACTTGGGACGGACTACATAACTAATAAAATTCTCTGGATGCTTATTTATTAGAACTGTTTTCTTATTAATCTGAGTTAATCAACGTTTGTTACCATAAGTTTTTTGTTCCTATTTATGTTAATCTCACAAAACATATGTTATAGTATACCTTAGTTTCGGGATTGAGTAATGTTTAAAAAAAAACGATTTTAATTGTTATAATGAGTTTTAGTTTGCATCTCTTACGAAATATGTATTTGCATATAAAATCTGGCACAGGGCACAATTGTGGATATGTGATTATAGGCTGGTATTTCTAAGATAATCGCATTCACTGTATCTTATCTGGTTACACAATTCTCCGCTCTTATTTTATACAGTGTTTATGACAATCACTTCTCTATCTACCTTTCATTCTCTCTCTAATTCTCTTTCTGTGTTTAATAAAAATACGAAATAATAAAAAGATAGGAAAAGTCCTAATTAAACAAATGAGAATCACACTAGAATTAGTAAAATGATTGAACTCATAGCAGAGAGAAAAAAGAGAAGCAGAAAGAAAATGAGGGGTATAGCTAAAAGCAAAACTAATTTTTGATTTAAATAATTAACTGGCTTTACGAACTCACTTTTTTCAATACCAATCGAGTGAATTCTTAGCATCAATCAGGAAACCAGGGAGATTATCTTGTCTCTTGACAGATCCTTATTTATTAGAATCAGGTACAGTTAAATATATATATATATATATATATATATATATATATATATATATATATATATATACATACATGAATCAGGTACAGTAAAATTTCGACCTCAGAGACAATCCTCCCAAGCATTATCTCTTTCTTTTGGATTAGGTTGGTTTAGTGTTTGTCACCTGAGAAGCCATGAACTGAGAATTCCGACGGGTTCGTTCAAATATTTGTTTTGTATTCTGTAAGCGTGTCCCCTCAGAATTTCTAGTTTGCTCCTCACATTAAACTAACCTTGTGTCACATCGTTCCGATGATGTGAGGCGTGTAAATAAAATTCTTTTTTCAGCTTTTTAGGGAATCTTTCAAACATTTAAAATTTAATGTTTACTTTATGGGCAGAGTTACGTAGCCTTTGCTGTAAACACGCACAAAGATCGTTACAGTTTGAATAAACTTTGTCTTCATAACACGTTGGAAACAACACATTTGATTATGCTTACAATTTATTTAAAAATAAACTAATAGTGTAAAAGCATAAACCAAAGGCAAGTAATGGAAAAACTGTTGATATCATCTCTTTTTTTCTTTACAGATGTACACTCTTATATCAAATGATGATCGGCAAAGAATGAGGAAAAACTTTTATCTGTTTTCAATAAGTGCTGCTATATTTTTGTAAACCAACTCGATATGTTTTTTGTAGAAAAGTTTTCTTTTAAGAAATATGTAGTGCAGGAATTTTGGACACATAAAGAATTGCTTTATTTATAATGTTAATGAATTTCAATTTTAGTGAATTTACATTTTAAAACTGCATACAGTAGAAATAAGAGAAAGTACTTTCGTGTAAATTTTAATATCTGCATGTACCGAACAGAGAAAGAACATTGGTGTATATGTTTGAACATATTTCTAACATTAATATAAAAACACACATAGAAGAGAAACCGTATTTGTGTCATGTTTGTGCATCTTCATTTTCACACAAAAGTACATACGAACACATACAATTGAGGAACCATATTCGTGTCTAGTTTGTAGATCATTTTAAGATTAATCGAATATGAAAGTCTACATGTGAATATATACTGGAGTGAAAAAAGTACTATTAAACTTGTGGAGCGGAAGTTTCATGGTAGCATAATCTAAAAACTCACATGCAAACACACACGGAAGAGAAACCATATTCTTGTCAGGTTTGTGATCTGTATTTTCAGACCTCTACTCTAACAAGTAACATGCAAAAACATGCAAGAGAAAAACCATATTCTTGTGAAATTTGTGGCTGTTCATTCTCACAGAACGCTGATCTGAGAAAGCATATCCGAACACACACAGGAGAGAAACCATATTCGTGTCAAATTTGTGGCCGTTCAGTTTCACGGAAAGCTGATCTGAAAAAGCATATGCGAACACACACAGGAGAAAAACCATATTCTTGTGAAATTTGTGGCTGTTCAGTATCACGAAACGCTGATCTGAAACAACATATGCGAACACACACAGGAGAGAAACCATATTTTTGTCAAATTTGTGGGTCTGCATTTTCACAGAATTCTGCTCTTAAAAAGCACATACGAACACACACGGGAGAGAAACCATATTCTTGTTATGCTTGTGGATCTGCATTTTCACAGCTTAATAACTTACAACTTCACATACGAACACACACAAGAGAGAAACCATATTCTTGCCAAATTTGCGGGTCTTCATTTTCACAGAATTCTTCTCTAAAAATTCACATGCGAACACACACAGGAGAGAAGCCATATTCTTGTAAAATTTGTGGATCTGCATTTTCAAAGCATTGTAATCTAAAACTTCACATGCGAACACACACATGAGAGAAACAATATTATTGTCAGATTATAGTCTTACTAAACATCTGATCTGAAAAAGCATACGCGACAGACACATCTAGCAGCAAGTCCGGGGAGCATGTAGCAGCAAGTATTGGGAGCATATACCAGAAAGAACAGTTGGAAAAAAGTTATACCATGTTCACTATGACTATGCAATCCCAACACCTACATATTAAGAAAACGGATCTGTTAAACCTGACATAGTGATATTGGACAAAAGAAAGAAAGAAGCAACGATAGTTTAAGGTAGTGTCTCTTATGATGCTGGCTTAAACATAGCTGAGAAGGAAAATATTACAAAATAATGAAGTCTTATGTACGACATGTAAAGAAACCGGAATCTTAGGAAGATCTCCATCATCCCAGCAATTATAGGAGCAACAGAACTAATGAAAAAGAATTTTAAAAACTACCTTTGTTTGAATTACCTACTAGACAAAATTTGGTATCGATGTACAAGGGTTTCACTCTACAAGTTTACCCTGACCAAATATTCAAAATAGCATATTATTTTAAGCCCAAATAAGATCTCGACCCGACTATACACTTGCTTATACAAAGTATTGTGTAACTTCTTTTAGTGATGGTATCTCAAGTAACAACACTTAGTTGGATACTCGACCGGACTAGATGAATTCTTTTCCTGGAATTAGGTAAGACGAAAAGACTAAAAGAAAGATATACTATAACATAATTGGGGAGAGGAAAATGATTGTCCTTTACGTCTTTACTAACTCAACGTTTGAGAGATTAAAGAGAACTTTAATAAAATTTTTGAATATCTATGTATCTTATATAAAGATCAAGTGTTAGCCTCACGTAGGGGTCCCATGATTTCTGAGAACTTCGACTGAAGTAAAATGAAAGAAAAAAGAGAGAAATCATATTGTTGTTATGTTTGTGGATCTTCATTTTCAGAGAATTCTTTTAAAAAAGCACATGCAAACCCACTCAAAAACGAAACCATATTCTTGTCAAGCCTGTTAGTTTTTCACAAACGTCTATTGTAACAAAACACGTGCATTTACACTGTAATTAGAGACAGCGAATGTCTACTACTTGTCTTCGGTCTCTCTGTACAATGGTTTGAGAAGTCACAATGATATGAGTATACTTCACATGTAAGGAAACCCTAATCAACTATAAAACATTGTTTGCTGTTACCTCAAGTAACTTAGCGTGTTACCCGGATTGCAGATGGAGGCACTCCCTTTATAAGATGGGAGCTTTGAATAACAAATAAGAAAACGTCAACAATGGAAAATTGATAAAATATATGAATAATAACGAGACCAAATAACTATTACTGCTTTCGGAATAAGCACTCTAAACATAACAGTGCAACCAGGATCAACAATCAGGCCTTCATAAAAAAGATCATGGCGGCCTATCTCCACCAGGTGCAGCATATAAAAAGAAAAATTAGAAGTTTAAAAGCCAACATTGGCAAAGTGGGGCTAGACCAAAAACGAAATATTGGCTAAGAACATGAAAAAATCTGCCCTCTTTGTTGAAACCATCTAAACTTCATGTTCTACTACCGGAGAAAACTACAGAGAAATACGACAACCCTAAAACTCTTATTGTGATAAAGTAAGAAGACAATACTAATCGTATTTAGATTAACATCCGTTTTACATGTTGGCATGTGTTGGACGGTTTTTAGATATTGATTTCCAAACTAACATCTGCAAAGATCTTTATTTATCACTCCTTTTCTCAAGTTATTAATTATACCTTATCTTGATCTTCCATTGTTACCTGAAAATTGTACCTCAACTTCTTTACATTTTCTAACACAAGAACTCTCATTCATTCTTTCAACATCTCCTGTTCTAGGAACATTTTCTCTATACTGTCTATCATACTGACCTGATGTGTAGCAAAATGCAACCCTTCACGTGAGATGTCCTCTTGCTCCTTTTCTTCCCGACTATTCAAACATGCCGAAATTTACATGTAATGTAAACAGATTTTTCTGCCAATCTCTCCACTTAGGATGCTCTCTATAAATTTAGCCCTTATAAGAGACAAATTTTAGTTCTCAAGAACAATATACCGTGTTTTGGGGTAAATAAAAGTAAAAAGACAAAGATCAACATGTCTTACATGATAGAAACATTCTTGTAATGTTTTGAACCTACATCTTTTGTTACTTTCAGTTGTTCAGCTGACATTAAATCATCATGCCTGATGATGCCTGATAAAGACGCATAGGAGTCGGAAATGTTTGGCGAGTTACCTTTCACACTTGAACCGAACATTAGATAGTTGCTCTGCCAACTCTAAAATATGGATAAAAAAGAAAGAAACATGAATTGTCACTGTTGTTATATAAAACATGCATCAATATATATATATATTTATATATATATATATATTTATATATATATATATATATATATATATTTATATATATATATATATTATTTATTTATTTATTAATAAATATTGTATACATATATATAAAAAGTTAAAACACCAAATAAGGTTATATAATTATATACATGAAAAACTAATATAATAAACATATTTCCACGACTGACAAAAACCATAAACTCCGTTTCCCTATTTACTTAAAAAAATTTAAAACAACTAATTTATTAGTAAGAAATAACTTGACGTTGGATAACAGTTTACTAAAAACTTGTAATGCTGTGTATGTATTTAAATGCCTAATGGAAGTATGTGTCTACAAAAACAATAAATATATTGGTTTGGTAGTTTGGTAGTTTTGTTTTACGGCATATCAACCCTTTTTGGGTTATTTAATGCCGAATCTGGTTATTATAGTGAAAGTTTTTATGCTTCAAGTTCTTTATATCTTCAAATGTTTAATCAGGGTTTTTGGTTTGGTAGTTTTGTTTTACGGCATATCAACCCTTTTTGGGTTATTTAATGCCGAATCTGGTCTTGTTTTCTTCTCTTTTTTGTTTCTTTCCCCTTTTAATATCTGTTTCTATTTAACCCATAGTTGGGACCCTAACAGGTACTACCATTCCGGGTCAGGGTGGACCTCCGAGCAATGGTAATTAAGAGGAGGCTCCACATTCCCCAAAGTCCGTAAGCCGGATCTCACCATCGGATGTAGTTTAAGGTCATATCCAGGACCGGGAGTAGGGTAGGAAAAATAAAAATAAAAAAGGGGAGGGAGAAAGGGAGAGGTGCTTTTGTTTTTGGTTTTGTAGAACATAATTAAGTTTTACAAAAAAAAAACAAAAGAAAAACGTCAATGTAGGTGAATTTCGTCTCAGGGAGCCACAGGGCAGCCTGATCTGGTATCACCAGTAAATATATTGGTATGACTAGAACTTGTATCTCTTGTCGTCTCACATGTCACCTCAGCTCTCCCCATAGCTCTATTTACCAATATCTGGAATTTGTTGTAAACACAAGGAAAACATATTTCAACACTAAATCACACTTGAATAACGAACCTCACTTCAGTTAAAGATATCCAATCCCAAAACGCCAGCTTAGGGTTAAGGTAAGCTTTTAAATAAATTTCGACTTGACCAATTGTAGAATCGATTGAATCTATTAGACTTTTTTTAATTTTACACTTGTACGAGTTTCATGTTTTTTATTTGAAAATTTTCAACACTCGTGATGGTAAATATGAAAATATTTAAAATAAGTTATTTCAACGTAAAGATAATTGTTTCATTGTTAAAACAGATAAAGCTCTTTTAGTATTTTATTTTTTACTTATTTAATAAGAATAACTCGAGTAATATGCTTCAACCGAAGATGGCAACATTCTTCAATAAAAAAGGACTATGTTCAGATCGTAACAATTTTGAAGACACGTTACGAAAAAATGCATCTAAAAATGCAACATGGCCTGTCATATGTGGCCTTACAGACGTACATATCTTTGATCTTGAATTGATATTCTGATTCTTGCAGATATTTTAACTGGAAATATGTATACACTGTTAAGAGAAATTACTTGTATTGCAAGTATGCTTGTCGATTATATTATTGCAAGAAGGACAAGAAATAATATAGACTTTTTAACTGGATAACGTTACTTTTTTTGAAAACAAATATTCCCTGTATTTGACATCAATTAATTTTCTAGGCGATATATATATCACATGATCATCAAGATAAACATCCTTTGTTCAATTACTTTTATTTTAAGCCCTTGTTTAATAATCAAATTTTAGATTTCTCCTTTTGTGACAAATTAATAATATTAACGTTTTCTGTATTTTATAATTATATTCCAAAAAGTAATTAAATATCTTCAAAAATAAAGCTAATACACTACATGTTTATAAAACTACTTTTTACATGACAACAATATTAGTTTCAAACGGTACAAGTGTTCTTTATGGCGACAATGAAATATGGCATTTTCAATTGACCAAACTACTCCTCACCTTCTGTACTGAACTGTTTATTAAAATATATGTTATTTAATTTATTTACTGAAAATTGTGGTAACGATTATATAATGCAACTAAAACAAATCTATTTTTAAAATTTAAACAATTAAACATTGCATATATTAAATTGAAGTTATATATCTGTCTAATTCACTGTCTTTAGGTAATTAATGTCATGAAACAAGTTGTCTCTTCAAAACTCTATTTTAACAATTAAATATTGCATATATTAAATTCAAGTTATATATCTGTTCAATTCTTGTATACTTTGTAAATATAGGTTAATTTAAATAATTTGCATTGTTTTCGAGTTTCGATTTGAAATTCCTAATTTCTGTTCTACAAATTAATTAGAATTCGATATTAGACCTAATGGATTTAAATATTAGACCCAAATAATTGAATATAAATTAGAATTAATGAATTTACATATTGTATTAATAGTATACAATAGTATAACAATATATTCTTCTATTTACTTTCAGTATGGCTAAAAATAGAATTATCAAAATCATTTTCGGCAAATATATTTTTCGATTATTTTTTATTCCTTTCACATTAATTATTATTATTTTTTATTCCCCCCCCCCCTTTAACAAATTCATACTGTTAATATGTGCTGTACATATTGCGAAACAATTTAATATATGCAAATACTTAAGCGAATGACTATTGTTACATCACAATAATATGCATTTTCTTATAAGAATACCTTCTTTTGCCTATTTACTTCCGACATATCCAACAAAACCTGATCACTAAAATAAAAATGTTGAAATCACTTTCTTGAATTGTTCTTATTTAATTCTTATAAACTTTTGTAAATACTAGCCCTTTTCATGTTAATCATTCAGGTGAAAAGGTGTCTTTCCTTTCTGATAAGCATTCAAATCTATTAAAATAAAAAGAATGAACTGAACATACCTTGACTTCTATTTTTGTAGACATTTTTAGAGTAAACCTATTCAAGAGGCGGATCGTTATAGTCCCCAAAATTAGGGCTGAACTCTGGCGTAGTAACATCGATTAATTCAGGCAGACCCACATAGCAGAGCAAAATCCTTTTTACAAGAAATTCACCACCCAAGCACTTAGTCGAGCCGAACGAACACCAAAGATAGCCACCAGCGAGTCCTTCGTATTGTAAGATATTTATGGCAATCACACTTTTGTTCCCCGAATATATTTAAAATGACAAGTGACGAGATGCGGATCAATCGCTGTATTACCATTGAACTGTGCATCCATGATAATTGGAAATAATTTGCCCGGCCAAAAAGTCTAACCTCATCTCAAGGTGTCGATGAAACCTAATATCTTGTAAAGAACCGAGAACGTAAGATGAAAGAAGAATAAAATATTTTAGTTAGGTTTATTTTCACCCACACAAGCCGATACAAGATCATTTATATATAAAATAATTTAACTAAAATAGTTGCCAGTTATGTCATATAAACTATGACTATAATAAAGAAAAACAACTTAGAGCTAGCTGAACAGCTTTCATAGAATATTTACTGATCTGTGTACGCATTTGTGAAATATATGCTTCACCCAATGGAATATCGATACATAAGATCCAATAGAATAAAACCCGATTTCTGCAAAATGAAGAGAACTGTTCGATAATCAAAACCCGTAACAGAGAAATGTATGATCAAAACACAGATACCAATCCTTAACAAAGATATGGCGAATTCCGTCATGAAGAAGATGAGAAATGAGCTTTTTAATATAGGCCGTGGCCGAATACAAACTGATTTCGCTAGCCGAAAGAACATTACAGCCTTCTTCTGTTATATGAGAAAGCCAGGTCGTTATTGACTGACACAAATTGCCTCTTCCAAACGCTATCTATTCGCCTCATCCATTTCAAGAAAGTTTTATTTCAAATTATCTATATTAATGAACTTATGGAAAATCGATACCTAAGATCCAAATTTAGACTTAAGCTGCAATATTTTAAGAAGTTTTAAGAAGTCGTTTACTTTTCTAGGTTTGTCTGTAAAATACAGGGAATATTTGTTTTCAATAAAAGTAACGTAATTACATTTCATGAAAATAGGATATATGCTAAGAGGGAAAGTTGATAATTGTAGTTGATATAAATCATTCTTTCAAATGATAAACATCAAATGCTAAAACTACATTGAAAAAAAAACGAAATTTAAAAAAACTATTGAAAACAAAAACAAAATTTAGAAAAACTATTGAAAAAAACCCTCCTTATCTTAACGTGGATTTTACTATTGTAATTATTCTAAAATAAAGTTAAAAAAATGTATTTGTAAAAGGAAAAGTTTTCAAACAAATTGCCGAATTTTACCCAGTGTAAACCTGTCATTTATTTACAAAATTTTATTTCCCGTGTTTCATTTATTCCCCTTCTATTGACGTATTTTTCTGCTTTTTCCTTCTACTGTGATAATTTATTTTAATGAATCATTTTATCGCAATAAATCATTTTATTTTTCAAAATCATTTTATTTTTCATTGGGGCCGAATGTGTTGTGATTGTTTTATTTCTAAATTATCTTTTTTACGTATACATTTTTTACAACTTTATTTTAGAATAATTAAAATGGTAAAATCCATTTTAAGATACATCGTGGTCGAAACTTGAAACTAGATTTATCTCCCCCTTATTTGACTCTCCACAAATTAAAGATAATTTTTTTTTACATGGATCAAGTATTGGTAAACGTAGGGAAACCCTAGTTTGTCTTTACCCTTAGAATTCGGAAAATTGTAAATAAATACTATTTTTTGCAAATATCTAAAAATCAATAACATAGTTTTTGATCCAAATCAACCAAAAATTGAAATAAACGTTCGACGAGCACTAGACATCGCTGGCTTCCCGTCGATCCTCGAACTGGTTGGCCTTGACAAAGGGGATGGCAAACCACCTGATGGCCTGACGGTGTTTCCCTTTACAAACACTAAGTCTCTGATATGGAATGCGACTTGTGTCGACACTTTTGCGTCCTCGTCAGTGATAGAATCGGCAACAAACCCTGGACAGGCAGCAGTGTCAGCAGAGAGCCGCAAGCGGTCAAAATATGCCAATCTTTTCGACAGATTTATATTTCAACCGATCGCTTTGGAGACGAGTGCAGTGATTGGCTCTGCCACGCATGACTCCATCGGAAGCCTTGGTCTATTAATGACGCGCAACACAGGAGACAATCGCGATTTGTCTTGGCTTTACGAGCGCCTCTCTATCGCCATTATTGAGTCTGCTCTCGGCCTGCCAAGCCAGCCGGACATTCGAAGAAAACTATGGAAAACTATTGACTATTATAAAATTATATATAAGGAATCAGGATTTCTCGATATTGAACTAAACAATGTCCAAGTGACGAACAACGATTTATTAATTATTTATTGAATTATTAATCATATAATTTAATTTTTCACCGAATGGATTAGTGTAATATAGTTGTTTCTTATTTTGTTTTAAAAAAATTATCATGTCATTCAAAAAATAATAATCGACACTCAACATTGAATTTATTTTTTTTATCTAAATGAATAACTGCGAAAGTGTTTCCATCTATTCTAACATGGAAAATGGTTAGGCTTATTTAATTCTAATGATACAAGATTATTTTGAAATACCGTATATATAGTCATTTACAAACGATTTCAAACAAACTTCGTATTGCTCCTTTGAATATTTATTTATTTTAAAGTTTCTAATAAATTAATATTCTGTGATATAATTTTCTAATGTATAATAACAAAGTGTCTTCTATATACACGATCGTTTCATGGATAGTACAATTATTATAATTATTAATGAAATTAATTGAAAAGATTTTATATTAAAAAAGAACGCGTTTTAAAAAAGTGTTTAGAATTTTACATTAAAGATCGCTGAGATGTGTAGCCCAGATACTACACTTTGATCTGAGCTAAAACGCCAAGTAACCATACAAATAATGTTTTTGTTACGAGGCGATTTTACATGAATAAAAAGTAAACATCGGAACATAGTTTAATGTGGGTTCGTAGTGTAGTATCGGTTCTGTTGTCATCAGACCGGCCTCCCAGAAATTACCTCCTTCGTATTTAAGGGTTGTGTGGGTGATCTTCCCATGTATTACACCCTCCTTTATTGTATTATCTTTTATTTCAGATGTGTAGTATTGGTTCTCTTGAATAAGACTGTCCTCTCAGGAATTACATCCTTCGTAGGATAGTATTCGTTCGTTATGATACTATCCTCTAAGTTATGGGGCCAATCTAGTACATGTCCGTTTACCATAATACCATTCTCTAAGGCGAGCCAGGATATGCCACCGTGGGGGGGGGGGGTGATTGTCGAAGCACACTTACGACATAAAACAGCAAACCGTAAAAGCTGAACATTTTTTCTTGAAACATTCAAAATATACATAGTCTGAAATAAAAACGTATTTCACTGAAAATATAAACAAATAAAATGTAATGTTTTGCTTACATTGTAAGTTTTTAAAAAAGTTTTCTTTTACTTCTTAAAAAATCCTGTTATCAATATTTCTCGCCCTCCCAAATGAATAAATAATAGTAAAATGCTATGCTGGCCTTTCGTTACTTATTTTATTTTCGTTAAATTCAGCGACTGAAATAGGAACAGATTCCATTAAAAATAGTCTAAAAATATTCCCTTTATTTGGGGTTCATTCCTATTTGAGTCACGTCAATTATTTATAGTGAATTAGGTTTCGCATTACTCATAAAAAACTTATATTTTAAAACTTAAAACATGTTTTAGTAAAGAAACAACAACTAAGGTTTTTTTGTTATGCCAAAATTAATCATACACGTAAAACGCAGAAATTGAAATTAGGTCGGAAAAATATAGTCGCTGGCTAAACAAGTCGGGAAAGACGCTGGCTAATGGAGAATTATAACTTAAGCTTATAAACATGTCCTTTTAAACTAGAGAATTATGAAAAGAACGATATCATGTTTTAGCTGCTGTCATTATATTATGCTCTCAGGATTAACTCCTACTTTGGAATTAGTAGTTCGTTCATCATGATATCATCCTCTCAGCCTAGAAAAAATATGCGACCAGAGAAGCGTTATATAAACTATGGTGATCACCGAGAAGACACACATGCTTTGCTATTTGTAAATATATGACGTGAGCAAAAAAATATTTTGACTTTACCTGTACAGTGAGATTCAGCATTTTTTACAAAAACTGCAACAGTTGAAAGAAGGAAGGAAGTATTTAATGTAGTGACACCCGGAAATATGGTAACACTAGACCACCCGTGACCCGTTGGGTCAGTTTGTTATATTAGCTATGGAATTCATGTATGAGCGTGACACTTGTGGCATAAAGAAAATAGTTTTTTTTTACATAACAGAAGCATTTCTATGAAAGTATATTAAAATGAAAAAAGAATATAGATTTCTATGAGTCGTTCTGTTTATTATAATTGTTTTTTTTTTTTAAATTACAGTTACTGAATTATAAGTGGTTGGTTAGGGCGATTTGAGAAAGGAAGGGGGTACAGCCGTGGCCACCGAGAGACAGCAGGCTTTCTCGCGTACGTAACGAAAACAGACGGAGTAGGAGTGGTGAAATCTATGAGAGGGAAAGTGGGAGGTGGTTTCGTTCACCGACCGCTCGTATGGCTGATATTAATAATGAGTGTTGTTTTTTTGTTCGTTTGTTTTTGTTTTTTGAAAGGGGGGTGTTTTTTGAAACTGCGACAGACTTTACGAAGTCTTCCCGTTGAATGTTTTTAGCCGTGAAGAAAACAAAAAAACTATTTGATGAAATTAAATGAAATTGTTTATATTAAAAGACTAAAACAAACATTGCTAAAACTCTCAGTATTATAAGGTCAGGATCAAGGACAATGAAGCAGTCCTGGGAAAAGAGTGGCGCCCTCCCCTACATCTTGGGTTAGTTGATAATGTAAAGAGATCCTCTACTGTAATCGGGCAATTTAGCCTTTTATAAAGTCTGAAATTAGCGACCACCTCACCTAAAATAAGCGAACGCCATTTTTGTTTGACGAATTTGACAATATAACTAAATAAATATTTGAAATAAAAAAAATTAATTTCTCAGATGTTAACCATACAATATCATTGCCCTTGTCTTATTTTGACGTCTCTATTTGGTACTTTGTTACATGGGGACCCGGGCTAACTTTGACCCTGACCCTAACTTTAACCCTAACCCCCAATGACCCTGAACTTTATAGGTAACCCTACCCCCCTCCCTAACCCTAACGACGGGGTCAAAGTTAGCGCGGGTCCCAATCTAACGAAGCACCATCTATTTGTTAGTAAGTTACGCTTGTTTTATTATGAGCACCCCCCCGGATAAGAGTGAAATATTTGAAAAAATTAATAATTTGCCTTCCAATAACGCGTGTACGATGGACACTCTACTAAAAAGGGTTGATATACCGTAAAAACTGGTAGGCTTCCGATAGTAAACGAAATTATACTTGTTACTTTTTTTTTCGATTAGATTTTCTTTTTTATTTTGCTTTGAATCACGACTTTCCTCACTTTCGTTTTTGTTAAATATTTTTTTTTTTACTTTTTGCGATTTATTTATTTGTTTTTATTGCGTTTTCACTTTTCAATTACGTTTATTCTCTCTCTCTCTCTCTCTTTATCTTCTCCCTCTATCTCTCTCTTACGAACACAAACTTTCTCTTTCTTTCGTACGCGCTCTCTGTGTTTCACTGAAAAAAAAAGGAATTCCACAGTGTTTTCTACATCAATTTGTATAATTTACTGTTAATAAAATTATCCGGTGGCTAGAAATATGCACATATCTTACTCACCAAAATTTTGCGTGACGGGATGGAAGTATATATATTTATTATATTACTCGGTTGTCGGGGTAAAAGCTGTCTCTTCAGCAATCACTATCGGTCGCGACTCCCCTCCCCCGTTGTCAGGGGCAAAAGTAAATACTAAATCTTATTAAATGAGAGTGTCAGATCGTGACACAAAATAAGAAACTTAACTTCTCAGATGTTAACTATACAATATCATTGTCATTGTCTTATTTTTTACTATCTCTATTTGGTAGTTTGTTACATTGGGACCTGGGCTAACTTTGGCCCTGACCCTAATTTTAACCCTAACCCCCAATGACCCTGAACTTTATAGCTAACCCTAACCCCTCACTGACCCTAACCCTAACGACGGGGTCAAAGTTAGCGCGGGTCCTAATGTAACAAATCACCTTCTATTTGTTAGTAAGAGACTTTTTGCGATTTATTTATTTGTTTTTATTGCGTTTTCACTCTTTCTCTATCCCCCCCTCCATCTCTTACGAACACACACTCTCTCTTTCATTCGACCACGGTGTTTCACTGAGAAAAAAAACAAAACAAAACAAACATTGCTTATTGTCCGTTCAAAACATTTAAAAAATAAATACTGGTTCCTTACCATCCAAAAATAATAAATAAATGTTTTAACACTTTAAGAAGTGGTGCAAATAAAAAATAAATACTTAGTTCAAACTATCATTGAAAAAAAAACATTGCTTAACGTCCGTTCAAAAACAACAACAACAAAAAATAATAGACATGCCCTAAAAACGTCAAAATAAAAAACAAAAAATAGTTTTAAGTTTTAAGCAACACAAAAAAGTACTTTTTGACCGGGTGATTAAAAAAAATGTATTATTTCTTCCCCTTCCGCTCGAAATGTAGAAGAAAAAATATTAGCGGCTGGTTGGGATCGAACTATAAACCAGTCGGGCCAAAGACAAAAATACTACGTCGCTTACCGTTGCGCTAAAGGGAAATAATTAAAATACGATGCAGAAATTAGGCTAATTAAATGTTATTAATAATCTAGGTGCGGCACGCATGCGCAGAGCGTTTGCTGGAAGCGTGACACACGTACGTACACCTTAGCGTATTAATATATAGATTGTTGTTGTTTTGTTTGTTTGTTTTTGTTTTTTAAAAGGGTTTGAAACTGCGACAGACTTTACGAAGTGCTCCCGTTGAATGTTTTTAGCCGTCAAGTAAACAAAAAAACTATTTGATGAAATTAAATGAAATTGTTTTATATTTAAAGCGATATAAACATTTCCAGAATGAAAAATTGCATGCGTTCGTTAATAAAAGGAGTTCAACGGAATTAGAATAACAGATTGGAAGACGATGCTATTTACGCATGCGCAACCGGATGTTGAAAACCGGAAAGCTGAAAGCTGATTGCAAACATACAAGACCCATAGACTTTTAGTAGTATATAGATTATAAATATTTAGTTTTAGTAAGATATATTAATAACAAGGTGTTCTCGTTTAAATTACACGGTAATATCATTTCCCATTTAATCAGCTTTTGTGTTTTCGTTTTTATTCATTGTCTTAATCTTATATATAAAGTAAAGTAGTATGTTCCCGTATTTCATTGACCGATATAGCTACATAAAAAAGCTAGGTATACATATTCTATTCATATTGTGAGATACTGTAAATATTATGTCGTGTTTTGAACAAAAATATTTTAATTTTCAATTGAAATTTTACATTTCAGATTTAATCCGAGCAACAGTTTCTGTCGTTAATACTAATTTCATAGAGCTAGTCGGAGTATATACCTTTCTCTCACGTTGAGGTCATGTTCATTGTGTGCTATTTATGATAAAAAATGAACAATATTTTATGGGAAAGAAAGTGAAAAGAGGGCCTCAGAAGGAGGGATCCTTATGTCAGTAGGGGGATGGCATTCTCTAGACGTCTGGTCTACAACTGTAGTCTGGGCTCTTCCTGAGATGTTGTTAAGTGTTCGACAGGTCTGAGGAAGCTTCTCCTTGACTTCAGTCGTTGAGCCGTTGGTTGATAGTGGTAACGCTCTGCTGGTTGATAATGGCAGAAGTTCGCTGAACTTACTCCATCCTTACTCTTGCAATCACACTAGGACTAGTTCTGCAGCCACCATTTCCTGCAACAGAAAAGGGCTAAGAGAAAGAAGCAGTGTATAAGAATAAAAAAATAAATAAAACGTGGTGGGCAATATGATCTGAAATATTTGTAGGGGTTAATAAAAGCAAATTAAAATAAATAATGAAAAAAGAATTTTTAATTTTCAAATGTACATATGATGTCACAATGCTAGTTTGTCCAATCTATATTGGTACCCGGAAACAAAATAACACAAAATGACATCATATGTACATTTGGAAAATAAATAAACCTTTTTCTATTATTTATTTTATTTTGCTTTTATTAAACCCTACAAATGTGTCAGATCATTCTTCCGACAATATCTATGAGCCTCGAGCCTGGTCAGCATCAGACAGATAACCATTTAGGAATACCAGGTGCTGTATGTGCTATTAGTTATCACAAAAAGTACAATAGCTGAAGTGAAGACATTTTTTTCTTAATATTTTACACTTTTATTTAGTGAATTTCGCGTTTTCTATGTTGTGACGTAACGATTAAAAAGAAGTGTTTCAAACAAACAAATATTAACTTTTAAAAATATTAAGTTTAAAAATAAAACTAAGAAAAACTTTAGCAACATCAGATGAATATTAAATGGCGTTTTTCGTACCATCCCTACACTCACACGTTTATATTGACAGATAAACTCAATAAAGTATGATTTTTCTCCACTCTTGGGTTCTGCTTTTATCGAAAAAAGAGTTAATTATATGTTAAGCGCATTGTTTTATTATCGTTTTGTTAAACAATTTTTGACTTAGTCGTTTTTGCCAAGACTGATTTCAACCCAAAATATCTGACGTCATGTCTATCCATTTTATTGGCTTCATATTTTCTCCATTATTTCTTAATTACCCCTTTGTGTACCCTGCTTAAAACGAGTACGGTTAAAAAAATATAATCATCAATATATGTCTGAGCCAATATGCGCTAACTAATATCTACTGGCAAAAATATCCACATCGATATCTCATTACCATAGATTATCGTATCTCTACAATCAAACTTTTATAGCCAAAGATGCCACAATAAAATATAATCTTTCTGCGGACTGCTTATCTACGGTTTTACGTTCATGAAAATATACTGATTTGCATAAGATATTACATATATTTCATGTAAACTTTTTTAGTTTTTTAGTTTTGCTTAATTTTGTCATTTTGCTTAGTTTCCTTCTTCACTGAGTTGTTATTGAAATAAATTGAACAAGTTCCCAAATCAGTAGACACATAAAATGTTATGAGGAAGCTAATCTACCTATTTTAGAAATAAATGAACTTTCCCAGACACAATAAATAAAGTAACATATAAGCGTCATTGGGCATCGACAAACTCGATTTATTTGGTCCATCCTCCCAGGCCTTGCTTCTCCTCTTTTGGGTGGAGTGTGTTTACTGCTTACTGCCTGAGGCAAGCCGACCGGAAAATGCCGACGGGGCTACACAGGCTATTTTTTTAATAGACCAAAGTGCTTCTTCTTTAAATGTGCTTGCTTGACTCATCCCATCTTTCGGTCCTGTGTCACATTTTCCTGCGGTGGGTAAGAAGGAAATATTATCGATCCACTCGATTAATTTGGTGTCAGGTCGATTCTATGTTCGCATACCAGTCGAGGTTTCGATATCGACAATCAGTCCGGCAGAAACTGTGGCACTTCGATGGCCTTTTATCTGTCGAACTTAGGTATTTATATTGGGTAATCCTAGGAAACCCACCCTCCCAAGCGTTGTCTCACCTATTTTGGATTGAGTAAGTTTATTGCTTACTGCCTGAGGCGTACTGACCGTAGAATTTCGACGGGATTTCTAAGACAATTTTTCATAGACCATAGTGCTCCTTCTTTAGGGGTGTTGGCTTGACTTTTCCCACCTTTCACCCTATTGCAACATCTTTCGGAGATGTGACGAAAGTATATACCAGCGAATCCCGACATTCATTTGGCGTCAGGTGGCGCTTGCTGATCGCATAGCAGTCGTGGTTTCGATATCGATAATCAGAAACTGGAGTATTTCGGAGGCCTTTTTTCTGTCGTTCTGGGTAGTCCAAAGAATGTCTACCCCAGACCTCGCCTCCCCTCATATGGGTTCAGTATATTTATTGCTTACTGATTGAGGTGCTCTATCCGGGGATTGCCGACGGAGCTGCACAGCCAATTTTTTAAAGTCAAGAGTTTTCCTTCTCTAGGGCAGCTGGCTTGACTCTCCCCAGCTTCCGGTCCAATCTTCCTACGGTTGGAAGGAAGTAAATGCCAGCGAATATTGGCAGTTATTTCCCCAAGCTCATGACGCGTACTTCTGTAACGTAATTATGTTAATACACTTTATCAAACTACTGCGTTTGTTTTTATTATTAACAGCCTTCAAGGCCATAACACTAGCGACGAAAGGTTTTTAGACTAAAATTGCCACAACACTGCCAGCAGGGATTCTGGAACTACATTTAACAATACTCACGTTCAGGATTATTCGAACATTACCCAAACATGTGTCACACACACTGGACGCAGAGATTCTAAATATACATTTTAAAAAACCTGGGGACAATGTACTTGAATTTATTCAATCCTATATTTTTTCTTTCGAACGATTTGTATCGTTTCAAAATACGAAAATCGACAAGACATAAGTTGCATGCAAACAGTAATAACGGAAACTAAGGGTTCTATCTAAAATTTGAATTGTTAGATTTTATAAAACAACGACTTTCGTGTTATCTATTTAAGAAGAGAGCAAGAAGTTAAAGTATCGAATTTTATCAGGGACGCAAGTGCGTTTTCTTAGAATACAATTTGGGATTCAATTGAGATTTTTAACTACGACCCGGCAATGCGGTTACTTTTGCTTCATAATCAGCCGTTATGAAGACATATATAATTCACACTGTTAAAACTGGACTGATTCAAAGAAGGTTCGATTATTGTTATGGAAATTGGGCACAGTTACACAAACGAAATTTGTTAATTACATTTTACCTCAAAAGAATATCGAGCTAAAATTAGAGTGAAACGATACAATTGTTGACGTATTTTTTTAGTCCAAAAACATCGCTCTTTCACAAGAGGTAGAAGTTACAAGAAATAATAATGAGGACTATATAACTTGTGCGAGCAAAGTAAATAAGTACTCTGATGACTTCAGGTTATCATAATTAAGTGCTAATAAATTTAAATAACTCATTTTTCACAAGGTGTCGAACGTAGACTCTGACATTTTAAGGAGAGCCCTTAGCAAACTGAAAAAAAATCCGCAACAAAAATGACTTCACTAGTTAAAGTTGATAGTCAAAAATGAAATAGTCCTCCTTCTAAACCGTGCTTTAGTTGCGGGCATAGGTATTGGTACAGAGGCATAAAAGTACGCATTGCAGAACAAAAAAATAGAAGAAGAAAGAGTTTTATCAGACTCGTCAAGTGCAGAGAAATTGAAAATGGTAAGAAATTGGCTCAAGTTAAAATATTAAATAGAAACATAAATATGCAATTACATTATGGCTCCGATTTATTAATAATTAATTTTCATAGATAGAGGAAAATCTGTAAGCTAACTTTATTGAGGACAAATAAAATTGCAAAAAGCATAACCGGAGAGCAATTCAAACTGAAAGGCGAACTGATAGCGACAGTCACACTTCAAAGAAAAATCCGAAAACTGAAACTATTTGTGATGAAAAACTCGTGGAATTTACTGGGCACAAATTTTATGGGAAATTTTAACTCTGGGATTTTTTAGCGATTAATTTTTTTTAGCGATTAATTTTTGTTAGCGATTAATTCTTTTTTCCAGAATTTAAAAATGAAAGATTCTGCAAATACATTTAAAAAGAATTGAAAGAGAATTTTACACACGCTTTTTCTGGTGGTATTTGTGGATACAATAAAGTTATTGCTAAGTTTGACTTGAAATCGGATATACAGCTAACTTACAAAAAGAAGCGAAATGTTCCGTTTCCATAAGAACAGAAATAAGTTAGAATTGTATAGTCTCGAGAAAAAGTCGGAGCTACCATGAGTTGAATATAATGAAGAAAAAGGAGCGATTTATTGATACTTCTAAAAGAACGTTAAAAAGCGAGGGGTACTCCCAGGGAATAAGATACACAATTGTCTACAAATGTATAGGATAACATTCTATCTTGCACGTTACCAGCGGTAGTAAGATTCGCAAGAAATATCAAGATGAGTTTCGACAAACTGTTACCGAATCATCAGAAACCGGAACGAAAAATAAATGTCAAAAAAGAACGTTTTCAAAACGGAGAAAATGTTCTTGTCAAACAATGTTTAATAATAATAATGTCATTTTGGGAAATCGGAATTGTAGAGAAAAGAATTGGGGATATGCTGCATATGGTGAAAGGACAAGAAATGTACCCATAAACCAAATCAGGAACATATATTCCGATACTGTAGAAGACAACAAAGCACAGAATAATTGATGGATGTCACCAGTCCCACAACTAATTTCTTAAATGTGGAAGTCGAAAAAAAAAATACCGGCTTCATGGAATTCAATCTCTAGAGAATAAGATGTTGACTTCTTACAGAGTAAAGGCTTAAAAGAATGGTGTTATTGGGGTAAGCCGATCTACCTATTTAAGTAATAAATGGACTTACCCTAACACAATGAATACAATTACATCTCAGCGTATTCGGGCAGCGAATTGTGGCAGTTATGGTTCCAAGCTCATGACGCGTACTTCTGTAACATATTTATTTGAATAAGCAAATTGACAACATCTTTAAGGCACGCATGAAAATGTGTTTAATTGAAATATTTTGAAAAGCAACACATCGTGCAATTTAAATGAAAAATCCATTTAATTTTTGTGTTGCAAGCTATCGTTGTAGAACAACTTTGTAAAGCGAGATTGTCTTATAGTTTTAATTGTTCTTCTTTTTCTTCTTAATTTTGATGGTATTAACCCCGAGGGGTCAAATCACGATAGAAGCAGAAACGCACGTCAAGTTCTAAAAGGGTAAGTATAGTCAAGTCGATGTTATGCACAAATTGGCGCTATTTGAATAAGCAAATTGACAACATCTTTGAGGCACGCATGAAAATGTATTTAAATGAAATATTTTGAAAATCAACACGAAATGAAAAAGAAGAGAAAAATTTAAAAAAAAACTATAAGACAGTCTCGCTTGACAAAGTTGTTCTACAACCAAAGCTTGCCAAAATATATTAGATAAATCATTTTTTAATTTAAATTGAACAATGTGTTGCTTTTCAAAATATTTCATTTAAATACATTTTCATGCGTGCCTCAAAGATGTTGTCAATTTCCTTATTCAAATAGCGCCAATCTGCGCATAACATCGTCCGGACTACTTATCCTAACGTCTTTTAGAACTTTACGTGTCTTTCTGCTTCTATCGTGATTCGACCCCTCGGGGTTAATACCATCAAAATCAAGGAGAAAAAGAAGAAAACATAGAACTATAAGACAGTCTCACAACGTAAAATATATTTTTGTTTTACTCGAAAATCATATTTAAAATATATAACTTTTTAAATGTATTTCGAGGCCTAAACATTTTTTTCAATAAAAGTTTACACGGATTTATCGATTAGATTAAAAATTATCACGAAAGAGGATTAATAAATAATTAAAAAGAGAAAGACTGATTTCCCACCGAAAAGGACGCACCCCAGAAGAAGTCTGGCAGACATGGTTACCTGTGTTGAATGCACTTCTCACGATGCTCACATCGGCTTTTATGAGAACGGATTACCGATCGGCTTTGCTTGAACGATTTTCAAATGGGTGTAGCCGTCACATCACGATTAAAATGCATCAATGTGCAATTTTCATGAGACATTTTAGATACTTCTTGGGTAACAGATTTGTGTAATCGAACAGCGACAAGCGGTTACAGTATGTATTGATTTATTTTTTACCGACGTCTAAAAAAGTAGCTGGCAATAAAATCGGTATCCGTTATTATCAATTGAAAGCCTCCCTAAAAATGATACACAAGTGTCTTCTAAATTTGTGTTAAATATATTTAAATATTTATTTATTTATTCGTGTGCGTCTTCGTATCTCTAGGTGATGATCGGTCGCCCCGTCTTATGCGAGGTCACGAATAAGGTGTAAATAAGGATGTAAATAAGGATATGACAGTAATTGTCTCAGACATGGATCACTAAGGGGTCAGTAGGATTATGATACATCGAGATCGTGAAAACCTTGACGCCGATGTATTGGGCGGACATGACTTCGCATATGCTATGGTGACAAGATTATTATAAGAGATTGAATTCAACGATCAGGCGAATTAAGAATGGTCTAACAAAAGACTGATATACTTAAGCAATGACCTTAATATATAATTAACTCTCTCTCAATATAAAACAGTTAGTGTATAGTTACATTATTGAGATTAGTCGTCTATGTTCGATTTGAAACTGCAATCACAATTGTTATATATTCCCTACATGAGTATATTGTCGGTCTTTCACTGACATGGCTGAAGCTGTTCTCTTGTTAATCGCGTTTTCATCGCTAAACATGCAGAAACGATCGCATCTTAAGTAAACACTTCATTGCTTGTTTGTGTCTTTAAACTTTATTCAATTATTCCACCCACTATGCAATAAAAGAAAATTAATTTTATAAATTCAAAAAATATCATTTGAATCCAGAATTCAAAACGGGGCAATTCAAACAATATCTGAAACACTTGGATTGTTTTCTAATGTTGACTAGAATATGTTAATCGGTATGGCAGGAAACTGGCTCGCATTGTGAGGTCATGATCTTAAAGATTTCGAGAAAGTAGTGTAAGAATATAGTTCTGATTGCATTCTGTGAGTTATTGTAACCGATTGTGTTCTATGTGTTTCTGAAATGAGGATGTGTCCTGATTCGACATGGAACTGAACCCGGTTATGAGTCCGCAATTTTTGACATTTGGGTGATCACAAAAATGATCACAACGTAGCCATTACTCCGGAGTTTTCTTCGTTTTGAGTTATAATACCGCAGACTACAGAACACCACTTGTTCTTGTTAACGCTTATGAAAAAGAGACGGAGTGTGATGAGAATCTGGATAAACTTTTTGTCACTCAGTTTCCAGGAAATACCACTTGTTATTGCCGGTGAACACAAACTGATAATGACGCATCTGAAAACGATTAGTGAGTAAATAACAAAATACATGAAGATTCATTGGCGCCGGCAAAAGCAACGTTAATTATACTGAGATCAGTGGAACAAGAAACAAACATTTGAGCACAAACAAAAATGGGGAACGAAGATTTATAAGACCAACCACATAAAACCAGGAAAACACATGGACAATTGGACATGACTATGGAAAGGACAGTTGAGCTCGCTCGCTACTGAAAGCCACGTAAAACAACACGATTATTTCTTTGCAAAAACATGCTAAAATGTTCTTTGTTTATACATACAAATACAAAATATTAACACATTTAAGTCAAATATGTGTGAGGACTGTACAGCAGTATAGCTTCACACATATTAAACAACCCTTAATATAATTGGTTAAAACGTAACTTTTCTAACTAAATATTAATAACATTATTTTCTTTTACTTCAAGTATTTATTTATATAATTCATGATTTTTTAAATATAAAAAACAATTACTATTTAATAAACTTTAGCAGTCGGGAGGTTGGTGGGATAAAAAAATAAATTTAAAAAGTAAGAACATGATTTGGACCCCCCCCCCCAGCTTAGATGCCCGGGGCACAGCCCCCTGCCCCCCCTACACACAAACACTTCACTGCACGCCACTGCTTGGCTGTGACTCAGACTTCGGTGAAAACCATCGAATTTTATCACCAGGAAATCAGTCATCGCAATTAGTGTGTGAATTTGAAGTAGTAGTAGTAGTAGTAGTAGTCGTCGTCGTCGTCGTCGTCGACGACGACGACGACGACGACAACGACGACAATAATAATAATAATAATAATAATAATAATAATACCACCACCATCACCGCTGCTTTCCGCATGCAGTCGTGTGTGTACAGAATACAAAACTAACATGACTGCGTAGAGAAAGCGGTACACTGGCTACAATGTAAACGAGTGCATTTTTTGACGCGCAGAGAAATGATTATACACAAACCGAAGACAGTACAAGAAAACGAAATGAATATGAAACATGAGGAAAGTCAATATTATACCAATAATCGTAGGAGCACTAGGAAAAAAGCTGGATGAAAAACTAGGAGAAATTGGAATCAAAGGAAAGACTGGGACTATACAACGGACAGCAATGATGAAAACAGCTGAAATCTTAAGGAACATTCTCGGATACGGAAAGAAACCCAGATAAACCACAAACACTAACCAACCACATAAAAATGGCAACAGGAGTAAAATAAAAACATGTAAGGAACATCACATGAAACCAAGGGTACTGAAACTGCTAGAAATGTTATACACTGTGTTTCCCTAAGAATAAGAGCGTCAACCTCGGCTGATACCAGCAAAATAAGTGTGAAAGGGTCAAGGAGGATAGAAAGACCGATGAAGGGGAGCACTAGCCAGACTTCCACTGGATGAGTGCGGAGTGCACTGGGACTTTGGAGGGGCTTATTATTGCCATCCAAAACCCAGGGAAAAACCAATGGCTTTTGCCAGCGAGGAATCAATGGAAGGGGCTGTTGCGATAACGCAAACTAATTTGCAATAATTATCGAAAGATGTGGAAAGTAACTGGAAATATGCGGACACTTGTCAATCAGACACCAGGGGACACCATTGGTTATTATCAGTGAGTAATCACTGAAGCATCAGCATTCCTCGCTAGGGGCAACTCAGGCGACCACTTATGAACACATTCCTCTTCCCGAAGGAGGAGGTAATGTCTGGAAGGATAGTATCGTAGGACCGAACAGAACCATATGTCACGTTGTGTCAGGTAAAGCGTAAATCAATAACAACAGATCAGCAACATCTGCACATCTGTGAAAAGGGCTTTAACCAGAAGAAGCTCATTAAATTGATTATGTAAATGACATACGGATATTCAGTTTTTTATAAAGTTGAAGGTAGTGCCCGAAAGGCGTGTCTGGGGTGTATGTGATCGGGTCGGTATTGCGGACTAAAAAGAAAAAAAAACCTTTGTAATTTGCTATACCGTCCAAACGATAACAAACGAAAAGTTCCGTTTTAGCTGGGCGTCTCCAATTGACATTCATTAAAAAGCTGTTGCGATTTTCTTCCAATGAATTTATTCACGTATACACAGGGTCCGCTATAAGTAACTATAGATCAAATAAAAACTTACCGGTTCCTTTCCTATACACAAATATAGCTGTAATGAAGCAGTATTATATATATATATATATATATATATATATATATATATATATATATATATATATATATATATATATATGCATACATATATATACATACATATATATATACATACATATATATATATGTATATTTATATATATATTTAGATATATATATATATATATGCATATATATATATATGTATATTTATATATATATTAAGATAGATATATATATACATACATATATATATACATACATATATATATACATATATATATGCATATTTATATATATATATATATACATACATATATATACACATACATATATATATGCATATTTATATATATATTTATATATATACATACATATATATATACATACATATATATATGTATATTTATATATATATATTTAGATATATATATATACATACATATATATACATACATATATATATATATATATACATACATATACATATGTATATTTATATATATATTTATATATATATATATACACATACATATATATACATACATATATATATACATACATATATATATGTATAATTATATATATATTTAGATATATATATATGTATATATATATATGTATATCTATCTATCTATCTATATATATATATATATATATATATATATATATATATATATATATATATATATATATATATATATACACACTTTTACACTTTACATATTATAATTGTGGAATGGAATGATATTCACTTTATTTACATGTATTTGGACCTAGTGTTTGTTTATGCCTATATACATGTATGTGAATATGGGTGTATTCTCATGTGTGTGTATGTGTATGCTCAATAAAATAAAATAATAATAAAAGAAATTAAAGTAAAAAAGATGAAAATTGAAATTGAAATGAATAAAAGAAATGAAAAAAGAAATTATAGTAATAAAGGAATAAATTAAATATACGAATAGATCATAATAACAAAGGAAAATTAAAGAAAAAAATGTAAAATATCTAAATCTATAAATCAATAAATAGAATAAATTTATATAAATTTAGTTCTAGGAGTATTATACCCTTGGAATACTCTTAAATATACTTTAAGAAAAAAAGTAGGTGAGTGAATGAATTAATAAATAAATATGTATTTAGATATTTACACTTTATGTATGTATATGTGTGTATGTATATATTTTTGATTTTTGATTTTCTTTGTTTTTTTTGTTTTTTTTAATTATCCCTAGTTCCCCCCCCTCTTCCCCAACGTCTCTTCTTATTCCCCCATTCCCCTGTTCCAACGGTTCCTTCCTACCTCCTTGGCATTGATCCATTCCATAATTCAAATTCCTTCTCAAATTTCAAATCTCATTTCTAAATATATTTTTTCCATAAGTTATCCCCCTTTGATGACGCATATTACAATAAAAACAGCCCACACGTAAATTTGAATTGAATAAAGAAAAAGAGAGAAATAAAAAATTTATTAATGAATCATATAAAATAAAATATAATAATTAGTATATTAATAAGCAAATGTTTATAATATTTTAACTTTAATTGTATAATTGCTTAATAGAATTTTGACATTTTCTTCGTTTCTACTTCCAATTGTCTTCTGCCGTATTTCGATGTTTTGACACCGGTTTTTCCCGTTTTTTCGACCCACTCGGTCTTTTATTGTTGTCTTCTGAAAATGAAAGTTTTTTCTTTCGAAAATTTATGATTACCCTTTGCCGAACTGTTACTTACCAGACAGTATTTACTATTTTGGTATTTAATCAGTTTCGTGAAATTATTAATAAATCGTTTTGAGTTTCACTTTCTCTCATCGTTTTTTTCTTTTCACTTTTCCACCTTACGGCAACTACACCGCATTGCTACAGCCTCGGACGACTAATCTGCACTTATATTTACCAACAATGCTTCAAGCAAACTGCAATCTCTTTTTTTTTTATATATATATATTTATACATATATATATATATATATATATATATATATATATATATATATATATATATATATATATATATATACATATAAAATATAATAACACGAAATCACATAATTGTCGATGCAATAATTTATTTCAACCGTTCGGTTTTTTCAAGCATCACTCAGACAATTACATTTTTGAGACTGATAGAAAATTGAATTTCCCTACCACAGTTCCAATACAATCAGAGATGGTGGTGGTAGCAACCAATTTGATACATCTTTTATAGAGAGGGGGAAATTTAAAACTTATATTTAACTATGGCGGGCGAAGGGGAGGGATCTTTAAGTTAATCAACTAAAAACTGCCATGTCAAAATTATGACACATACGACTTGGCGATATCATACATATAGGCAATTTTACTCACGCGCATACACAAAACTAAATACGCACACATCATATGCGCACTCACATACATAATCTCACTCGCACATTATCATAACTAAACATAATCACATACGCAACTTTTATTCATCTCTAGCCAGAATGCGTCCGGCGAAACTCGTGTTCTCAAATTCGGTTAGAGAAAAGAAAGAAAGAAACAATTAACAGGCACAGAGAAGATATAGACAGACCGCGTGTCATAAATTCTCAGTCCGTCTGGGTTCCAAGAAAGAGAATCTAATTGAAATAAGATTACACGCACATACATATATGTATACATACAAATCCATACGCACATACACACACATATATACACATACACACCCACACATATACATATCTATACACATATACATATACACACATATATACATATATATATATATATATATATATACATACATGAATACACCTATATATATCTCTGAATCTATTTGAAATATTGACCAAATGCATACGCATGTAGTTGTTCACACATGTAAACATACATACACATACATACACACACATATATACATATACGCACATATACACACATATACATACGCACACATACATATATATCCACACACCTACACACAATATTTACATAACACTCTATATTCTTACTGATGTAATATGAGTTCTAAAAATTAGTCTTACCTTATTTATATTTTAGATTAATTTGATAATCTATTATTATAAATATCATGCGGGGGGGGGGGGGGTTACCGTACCTAATGTTATTCAATTTGGTATCTTCACCGTTGTAATTCTAGAGGCCCATCGGATTACTAATTCAAGTCTAATAATGTCTATTGGTAATATTTGACATTTATACTTATATTAATTCAAAAACTAGTGTATTACCTGCAGAAAAAATTTTCATACCACTATCTTATTTTAAGTAAATAATAAATATCCGCGTACACACAAATACTATATATCACCAAGTCAGTAAATCTGTGTCTATCACAGATATTATTATAAATATTATGGGGGGGGGGGTTTACCGTAAGTAATGTTATTCAATTTGGTATCTTCACCGTTATAAGTCTAGAGGTCCATCGGATTACTAATTCAAGTCTAATAATGTCTAGTGGTAATATTTGGCATTTATACTTATATTAATTCAATAACCGCAGAATTTTTTTAAATCCACTATCTTATTTTAAGTAAATAATCTGAATAAATAAATATTTCAAAATACCATTATATACGCATACACACAAATACTATATATCACCAAGTCGGCAATTCTGTGTCTATAGCAGATATTATTATAACTATTATGTTGGTGGTGGTGGGGGGGGGTTTACCTTAAATAATGTTATTTAATTTGGTATCTTCACCGTTATAAGTCTAGAGGTCCATCGGATTACTAGTCGTTGATTATTTTAAATTTATATTTATGTCTGCACTTAGCCATAAGTTCATCTCGTTTATTTAAGAGGTTATTTCGATCATATTTTAGGATTCTTATTTTTTCTTCTAGACATAAGTTGCATCTTTGTCTAAATCCATCTGGAATATTCGAAAAACATAAGATTGACCACGAAACCACCGGGGACCTGTTCTCATTTTTCAGATGCCACCATTGTTTAGCTAACTCCGTTTTGCTCTTGAGTTCTGGGTTATTGAAAGAGTGTTTGTGGTCATAAAAACGTTGTTTCCAGTTTCCCGCGGAGATGCCGATGTAAACCTTTTTATCCCTGTTGTTATCTTCCGGATGAATAGTGGCCTTATAAACCACACACTCAACTTTACAGTTACCGTCCAGTGGGCAGTTATTTTTCACTTGACAATTACATTTATTTACTGTGACCTTATTCTTACTAGGATTGTTAAGTAATTTACGATTATGGGTGCTGATAATTCTGTCCATGTTCTTGGTGCAAGAGTAGCTGATTTTAATGGTTTTTCTATTAAATATCTTCCTAAGTGGATTATTTATGCTAAAATGTTTATCTACCAGGTTCAAGAATACTCTCCCGATGTTGATGTTAGATAGTTGGCAGTAGGGAGGATTGAACCATATTATTTTTCGGCCTCTATTCCTGGATTTATTTTTATTTTCTTTCTTGGTATATTTGAGTTTTTCATTATATCCGCTTTTCTCTAGCGCTCCATTGTATAAATGCTTATTTGCTTCAAAAATGTCTCTGTTAGCCGAAAGCTTATTTATTCTAGTATTAATTGTTTTAGGTATTTGTTTAATTATGCAGTTCGGGTGGTTAGATCTAGTGTTGATATAAGATGGTGTGTGATTATCTTTATTGAAGGGTTTGTATGTCCCCTTTCCTAAGTCTAAGGTAATATCTAGATAGTTTACTTCTTTACAATTTGGGGTTATATCTATTTTAAATCCAAGGTATTTGAATGCTCTTATTAATTTTTTATGTATTTTGGATACCAGGGGGCCGTCACTATTGGGGATAACAATTAGTCCATCATCCCTATATAACCCCACTAAATTAGGCTCTACAATTCTGCTAATAGTGTACATTATAAAAATGCCCACCAGATCGGCAATCTGGGCTGAGTCAAAAGCACCCATCGGGACATCAAATTTGTTGTTGTTCAATTTAATCCATGTTTCTCGATTGTTTATAAGGATGGATTTGCGACAGGCCATAATTAATCTTACCTGCTCATCGGATATATCCACGAAGTTCCCAGCATAGTTAATGCTGTTCGTAAGTAATTCCTTGGAAATCGAGGGGTAAAAATCCATAATATCGAATTGTATAAAGCAGGCATTCCTCTTATTTTCAATTGATTTAAACCATTCGATAGTATCCGCCGAGTCCTTCCAAAGATTAAATTTGGTAGCTTCTAGAGTTACATTAATAATATTTCGTAGAATCTCCCTAGATACATGGCCGAGTTCCGATTTCGTAGAGTTGATTATTCTCGCTTGTTTCTTAATGTGGAAATTTTTCTTATGGTCCTTGATGAGTATGTATGCGTTTCTCTTATCAATTTTTCCCACTCTATCCTCGATATTCAGTTTGGATGCAAATTCCTTGGTATCCTCATTGATTATTTTTTCAGTGTCGTGGGTATCCTTTCTGTAATTATTACCGATTTTTTCCAGAATAGTTTTCCTATATTCGGATGGGCACATCTTGTAAATATTCGCTGACTTATCAGCCTTCACCCAAACTTTGTTCGACTTCTTATTTACTTAAAATAAGATAGTGGATTTAAAAAAATTCTGCGGTTATTGAATTAATATAAGTATAAATGCCAAATATTACCACTAGACATTATTAGACTTGAATTAGTAATCCGATGGACCTCTAGACTTATAACGGTGAAGATACCAAATTGAATAACATTACTTACGGTAAACCCCCCCCCCCATAATATTTATAATAATATCTGTGATAGACACAGATTTACTGACTTGGTGATATATAGTATTTGTGTGTACGCGGATATTTATTATTTACTTAAAATAAGATAGTGGTATGAAAATTTTTTCTGCAGGTAATACACTAGTTTTTGAATTAATATAAGTATAAATGTCAAATATTACCAATAGACATTATTAGACTTGAATTAGTAATCCGATGGGCCTCTAGAATTACAACGGTGAAGATACCAAATTGAATAACATTAGGTACGGTAACCCCCCCCCCCCGCATGATATTTATAATAATAGATTATCAAATTAATCTAAAATATAAATAAGGTAAGACTAATTTTTAGAACTCATATTACATCAGTAAGAATATAGAGTGTTATGTAAATATTGTGTGTAGGTGTGTGGATATATATGTATGTGTGCGTATGTATATGTGTGTATATGTGCGTATATGTATATATGTGTGTGTATGTATGTGTATGTATGTTTACATGTGTGAACAACTACATGCGTATGCATTTGGTCAATATTTCAAATAGATTCAGAGATATATATAGGTGTATTCATGTATGTGTATATATATATATATATATATATATATATATGTATATATGTGTGTATATGTATATGTGTATAGATATGTATATGTGTGGGTGTGTATGTGTATATATGTGTGTGTATGTGCGTATGGATTTGTATGTATACATATATGTATGTGCGTGTAATCTTATTTCAATTAGATTCTCTTTCTTGGAACCCAGACGGACTGAGAATTTATGACACGCGGTCTGTCTATATCTTCTCTGTGCCTGTTAATTGTTTCTTTCTTTCTTTTCTCTAACCGAATTTGAGAACACGAGTTTCGCCGGACGCATTCTGGCTAGAGATGAATAAAAGTTGCGTATGTGATTATGTTTAGTTATGATAATGTGCGAGTGAGATTATGTATGTGAGTGCGCATATGATGTGTGCGTATTTAGTTTTGTGTATGCGCGTGAGTAAAATTGCCTATATGTATGATATCGCCAAGTCGTATGTGTCATAATTTTGACATGGCAGTTTTTAGTTGATTAACTTAAAGATCCCTCCCCTTCGCCCGCCATAGTTAAATATAAGTTTTAAATTTCCCCCTCTCTATAAAAGATGTATCAAATTGGTTGCTACCACCACCATCTCTGATTGTATTGGAACTGTGGTAGGGAAATTCAATTTTCTATCAGTCTCAAAAATGTAATTGTCTGAGTGATGCTTGAAAAAACCGAACGGTTGAAATAAATTATTGCATCGACAATTATGTGATTTCGTGTTATTATATTTTATTATTGCTCTGTTTACTACATTGAGCTCTCATACCCGGATTTCCTCCTGGAATTATTCCATTATAACACAAATATATATACATATATATATATATGTATATTTATATATATATTTATTTATATTTATATATATATATATATTTATGTATATTTATATATATATATATATATATATATATATATATATATGTCCACGTGAAACGCCTCAATGAGAATTGGCTGGAAAAATATAGTCGCCATCTTTATAAACATATGAATAAGCTGGCTAAGGAAGAACGATAACTTTCATAATTTTCTAGTTAAAAAAGGCATATTTATTATAAACTTGAGTTATCGTGCTTTCTTAGCTAGTATTATAATTAACGAACATATACACACTACCATCCCATGACAGACGATAATGTCATGATAAACGAACAATACTTCCTTCCACCTCAAAAGGAGGAAATCATTCTTGCGTAGTCGGTCTTATGAGAACTGAACCGATACTACACTACCCCCCTCCCTAAAAGATATTTTGACTAAATCGTGACTTGGGGATTTTTCATTCTAGGAGATGTCCCTCTTACACAATCTTAAACATGGAGGAGGTAATTCCTGGGAAGACTGTCCAGCGTGGGAGTCAAACATTCAGAACTTGTGGAAAACCTAAAAACCTTTCAAGAGTGTGCCGAGCAAAGAAACCCCGTATTGGAATTGGCGAGGCTCCCATGGATTTCCTTATCGCTTACATGACATTTAACCAGACAAGGGATACATATACGACCACAAGCGAAAATCAAATAGCAGAAATAGATGCATATGTTATCCCATTCTCACCAAATCCAGATCCCAGACAAGCGAAGAACATCCCTCGTGACTACAGAAAATAGATGAAGATTTTCCCTGATAGTGAGGCGACTATATATTCAGGAGACGAACGCATCTGTTTTACATGGGGCTCACAATGAATAACTTAGTCCCATAAAGAAAAATCGTTCGGACTGTGGGAGATTTCACACTTGTGTGTCAGGGATGGTTTCCTGTGAAATTTGAGGTTCGTGGATGAACAAGCAAGCCGTTTACATATGTGATGGGATCCAGAATGCATTGATGTGGGTATGCTGCCTGAAAAGTTCGCAAACCCTGCGGCAACATTTTCAACCCAGGCAAATATCGAAATACAACACATCGAGTAGGTTGATCAATTGTTAAGTCGCCATAAAAGCCTTCCCTTTCCCCCGACGGGAAAAAATACATTAGTAAACTTAAGGATTGGCTCCTAAGGCATTTTGCAAAGACAACATTAAAAAACAATGGGGTGTTCCCATCATTGTACGGCCCCGCCGCTCATATCCACCTTAAAGAGGGAGCGGTTCCAAAAGCCAAACAACCAAATTCATGTGCCTCTCCACCTCAATGTACTTTGCTAACTTTTCAGGGACTGAGCGGCGTATTTTGGCGCACAGTTCCAACGGCATTTGAGCAATGGCAGATTTGTTCGTTAAGCTCAACGATTCTACAGAGCTTTGTCGAGTAGACTTTTTCTCAGAGAAAAAATGGCGGATTCTGTATCTTCACGGTAACACTGAACATACTGAGAATTTAACAAGCAAACAGAAAATTCAAATGATTACCGACAGGTTTCCTGGTTTATGGAAATAAAATTAACAAACATTAACAAATAAAAATAACAAATGTAAATATATATATATATATATATATATATATATATATATATACAGGGTGATCCAAAAACGGGCCCCGTTTCTTAGTGTTTCGTCCGAATGAAATGAATTTTGGGGCATAACTAGTTTATTATATTCACAACATCATATCAAAACACTAGGGTATTTGGCCTTTTTTCTCCGTTCTAAAGCATGTGTTCTAGATGGACTCCTTTTAGCTCCGTGCATTTCTTGAGGCGCAGAACGAAGTTCTCCATGACGTTCTTACAGACTGAATTGGGAATGGCTCTCATCTCATTCCTTGAGTTCCGTTATGGTTCTGGCTTTCCTTGCGTACATTCTGTCCTTAAGATAGCCTCAAAGGAAATAATCTGGGGGGCTTAGGTCCGCGCTATGGGGTGGTCACTCAAAATTAGTCTTGAGACTGATCACTCGGCCTCCGAAGTTCTCTTTCAGCCAATCTCAGGACAGGTTTGAGGTGTGAGAACTTGCTCACTAATTATAATTAAATCCATTACAATTAAATCCACAAACAGAATACGTATGCAGTCATCCATGAAAATATATTTATACTTTTTTTACATTCACCATAAACTTTTACATTATTCCTAAAAATTCCAGGCTGAGAAGATTGGCACGAAATTCATTGTAGTCGTATTGAGTTTTGTAATTGTATGCGTACATTTTGATAGTGTATAAACATTCGATTACTGAGAAGGTAGCAACAAAACAATCTAGGATTGTTTCCATAGCAAGTCGGACGTGAAACTCTGTAATCTAAGCATATGTTTAACTCGGTAGCTAGTACTGGTGATATCTATAGCAAAAAAGTTTCGTAGTGTTTGTCAGTCTGCTTCGAACGAAGTAAAATAAGAAAATAAATTTAGATCGACGAAAATTAACACAACAAAACATTAAAAAATTGTTCAGAAAAAAGTCACATTTTTTTCTTTAGAAAAATAATGTCAACTTTTGAATTGAAGAGTTCAAACACAAAACGCGATAAATCCAATTCGTTTAAATTGAGACCTTAAACAATAAAAAAAGGAAGAGGCTATTTTGCTGGTCACGGCAAAATAACGATTCCTGCGTTATTTTGCCGGTTCATGTATATTTAACTAAATTGTTAAACATACAGTGACGCCCGGCACAATAATTATTTACTAATGTGAAGGGATCGTTATTATGCCGGTTCATATTTAAAAAAAAAACCTAATTGTTATGGCCTTGCGAAAGAAAAGGTAATGAAATAAATAAAGGCAAATATTTAAAAACAATTTGTTTTCATCATCAGTTGTGTCGGTTAAAGAAATAAAATAAAAAATCGACCTGCCCTATTGTGTCGGTTAAAGAAATATCTGCTTTTAATACAAAAAACATTAAAAGTAAAATAATTAAATGAACGGAAATATTAGAGACAATTAGATTATTTAGTCGAATTTCAAGAAAAACTTCGATAATTTTAAAATATACGGAAAATCACTGGATTAAAACAGTTTCTATTTTAAAATGTTCTTTCAATGAAATCATAAAATAAGTCGTAATTTTGAAGAGTTCACTCCTAATCGAATCAACCGGAAGTAAAAATTAATTTTATCGTAATTTTAAAATATATTGTCGCTTAATAAAGTTTTAAATTATACAAAAAATCAATCAGGCAAAGATTAATTAAAAACAAACAAAAAAAATCAATCAGGCAAAGTTTAATTAAAAACAAACAACAAAAAAAATCAATCAGGCAAAGTTTTAAATGAAAAAAACAAAAAAAAAGCAATCAGGCAAAGTTCTAAATTATGAATAAAATTTCGTTTGATAAAGTTTTAAATAATACAAAAAAATTAATTTAAATAATAAAAAGTAATTTATAGTTAAATAAACACGAGCCGCAAAATAACGTAATACTCATTATTGTGCCGGGCGTCACTGTATGTTTAACAATTTAGTTAAATATACATGAACCGGCAAAATAACGCAGGAATCGTTATATTGCCGGGACCGGCAATATAGCCTATTCGTAAAAAAAAAAACACGAATATATTAAATCTGGCTACTCTGGTTCCCCCTCGACGTAAATACACAAGACCAACTCGACAATCAGCTAAAACCTATCCATTCACTGTGGAAGTCCCCAGATGCCAGACAGTCTTCTACTCTAATAGCTTCTTTCCTGGTGCTGCTGGTTTCTGAAACTCCCTATCTACTCCCTGTTTCCATGACAGTACCGACATGCAGGGGCTTAAAACTAATGTAAACATACATGTCGCTACACTACTCCTTACTTGGGGTGACACCCAAAACCTACACCCTAATTCTCAGTGACCCCTAACGTCTACAGTGGCGGTCTGCCTTGTTAGGGGTTAAATATGTTTTGTTTTTTATTAATCTAGACTTCGAATAAAAGCTGACTTTTAATTGAAATTAATAAAAACAATTTTCGGTATCATATGATGTAACACATAGTTTTGAGGTGTCGTGGAGTGTTGAAATGAAACACTTTTTTTCGGGAGAGTTTCGTGATTTTGAAAATGGCGTTTATCGCGTTTTGTATTCGAACTCTTCAATTATTTCTTAGCACGTAGCATACTTACGTTGACACACCGGTTCTCGTAAGATCATCGAAGTTTAGCGACGTTTGACCCAGTCGGTACCAGGTGAGTGAAATTTTTGTAATACCAGTCGTTGTATGTTGGAGGACAGTAACCACCCACCCTTAAAAACCTGAGAAAAACAAACAACTTCGTCATTTCCGCTGACCGGGATATACATGCGACCAATGACCGCTCGTGAATATAATGTTCTCTAGAAACTTCCTGCTTTGGAGAGCTCAACCCACTAGGGTGAATGCCGCACTAGACATGATGTACGTAGCAAAAAAGATTAAGAAATAATGAATAATATGCAATACAGGAAAAAAATTAAGAAATAATGAATAATATACAATATACGAAAAAGGTTAGTAAATATAAACTAAAATAAAATATTTAAAAGAAATTAATAAATAATTGAAAAAAATATCTGATGAAGCTAAATGAATAATTAATAAAATTACGTATAATAAGATTAATAAATACAATTAAATAAAATATCAAATGAAGATTATTAAATAATAAGTAAAATACAATATATTAAAATAAGTTGAATAAATAGTAAAATGTAAAATTTATGTTTAGCAGATTAATAAAATATACGAAAAGACGATTAATAAATAAAAATTTATGTTAGGCAGATATACGAAACATTTATGTTAGGCAGATTATCAAAATATACGAAAAGACGATTAATAAATAAAATTTATGTTAGGCAGATATACGTAAAATTTATGTTAGGCAGATTAATAAAATATACGAAAAGACGATTAATAAATAAAATTTATGTTAGGCAGATATACGTAAAATTTATGTCAGGCAGATTACTAAAATATACGAAAAGACGATTAATAAATAAAATTTATGTTAGGCAGATATACGTAAAATTTATGTTAGGCAGATTAATAAAATATACGAAAAGACGATTAATAAATAAAAATTTATGTTAGGCAGATATACGAAACATTTATGTTAGGCAGATTATCAAAATATACGAAAAGACGATTAATAAATAAAATTTATGTTAGGCAGATATACGTAAAATTTATGTTAGGCAGATTAATAAAATATACGAAAAGACGATTAATAAATAAAATTTATGTTAGGCAGATATACGTAAAATTTATGTCAGGCAGATTACTAAAATATACGAAAAGACGATTAATAAATAAAATTTATGTTAGGCAGATATACGTAAAATTTATGTTAGGCAGATTAATAAAATATACGAAAAGACGATTAATAAATTAAAAATTTATGTTAGCCAGATATACGTAAAATTTATGTCAGGCAGATTACTAAAATATACGAAAAGACGATTAATAAATAAAATTTATGTTAGGCAGATATACGTAAAATTTATGTTATGCAGATTAATAAAATATACGAAAAGACGATTAATAAATAAAATTTATGTTAGGCAGATATACGAAAAATTTATGTTAGGCAGATTACTAAAATATACGAATAGACGATTAATAAATAAAATTTATGTTAAGCAGATATACGTAAAATTTATGTTAGGCAGATTAATAAAATATACGAAAAGACGATTAATAAATAAAAATGAAATACATAAACTTAAATATCAACTAGAATAAGACATATAAAAATATTTATAATAAATAAATTGCGACTTATGCAGAATATGGACACGAGCGAATCTATTTTAGAAGAGCTCCAATAATGTAAGGGGCAGACAAATCTCGTTTTTAAGTACGTAATTTCTCCGAAAATGGAAAATATGCCTTTTTTTTAAATAAGGAGTAATGAAAATTCAATTAATTAATAGAACATTTATCGAAGAAATAACAATTTGTTAAAAGCAATATATCGATAGGACATTTATTGAAGAAAATAGAATTTGGGAAAATCAACAGTCATCGGGTTCGGTTTAAAACATTTTTGATTTTTTTATTAATTTCAAAACGAACAGTCCTCTTGTTTGGATTAACAGATTTTTTTAGGGTAAAAATTAAATTATCGAAGAAATTAAAATATGTGAAAACTAAAGTAGTCTCTGCGTTTGCAAAAAAATCTACTATTTTCTGTTGATTACTGGTTAAATACAATAACTAGCGCATATTCAAGGCGTTGACGTCTATTTTCGGAAAAAAAACTAAAAATAGAGTTGTCTGCACCTTACACTATTAGAGCTCTTCTAAAATTTCACTCATGTCCCTATTCTGCATAAGTGTAAATAAATGAAAAAATCAAAAAAATCCAAGCAAAACGAAAACGAAAATGCCGTTTAGAGTGCAATTGACAATTTAACTTATTCCCCAGACGAGGATAAATATTTTGCTTTATATTTCAGAGTGTATGATGATTGTATAAAAATAGACTGTAAAAATTGAGCAGACTTAAAGAAAGTTCGTCTACTGCACCGAAAATTAGGGACAACCGAACATACCAAATTTGTGGACTACATTTTCCGCAAAAAAAAGTAGCGACTTGACTTATTTTAAGCTGTTAAACTTTTAATCGAATTATTTAGTCCTAAAACTTCCCTATTCCACGAACAGTGGAAAAGCATAAATATTTGCATCAACCAGAGACGCAAAAATCAGACGGAAAGTTCTAACCAAGCTAAATAATTAGTAAACTTTTACATTACAAAAAATAGTTGAAGACTGTCAGAGATTTGTAAGTATTAAACAAGATTAATAAGATATTGAAGAGTCAGGAATTGCTAACATAAGAAAAATACGTAAAAATCACATTTCAACTCCCCTTCAAAAATAATTCAAACCAAAAAGAGTGATTATATTCACGCTCATGCAAAAATAAGCCATCCTCATAAAAACAAGAAAGATTACCGCCTTGTCCTTGTTTCTGGTGTGGATCTCTTCATTGGGGTATAAATTGCTCATACAGTTTAAAACCTGTCTACTTAGTAATAAAGTTGGACACAATGATTCACATTGCAGCGCGAATACAGAGAAATAAAAATTGGGTTAAATCAACAAAAACAAACGAATAGGATTACATAATCATAATCACTGTGACTGGTGAAAAAATTAAATTCGAGGCTGAAATTATTACCAACGTTACTTTAAACGGCACAAAATTGAAAATGCGTATATTAAAAAATGAAGAGTTCGACTGCAAAACGCGATAAATTTAATTTCTTTAAATTGATAAAATAAAAATTACAAGACGAATATTTCAAATCTTAAATTCGACTGTAAAAGCTTATTTAAAATAAACGCAAGAATATTAACCCAACATTACCATACTTTAACGAAATGATTTGGTGTGTGATAGTGTGATGAGATGTAATATTTTAAGTAGAGCTAAGTCAACATATTTTTAATGGCGTTTATCGCGTTTTGCATGCATACTCTTCAAATATAAACAACTTGTTTGGCACAGACTTGATGCAACAATTCAACCTCTGAACTCAAAATAAATTTTCTGCAGATATTGAAGCAAGCAAGTCAAATTCTTTAGATAACCAGTTGAAGGTTAAACAGAGTGAACTCATGCTTTAAGAGCGAAGAAAGAATGATCAACAGTTACAGTTTTATTTGAAAGAGCTGGAATCGCTTAACTTGAAACACCAGAAACATAAGAGCTGAAGACTTTGAAAGATAAGGTGACTGTCTTGAAATTGAATGTTGAAGTTTAGAAGACACTTTTTCAAGTTTAAAGATGTGCTCCAAAATCAGAAGTCTACAATAAAAGAACTCCGGCCACGAAATACAGAGCTGGATGATATCAAATCTTATTTGGATTGAAGCCAATCAAATCTTGCTGAAACAGTAAAAAAAAGTCTACAAGAACAAAAAGCAAATTTACAAAGATATTGAAGCTGACATTAAATCGTGATAAATGAGCGAGTCAGAGTTAATGGCACGATAGAAAAAAGTGGAAATATGGATTATGTAATCCAAAGTCGCCAGTTCTCTTATAAGAGGCACTTAAATACAATTAGGAAACGACGGTCGGACAACACCGACACCAGAAGAAAGTTATAGTTACTATTCTCTAAACTATCGACATACAGATACCCTAAGCAGCCCCAGAAGAGCATTAATCCAAACAGGAAATGATACTGTGACTCCTGAGGAGGTCAGATTCGGGAGGAGGGTGGTATAGCACCTTACCTCACGGGTAACATACACTCTTCTGCTTAATATTGTTAAGATCGAGGGTGATGTTCCCCAGGCTATAAACGTGCAATGTTGAATCAAGCAATGTTGCATGCAAAGACAGAGTAATAATTAATAAACAAGATGAGGTAGTTCAAATAACGTTTATTGAACGTGTGTGTACGTGGAATGATGAAGTGTGTGATGTATGCATGTGTGTCGATGGAAAAACAGTTCTTGAAAAAGGTATAAGAAGAAATGAATCCGGCGTGAGGAAAGTCTTTGAAAGCCGTACACCAAGAAAAGGAGTTGAGAACTCTTACCGTTGTTTGACCACGTGTTGACGGAAGAAACGTGTGTTGGTAGTTGTTTTGCCGAGACCAGTTGAAGAGAAAAGCGTGAGACGAAGCGCTAGTGTATTAGCGTCGTTCTGTCGACCAGAGAAGAGAGAGAGAGAGAGAGACGGAGCGCTGGTGCCAGCGTTGTTCTGCCGAGGCTGGTCGGTGAAGAAGAGATGGATTTTCCGTTTGCAACGGTTTTTATAGTCAGATGGGCAGATAACTCTGGTGTCGCTTTACAGTGCCACATGTCGGTGAAAAAGCGACACCTACCGGCAAACCGGTGTAGTTATGTTTTGAAAGGAGGAGATAACTGCTACAATATAAATACTGGGAGCACATGATCCTCAGTGTTTTTTAAACTACCCAGTCAATACTGTTATAAAGACAAACTTACAACTATTGTTGTAATCGTTTGTATTTCACGTTTTTCAATACATGTGTTCCTCTAAACTTCAAGTGAGATGGGAATATACATGAATTGTAACATTTAATTCTACTAAGACAAAGCTCATTTCCTGTAACAATTATCAGAAACTTTTTCAACCGCCGATTGTCATGGCTGAGAAAACCGTACTTGAGAGTCCAATATTTAACCTTATCGGCTTAACATTCGCAACTAACATGAATAAGAATAAAAACACAGTAGACACTGCCAAAGCTGCTTCAATGAAAGTGGGCTCCCTCTACCATGCTAGAAAACTTCTTACACCTGCCAGTAGGTCATATCTCTATCAAGCCACCATTCGCCCATGCATGAAATATTGTCACATCTGTGCTTGTGCACCAGCTACAGGTCTCTCCTTCTTAGACAGTGTTAAAAATAATCTCTAATCTAATAGCTCCCACACTGTCTACCGAGCTCAAGCCCCTATCCCATCTCCGCAATGTTGCATTCATGTGCTTATATAAATACTTCAATGGAATTTGATTTGAATAACTTTCTGTTCTGTTAACCCCTCGACTAGCCCGGCAATCCGATAAATCCCCACAATTCACTGTAGAAATCCCAAGATGCCGGATGACTTTCTACTCTAAGAGCTTCTTTCCTCGAACTGCTATACTAAGGAATTCTCTCCCTGTTCTCTGTTTCACTGACTGTGTCAACATGCAAAAGTTAAAATGTAATGTGAACAAACATCTAGCTGCATCTTTTAAGATGTTTTCCTTATGGGTTGGCTCCAAATTTTCAGTAGCCGTTTACGTCAACTTTCAATGTGTCTTTTTGAGGTGAATAAAAGTTAAAATAATAATAATCATAAAAGATGGGTCGTTCATTTTTAAATGAACGACCCATCTTTTATGATTATTATTTTTTTTATAGTATAGTATATTATAGTATTGGTGGGTCAGTATTATTAAACTGTTAAATAGAAGCCTTTATCAATGCAAGATTAATTTTTTTTTTACTTAAATCTTATTAATTTCAGAATAATATGTTATCATCAGAGTTGACCAGTAGTGTGTCATTTTAAAAAAATCGAACTATTTTAGATCTATGTTAAGAGGAAGACAATTTCTATGCCAAACGGTTAAAATTAGTAGCTTTAATTTGTTAGATCGGTAGCCTGGTGGATAAAACATTCGCCTTCAGTTCAATATTTGATGCGATCGTGGGTTCGAATGTAACACTAGACAGCTGTCGTTTTCATAATAATAAACCTTTTCAATCAAAAATGGATTACAAATATTTAACAGATGTTCATAACTTCTAATCTAGGCTATACAATTCAATAACAATTGAGCAACTCGGGGTTAACGGGTACTTCTATTCAATCTACGCGTTTATCGCTGAAAACGATATTCATCTAACATTGGACTGACAGACCAATCCTACTCGAAGGATTTTAGACTGGAGTGAATAAATATGTTTAAAAATGTTTTATGAACAATCCAGAAGATACCCGTGTATCATTTTCAGAGAAGCTTCCAATGAAGAAGAACGGATATTCATTTTTATTTTCAACTACTTTTTTAGACGTTTGTAAAACAATAAATCAATACATATTGCAGTAGTTGTCGTTGTTCGATCAAATAAGTCTGTTACCCCCCAAAAATCTTTAAAATGGCTCATGAAAATTTCACTTTGATATACTTTAAATCGAAATGTGACGGTGACACCCATTTGAAGCCGATCGGTAAACGCCACCTATAAAAGCAGGTGTAAGCATCTTGAGAAGCACATTCACAAATACTGTCATGTCTCCGAGAATTCTTCTCATCTGCGCACTTTTTGGTAAGAACTCATTCTTCCTTTCCTCTGCTCAATTTAAAGAGAATATGTCTGAATCCACTTTGGTGCGCATCTCTTAACATAAGCAATAACCGTATTATAAACTTGTAAGTGACCCTTGCTCAATAGAATTTGGGGCATTTTCGTATTTAAAACACATCTAACATGAATCTGAACAAATACATTGAATACATTGCCAAGACTGCAGCATAGAAGGTGGGCTCCCTCTTTCGTGCTAGTAAACTCCTCACACCCGACATTATCCTGTATCTCTACAAAGCCACCATCCGCCCATGCATAGAGTATTGTTGCCACATCTGGGCTGGTGCATCACTAACTAGTCTTTCCCTCTTAGACAAGGTCCAAAAAAAGGGAGCTTTATATAGTCATCTACATACAGACGGTTTCGCTGTATCACGACTCTTCAGTGCGGTTAGACCAGTTAGTACCTCAAGCCGGGATTGATACTCAGCCGTCGAGCTGACAGTCGGAGCCTTTTCCCCTGCGCTATCATACGACACTGATTGTAAGTAATATCTCAATGTAAACATTGTCAAGTGCCGGTAGCTCAAATTAGTTTTACCCAATCAGCTATGCCTTAAATCTAATGCCAGTTGGCGATATCCTTTCAAATAAGCTCTACCTAAGAAGGGAGCTGTATATGTGCCGGGAAGAGGCGCCGACTGTCAGCTCGACGGATGAGTTTCAATCCCGGCTGTAGGCACTAACTGGACTAGCCGTACTGAACAGATGTGATACAGCGAAATATTCTGTATGTGGATGACTATATATATATATATATATATATATATATATATATATGGGAAATGAAAAAGGAAAAAACAAGATATATATTTTATATATTCATCAACGTTTCGCTTTTATTGTAAGACTTCCCCAGGATGATAATTTGAAGAAAAATGTCATGCAAGTACATCGAAATTTTGGGTTGACATGATGGAGAGATAAAGAAAAGTAGTAGTCGTGGCTACTGTGAGCGCTGGATGAGAATCCAGGCTGTGAGAAGTCAGTTATGCCGAAGAATGAAATGGATATATATATATATATATATATATATATATATATATATATATATATATATATATATATATATATATATTTCAGAGAAAACATTTTTTCATCAACGAAACGGGCGGGTGGAAAAAAAAGAAAATTGCTAAAATTTTCCTTAAGGCCTTATCGTCTGACCCTCTAAGAGGAAACATCAGAATGATAAATTAAACACTAAGAAAATCGAATGAGATATGAGAAGAAAAAAATTGTTTAAGTTGGAGAAAACGATTGAGAGAGAAAAAACATAAAAACAACTAAATCTCTCAACGTTATGGTGAATTTGAATCATTAAATATCTCCAACTGATGCTTCAAAATCTTTTGTCTACACAGGCTAGGTCGAGAATTGTTAATAACTAACGCCTCAATAATATTGAGATGGTAGTTCGACCTGACACTGTGTAACACAGAAAAACACCCATCGGAATACTTGTCAGAACAACTATTTGTACTAACCAGGTGATTACCGATGGCTGATTCTTGTGCCTGAAAATTCCCGGATGATCTCGAAACCTTGTGTAAACGAATATCACGTAGTATGTGTTGGGATATTCTAATTTCTAATCTTTGGGATGTCTTGCCAACGTAGCCAACTCCCAACTGACATAGAAATTTATAAACAACAGAATTCTTTTGAATGGCTGGCAAAATATCCTTACGAAAAGAAAAGAAAAAAGTTCGAGTCGTGTAAACTACTTTCAGCATGGTTGCTGGGAAACAACGTTGAGTAGAAAAAGAAATCCTTTTGACAATGTCAAGGCCATCAGAACCTAACCATGGAAGTTTCAAATAAATTGGTAAACGTGACGGGCCAATAAATTTACCACCATTAAATATAGCAACTTTGCCTGCAATGGTGCTTTTTATGATATTGATGCAAGAAAAATAGTTAGATTACTATGATAAGACTCGACTAGTGTTCACCCGTTCTGGAAATAAATGATTGCTTTTTGCCATCTATCACTGTAAAAGTATAATCATCATTAATAAATGCTTATAGGGGTATGCTTAGACTGGGTTTGTTTTCAGAAGAGATGGAGAAAACAGCAATCCTTCACCCTTTGTCAGAAACATCGCTCATTGAATGTGAGGGCAACAGGACAAAATAAGAGAAGAGAGAGTTGCGAATTTGCCGAAAGTAAAACCAAATTCGACTTTTATTCTCTTTGTATTGTATTTTATTGTATTATATTTTAACTTTTTATTGTATCGTATTATATTTTAACATTTTATTTTATTGTATTATATTTTAACATTTTATTTTATTGTATTATATTTTAACTTTTTATTGTATCGTATTATATTTTAACTTTTTATTTTATTGTATTATATTTTAACTTTTTATTGTATCGTATTATATTTTAACTTTTTATTTTATTGTATTATATTTTAACTTTTTATTTTATTGTATTATATTTTAACTTTTTATTGTATCGTATTATATTTTAACTTTTTATTTTATTGTATTATATTTTAACTTTTTATTGTATCGTATTATATTTTAACTTTTTATTTTATTGTATTATATTTTAACTTTTTATTTTATTGTATTATATTTTAACTTTTTATTTTATTGTATTATATTTTAACTTTTTATTTTATTGTATTATATTTTAACTTTTTATTTTATTGTATTATATTTTAACTTTTTATTGTATCGTATTATATTTTAACTTTTTATTGTATTGTATTATATTTTAACTTTTTATTGTATTGTATTATATTTTAACTTTTTATTGTATTGTATTATATTTTAACTTTTTATTGTATTGTATTATATTTTAACTTTTTATTGTATCGTATTATATTTTAACTTTTTATTTTATTGTATTATATTTTAACTTTTTATTGTATCGTATTATATTTTAACTTTTTATTTTATTGTATTATATTTTAACTTTTTATTTTATTGTATTATATTTTAACTTTTTATTTTATTGTATTATATTTTAACTTTTTATTTTATTGTATTATATTTTAACTTTTTATTTTATTGTATTATATTTTAACTTTTTATTGTATCGTATTATATTTTAACTTTTTATTGTATTGTATTATATTTTAACTTTTTATTGTATTGTATTATATTTTAACTTTTTATTGTATTGTATTATATTTTAACTTTTTATTGTATCGTATTATATTTTAACTTTTTATTGTATTGTATTATATTTTAACTTTTTATTGTATTGTATTATATTTTAACTTTTTATTGTATCGTATTATATTTTAACTTTTTATTTTATTGTATTATATTTTAACTTTTTATTTTATTGTATTATATTTTAACTTTTTATTTTATTGTATTATATTTTAACTTTTTATTGTATTGTATTATATTTTAACTTTTTATTGTATCGTATTATATTTTAACTTTTTATTTTATTGTATTATATTTTAACTTTTTATTGTATCGTATTATATTTTAACTTTTTATTTTATTGTATTATATTTTAACTTTTTATTTTATTGTATTATATTTTAACTTTTTATTGTATCGTATTATATTTTAACTTTTTATTTTATTGTATTATATTTTAACTTTTTATTTTATTGTATTATATTTTAACTTTTTATTTTATTGTATTATATTTTAACTTTTTATTTTATTGTATTATATTTTAACTTTTTATTGTATCGTATTATATTTTAACATTTTATTTTATTGTATTATATTTTAACTTTTTATTGTATCGTATTATATTTTAACATTTTATTTTATTGTATTATATTTTAACTTTTTATTGTATCGTATTATATTTTAACATTTTATTTTATTGTATTATATTTTAACTTTTTATTGTATCGTATTATATTTTAACATTTAATTTTATTGTATTATATTTTAACTTTTTATTGTATCGTATTATATTTTAACATTTTATTTTATTGTATTATATTTTAACTTTTTATTGTATCGTATTATATTTTAACATTTAATTTTATTGTATTATATTTTAACTTTTTATTGTATCGTATTATATTTTAACATTTTATTTTATTGTATTATATTTTAACTTTTTATTGTATCGTATTATATTTTAACATTTTATTTTATTGTATTATATTTTAACTTTTTATTGTATCGTATTATATTTTAACATTTTATTTTATTGTATTATATTTTAACTTTTTATTGTATCGTATTATATTTTAACATTTTATTTTATTGTATTATATTTTAACTTTTTATTGTATCGTATTATATTTTAACATTTTATTTTATTGTATTATATTTTAACTTTTTATTGTATCGTATTATATTTTAACATTTTATTTTATTGTATTATATTTTAACTTTTTATTGTATCGTATTATATTTTAACATTTTATTTTATTGTATTATATTTTAACTTTTTATTGTATCGTATTATATTTTAACATTTTATTTTATTGTATTATATTTTAACTTTTTATTGTATCGTATTATATTTTAACATTTTATTTTATTGTATTATATTTTAACTTTTTATTGTATCGTATTATATTTTAACATTTTATTTTATTGTATTATATTTTAACTTTTTATTGTATCGTATTATATTTTAACATTTTATTTTATTGTATTATATTTTAACTTTTTATTGTATCGTATTATATTTTAACATTTTATTTTATTGTATTATATTTTAACTTTTTATTGTATCGTATTATATTTTAACATTTTATTTTATTGTATTATATTTTAACTTTTTATTGTATCGTATTATATTTTAACATTTTATTTTATTGTATTATATTTTAACTTTTTATTTTATTGTATTATATTTTAACTTTTTATTGTATTGTATTATATTTTAACTTTTTATTTTATTGTATTATATTTTAACTTTTTATTTTATTGTATTATATTTTAACTTTTTATTTTATTGTATTATATTTTAACTTTTTATTTTATTGTATTATATTTTAACTTTTTATTTTATTGTATTATATTTTAACTTTTTATTGTATCGTATTATATTTTAACTTTTTATTGTATTGTATTATATTTTAACTTTTTATTTTATTGTATTATATTTTAACTTTTTATTTTATTGTATTATATTTTAACTTTTTATTTTATTGTATTATATTTTAACTTTTTATTGTATTGTATTATATTTTAACATTTTATTTTATTGTATTATATTTTAACTTTTTATTGTATCGTATTATATTTTAACATTTTATTTTATTGTATTATATTTTAACTTTTTATTGTATCGTATTATATTTTAACATTTTATTTTATTGTATTATATTTTAACTTTTTATTGTATCGTATTATATTTTAACATTTTATTTTATTGTATTATATTTTAACTTTTTATTGTATCGTATTATATTTTAACATTTTATTTTATTGTATTATATTTTAAATTTTTATTGTATCGTATTATATTTTAACATTTTATTTTATTGTATTATATTTTAACTTTTTATTGTATCGTATTATATTTTAACATTTAATTTTATTGTATTATATTTTAACTTTTTATTGTATCGTATTATATTTTAACATTTTATTTTATTGTATTATATTTTAACTTTTTATTGTATCGTATTATATTTTAACATTTAATTTTATTGTATTATATTTTAACTTTTTATTGTATCGTATTATATTTTAACATTTAATTTTATTGTATTATATTTTAACTTTTTATTGTATCGTATTATATTTTAACATTTTATTTTATTGTATTATATTTTAACTTTTTATTGTATCGTATTATATTTTAACATTTTATTTTATTGTATTATATTTTAACTTTTTATTGTATCGTATTATATTTTAACATTTAATTTTATTGTATTATATTTTAACTTTTTATTGTATCGTATTATATTTTAACATTTTATTTTATTGTATTATATTTTAACTTTTTATTGTATCGTATTATATTTTAACTTTTTATTTTATTGTATTATATTTTAACATTTTATTTTATTGTATTATATTTTAACTTTTTATTTTATTGTATTATATTTTAACTTTTTATTGTATCGTATTATATTTTAACTTTTTATTTTATTGTATTATATTTTAACTTTTTATTGTATCGTATTATATTTTAACTTTTTATTTTATTGTATTATATTTTAACATTTTATTTTATTGTATTATATTTTAACTTTTTATTTTATTGTATTATATTTTAACTTTTTATTTTATTGTATTATATTTTAACTTTTTATTTTATTGTATTATATTTTAACTTTTTATTTTATTGTATTATATTTTAACTTTTTATTGTATCGTATTATATTTTAACTTTTTATTGTATCGTATTATATTTTAACTTTTTATTGTATCGTATTATATTTTAACTTTTTATTGTATCGTATTATATTTTAACTTTTTATTGTATCGTATTATATTTTAACTTTTTATTGTATCGTATTATATTTTAACTTTTTATTGTATCGTATTATATTTTAACTTTTTATTGTATCGTATTATATTTTAACTTTTTATTGTATCGTATTATATTTTAACTTTTTATTGTATCGTATTATATTTTAACTTTTTATTGTATCGTATTATATTTTAACTTTTTATTGTATCGTATTATATTTTAACTTTTAATTGTATTGTATTATATTTTAAATTTTTATTGTATCGTATTATATTTTAACTTTTTATTGTATCGTATTATATTTTAACTTTTTATTGTATCGTATTATATTTTAACTTTTTATTGTATCGTATTATATTTTAACTTTTTATTGTATCGTATTATATTT